>JARJCX010000161.1:0-358200 GCA_029282285.1 Mycena rebaudengoi | reverse complement strand
GCTGAATGTGCTCGCCGAACATCGTGGAGTCTCCAGCTTGGCTCAAAACTCTCAGCGGAGCTTTGGCGGGTAGCAGCGAGCTTCTACCAAGGCTGAATGTGCTCTGCGAACATTGTGGAGTGTCCAGCATGGCCCAAAAATCTGGTGGAGCTTCGACAAGTGGCCCAAAGCTTCAACCACGGCTGAATGTGGTCTACTGAGTAGCCTCCACCTTGACTCAAAAATCCAGCTGAAGATGCTGGAGTGGGTACAATTCCAGAACTTGAACCAGACATCTCTGGCGGAGGTGTTGGAGCTTCAGCGAGATGCACAGAGCTTTGACCAAGGCTGAATGTGCTCTGCCAAACATTGTGGAGTCTCCAGCTTGGCTCAAAACTCTCAATGGAGCTTCGGCAAGTGGCACAAAGCTCCCTGCCAAACATTGGGCAGTCTCCAGCTTGGGTCAAAAGTCTCAGCGGAGCTTTGGAGAGATGTACAGAGCTTCGACCAAGGCTGAATGTGCTCTGCCGAACATTGTGGAGTCTCCAGCATGGCTCAAAAATCTTGATGGAGCTTCGGCAAGGTGGACAGAGCTTCGACCAAGGCTGAACGTGCTCCACTGAACATTGTGGAGTCTCCAGTGGGCTCAAAAATCTCAGCGGAGCTTCAGCGAGCCACACAAGGCTTCGACCAAGGCTGACTGTGCTCCGCCGAACATTGTGGACTCTGAGCTTGGCTCAAAAATCTCGGTGGAGCTTCGGCGAGTGGCCCAAAGTTTCAACCAAGGTGGAATGTGCTCAGCTGAACATCGTGGAGTCTCCAGCTCAGTGTTGCAGTTAAGGGTCAAGCCTCAATTAAGGCTAAGGCTTAATATGGCCTTAATATTAAGGCTTCAAAACGAACTGTGCGCTTAATTTAACCCTTAATATCATCACATGCATCATTCCACATGGCATCTCTCTTTTTTTCTTTGCATCGAAGGACCTGGTACTTCAAGCATGCCTCCAAAAGAGGGAGCTCTTTGGGAGTTCTTTTCCAAAGGCCCAAAACAAATGCATCCATCAATGAAGCCTACTGTCTAGGCTGCATCCGCCATCATTGATGTGTCGAAGACCCCCCAAACGACACAGATTAGTATTGAAGAACAGACTCAAATGGAGGAGGCGGCATTTACAGCAGGTATGTCTATCCCACACATAATTCCCACTCTCACCATCATTGACCCAATGACCACCAGCTCATGAGAATCAGGCCATGTCCGTGGAGAGAAGTCTGCCATGATCACACATCTGAACTGTGTCCATATGGGTCATCCGTGGCCAGAGGAAAAGCTTGCACAGATCAAGGGTCGACCCCAATCTGTGGATTTGACCTATGACAAGTCAGACACTGCGCCAACTGAAAAAACGAAAGAGGTTGTTTTGCAATGTCAAGAAGGCCATGAAGAAGCCGGAACTGGTGGTGCAACATCCCATTTAGTTTGGCAGAGATAGAAACATGTCTTGATCAGTTTCTACGCGATGGTCTTTGTCTACAATAACGATGGGGGTAGCCAAACGAGGCCATAAAGATCTTGGTTTGAAGCAGCCGCGGATATTTGTCGTTCCTTATTGTGCCCATCAAGTGAGTGCTTCAAATTCTTTCCATATATTTTCCAGTATTCTCATTCAACCAAGGGACAACTTATCCTCAGCGACTACTTAGCAGTTAATGAGGAGGCTTCTGTGGTTGCTGAACAGGCTACAGATCTTATTCATTGGATTCTTTCTCATGACCGCGTGCACAAGATCTTTGATCATGCGCAACCTGAGAACAATTTTGTGGTGCTCGTGTATCCTCTTGCAAACATCACCTGGTGGACAACACATTATGTGGCCTTTCATTGTCTCCTCGATCTCAAAGCTCCCCACTGGCATACAGCATACCTTCGCCGGGAAGAGACAATCAAAGCGCAGCTCGGACGTGAGCAAAACCGGAAGGCGGTAAAGAAAATAACCGAAAGTGCCAATGCTCAGTGCAATCTGCTTGAGAATACCCATTTCTGGCCCTCGCTACAGACACTTGTTGATGACATAGAGCCAATTTGCTATGCAATGAACATTAATCAAGCCAATGATATGCAAGGCGACCAAGTTCTACTGACCTTTGCAGGCCTATATCGTCGTTTTGCACAGCACTCAAATAAGACTGTGTCCAAAGGTATGCTCGCACAGCTTGAGAAGCGTTGGGCAGCATTGGACTAGCCTCTGTTTATTTTCTGCCTCATCTTGAATCCATATGAGTTTCTTGAGCGATTTGGTGACAAGGCTGGGCTAAATGTATTTGCCTTAAACACGGAAATCATTTCGGTGTATATACATATTTTACTGCGCACCTTGCCAGTCTTCTGCTCAGGTTCAGAATGAATCAAGCACCAAATGAACGTGATTTCTCTGACATAAAAGTCAAGAAAACCCGTCTTCATAATTGTCTCAAGACCGATAAACTACACAAGATGTCAAAGGTATGTTTCATTGCACCATCTTTATACATCACCCACTCTCCTAATCAGCTCGGAGCGAACATTCATGCTGCTAACTGTGAAGCGGGGCTGGTGGATGAAAGGGCCGCTCGCAGTGTCCACACAGGGCTCCTGGCCGTTCCACTATGTGCTGATCCGTTGGAAGATGAAAGCGACAGCCCCTCAACCACGAAATTGATCAAGTCGTTGGCTGATTGGTGTGTGGAGATGGCGAAGTGGGTGAAAGCCATGCAGGAGAGTGAGGAGAATGAGGATGAGGAGGCACCACAGCCTCCCCAAGGTGGACATTCGCGCAGCTCTATCTTTCTGCGCTCACTGGTGACACTATTTGGTGGAATGGTGGCAAAGCCAGTTGGAAGACTGCGTCCGACGCAGTTTACATGAGAAAGACTGCTCATGGAGCTCCTCGCCGCAGAAGAAAGTGATGAAGAGCCCAACGACGGAGCTCTTTTGGTGTCTAGAGACGACTACGATATGTGAAAGACGGTGAGATGGTGCACCTGAGTATAGTCGTGAAAATCACAATCCAATAGATGTGTACGAGACACACAAATCGAACCACAACCAACACACAACCAACAAACAAACTACACAAAGTGCTCTTCAATATTTAATGTACTTGGGTCCTGTCAATCAGAATTGACTGCAGATACACCGTTGACAATTGTGCAATGAAAGAAGATAAATCAAACTGTATCTCAAGACTATCGCGAGTAGAACTCGTGAGTACAACTAAAGCTTCTTGTGAGAGAAACACTAATCGCGGGGGTTTTGAAATGAAACGAAACTCAGTCGCGAACGCACGTAAGCTAATTCCGACAACTTGAAGCCACACTGGACTTGAACTTAGAGGTCTCACAGGACTCTCCTGTAACGTGGGACTGCGACCGAACTCACGGGAACGATTCCAACAGTGACTACGATCAGCCTCACTGGACTGATTCCAATAGTACCTTTAGACGTGGGACTGCGACCGAACTCACTGGAACGATTCCAACAGTGACTACAATCTTAGTAGTACCTTTGATTTAAAGCTTTGACACGTTGTCGCGACTTCAAACTGGATTACAACTTATCATGAGATGCTTCTCACAAGGGACTTTCTGGTTCAGCACTTAAGCTTATGACTTTGGGTTATCAATCACAACGTGTATTGACTATCTAACTGAGTTGGGGCTAAGTACAAACTTCGAAATGTATAAACAAATCTCCACGTATAAATAGAACTCCAGACGTGCACTAAACTCGTGAGAAATCACTACTGTGAGCAAAAATAGTCACAGCAATAATAACTATGAGGGAAATGCAGTCCCGAACACGTTAAAACTACTCTGCTTTTATACTACTTTACAGTCCATTTTAGTACATGCTATATAAGGAAATTGAATAATAGGAATTATGTACAAGGCCACGAAAACGGCCGGCATTCTATTTTAAGGACTTTAAACCCATTTGCAACATGCCGTAGCAGTCGCGTCTCTTCGGCGTGAGCCTTATTACTGATTTAGCCTTAGTCATGAGAGGTCTAGAGCGTTTTTGACCTATCACGACACAATGACGCCTTATCGCGACATCGCATGTGACTGACTATTCCGATCAATCGGAGTTTCGGGTGACATCGGAGTCTGCAGACATTTCCGGGATTGACTTTCGAGTCACTTGTCTGTGCACGTGGCTGTGATCGGTCTTGGAGATCGACGGGATGTAGTCCCGAGTCGTTCCGACTATCGTGATTTGTCTCGGCATATTCCTGAGAAGTTCTTCTTGTCGCGATGGTCTTGTCGCGACTAGATATCGTTGTTGCGACTGTAACTATTGTCATGACAAGGACCTTTTTGGGCCCAAATCCCCGCCATTGAGGTTTGTCTTCGTGTAGCAGTGTTTAAATAAATAGGATATTCGTACACTCTCCTTGGTATGGACTCTAGCAATCCTGCGTGATACCGCCCTCACACATGAGTTATGGCCACTATCAGACAAGTTCTCACGACAAGCTCTCGGGACACTATATTGACCTCACATTGTTTAAAGTATCGTATATAGTCACCGTATGGTTTATCGTTTGTACTCCATCACATCTCTGAGACTAAGCCAGTAGCTCGGAGCTCACTCTGGCCCTAATTGTATACCACTGAGCAGTGAGATGATCGGTTTAGACTGATTTAGCATAATTGTAAGCTTGTTTTTATTTCAGCCGTCTCAACGGTCCAATAAATATTTACTGAGTGTTCGCTGAATGCCTCAAAAATCACGTGTTTGCCCTTAAGGCTTAATCAAACCTTGACCCTTAATAAGCCCTTAAAATGCAACACTGCTCCAGCCCAGCTTAACTCAAAAATCCCAGCCGAATATGCTGGAGTGGGTACAATTCTGGAACTTGAGCCAGACATCTGTGGCGAAGGTGGTGGAGCTTTGGCGAGAGGCACAGAGCTTCGAGCAAGGCTGAATGTGCTCCGCTGAACATTGTGGAGTCTCCAGTTTGACTCAAAAATTCCAGCCGAAGATTGCTGGAGTGGGTACAATTCTGGAACTTGAGCCAGACATCTTCGGCGAGCAACACAAAGCTTCGACCAAGGCTGAATGTGCTCTGCCGAACATTGTGGAGTCTCCCGCCTGGCTCAAAAATCCGGGTGGAGCTTCGGCAGGTAGCACCGAGCTTCGACCAAGGCTGAATGTGCTCCGCCGAACACCGTCGAGTCCCCAGCTTGGCTCAAAACTCTCGGTGGAGCTTCGGCGAGATGCACAGAGCTTGGACCAAATTGTGCAGTTTCCAGCTTGGGTCAAAAATCTCCACGGAGCTTCGGCGCATGAAACAGAGCTTCAACCAAGGCTGAATGTGCTCTGCCATACATTATGGAGTCTCCAGCTTGGCTCAAAACTCTCGGTGGAGCTTCGGTGAGTGGCACAGAGCTTTGACCAACACTGAATGTGCTCCACCAAATCTTGTGGAGCTTCCAGCATGGCCCAAAAATCCGGCAGAGCCTTGGCAAGTGGCACAAAGCTTCGACCAAGGCTGAATGTGCTCCACCGAACATTGTAGAGTCTCGAGCTTCGCTCAAAAATCTCTGCAGAGCTTCGCCGACCAACACTGAATATTTCCTGCCAAACATTGTGAAGTCTCTAGCTTGACTCAAAAATCGCAGCCCAAGATGCTGGAGTGGGTAAAATTCTGGAACTTGACCAGACATCTCTGGCAGAGGTGGTGGAGCTTCGGCGAGTGCCACAAAGCTTTGACCAAGGCTGAATGTGTCCTGCCAAACATTGTGGAGTCTCCAGCTTGGCTAAAAACTCTTGGCGGAGCTTTGGCGGGTGGCACAGAGCTTCAACCAAGGCTGAATGTGCTCCACCGAACATTGTGGAGTCTCCAGCGTGGCTCAAAAAATCTCGGCAGAGCTTCGGCGAGTGGCACAGAGCTTCGACCAACACTGAATGTGCTCCACCAAATCTTGTGGAGCTTCCAGCATGGCCCAAAAATCCGGCAGAGCCTCGGCGAGTGGCACAAAGCTTCGACCAAGGCTGAATGTGGTCCACCGAACATTGTGGAGTCTCGAGCTTGGCTCAAAAATCTCAGCGGAGCTTCGGCGAGTGGCACAGAGCCTCAATGAAGGCTGAATGTGCTCCGCCGAACATTGTGGTGTCTCCAGCTGGCCCAAGAAGGTCGGCGGACCTTTGGCGAGTGGCACAGAGCTTTGACCAAGCCTGAATGTGCCCCGCGAACACTGTTGAGTCTCCACCGGAGCTTCCACCAGTCCGACAAAGCTTCGACCAAGGCTGAATGTGGTCCACCAAAATTGTGGACTCTCCACCTTGGGTCAAAAATCTCAGTGGAGCTTCGGCAAATTGCACAAACACGCTCATGGACCCTGCCTTCTCGGACCCAGGGGACGACTCTGAATTGCATGTTCTCAAACTCACCCATAATCCAGTTTGGGAACTTGACTCAAAAATCCCGCCGAAGATGCTGGAGTGGGTACAATTCTGGAACTTGAGCCAGACATCTCCAGTGGAGGTGGTGGAGCTTCGGCAAGTGGCACAAAGCTTCGACCAAGGCTGAATGTGCTCTGCCGAACATTGTAGAGTCTCAAGCTTGGCTCAAAAATCCCAGCGGAGCTTTGGCGAGTGGCACAAAGCTTTAACCAAGGCTGAATGTGCTCCACCGAACATTGTGGAGTCTCCAGCTTGGATCAAAAGTATGGTGATGATGGCGGCCCGAGGGATCCTGTGGTCAAAATATTTGTCACAGATGTGATGGGGCAAAGGAGTCTTGTTGTGGTGGACTCGGGTGCAATGGAGCACTGCTTCACGGACTTTGTGGAGTATTTCCCAGTGTTGCATGAGGGCACTGCAGCTGAGGGGTCAAAGTTTCAGATTCTCACGACAGGTCTGGTGCGCAAACAATTCATGCTGGAATAAAGTCCATTTACAATGTGACTGGCGTTCCCCGTACGGCGACCTCCCTAAGCATGACTATCGAGTACAACAAGGCTGCAGGAACGATTTCCATTTCCTTGTGCCCTTACCTCGAATGCATCCTTTCGCGCTACAACATGGCAGACTGCAACCCCAAATCCACCCCTTTCGCTGTCAGTTTCGAGCTCACGTCCACTCAGAGCCCATCCACCACCGCAGACTGTGCTTTCATGGCTGATAAACCTGTGAGGCTCAGTCATACTTTAGTCAATACTTCCTAGCGAGTTCCATGCAGTCGCGCAAAGTGTTAAAGGCCTTATACTCTATATAGTCTACTCTCACAAACGCAGGGAGGAACGGAATGTCTCCGTTCCTGAGCCCTGGTTCTAAGCTCTACAATGTTCGCAAGATGCTTGAGAGTAGAGAATAAGCTTTGTAGAAAGGTGTGCACTAATGATCCTATACAGAGAATTAGCACGTTCGGTATGCAAACACTTACTATCATATGTTTATTGGAGTACCGTGTAACGCCTACAGCTCTCGTCTCGGAGGATCTCGACGAGCACAGAAAGGAGGCGCACACGCAGTGTTTTGAGGTAAAGAAGAATATATTGATCATGCGCTGGCACGCTCTTGGTCAGCACGCCAGCCTAATCTAATCTAATCTCGTCTATGGCCTGCTCAACGCAGAGAGTACCCAAAATAGTAAGTAATTGCGAAAATAGGTTTTTGAGAATGAGTGAAAGATATATGCATACGGGATTCCTTACAAAACCCTACCACAAAGCTGTCAGATCTCTCCTGCACACCGTGAACACCACCCGACCCGACATTGCATACTTGGTTAACTGCCTCACCGCCTTCCTCCAGAATCCTTGCCCTGCACACTGGAAGGCTGTCCAGCACTTGTTCACATACCTCAAGGGAACACTCAACTACAAGATTATGTAATGTCGAGGTGCTCCGAACAGCATTCACCCTGTCGGTTGGGTTGATACTATGTGGGGGATTTGGACACCTGCCGCTTGACATCTGGCAAGGTTTTTATGATGTCAGGTGGCCCGGTGTCCTGGTTGTTGAGGAAGCAGGCCACAGTGGCTCTGTCAACAACAGAGGCAGAGTACATGGTGCTGACATGCAGCTCGAAGCAGGTGATGTGGATGTACAGTTTTCTCAATGAGCTGCACATGTCCCAAGAGCGCCACGTCCTCCTCTATGGCAATAACCTGGGGGCCTCTGCACTCACGTGCGATGCGAAGGGCCATGCACATGTGAAGTACATTGATATCCGCGAACACTACATCCACGAGCACATGGCCGCCGAGGATATCAAGATTCAGCATGTTGCGTCCGCTGAAAATCTCGCAGACATCTTCACCACGGTCCTGCCCTGTGATGCACATCTCACTATTGTGCGCTCACTTGGTTTGATGGAGTAGGGGAGCGGACGGGAGCAGAGCAGAGGTGCTCAACACAAGGGGGAGTTTCCTTTTCCCCTCGTTCACGGTCAATTCTATTGTGTCTTTATATCACTCTACTGATACTTGATGGCTCGTTCTCTCCAGGGGCAGTGTTGAAGTATTGGCTCGATGCGCCAACGAGTTTCCGCATATGTAAACCTGCCCCCATAATGCGGTACTAACCTTTTCCTGATGTTCCTTTGTTTTCTCACCTATGCGGGCATCTTTGCCTGCCTTACTTATACTGCTGTTGACACACAGGGACGTTCCTCAGTCATTCACCTTATTGTGCCGGTCTGAGGTTTGTCCCTTCCTTAGTATGTATTTAGTCTCTTACTTACTGGTGTCGGAGTATTATTCCTATTAAGTTTTCAATACAGTTGTTCACCTTATTGTGCCTGTCTGAGTATTATTCCTATTAGTGGAGTCTCCAGCTTGGCTCAAAACTCTCGCCGGAGCTTTGGCAGATGGCATAGAGCTTCGACCAAGGCTAAATGTGTTCTGCCCAACATTGTGGAGTCTCCAGTTTGACTCAAAAATTTGAGCCGAAGATTGCTGGAGTGGGTACAATTCTGGAACTGGAGCCAGACATCTTCAGTGGAGGTGGTGGAACTTCAGCGAGAGGCCTAGCTTCGACCAAGGCTGAATGTCCTCTGCCGAGCATTGTGGAGTCTCCAGCAGGCTCAAAAATCTCGGCGGAGCTTCGGCTCGAGCCACACAAAGCTTCGACCAAGGCTGAATGTGCTCTGCCAAACATTGTGATGTCTCCATCCTGGCTCAAAAATCCGGGTGGAGCTTCGGCAAGTGGCAACAAAGCCTTAACCAAGGCTGAATGTGCTCTGCCAAACATTGTGCAGTCTCCAGCTTGGGTCAAAAATCTCGGTGGAGCTTCGGCGAGTGGCACAGAACTTCGACCAAGGCTGAATGTGCTCTGCCGAGCATTATGGAGTCTCCAGCTTGGCTCAAAACTCTCGGTGGAGCGGCGGAGGTGGTGGAGCTTCGGCGAGTGGCACAAAGCTTCGACCAAGGCTGAATGTGCTCTGCCGAACATTGTAGAATCTTGAGCTTGGCTCACAAATCTCGGCGGAGCTTCGGCGAGTGGCACAGAGCTTCAACCAAGGCTGAATATGCCCCGCCAAATATTGTGGAGCTTCCAGCGTGGCCCAAAAATGCGGCGGAGCTCCGGCGGGTGGCAGAGAGCTTTGACCAACACTGAAGGTTGTCCGCTGAACATTGTGGAGTCTCCAGCTTGACTCAAAAATCACAGCCGAAGATGCTGGAGTGGGTACAATTCTGGAACTTGACCCAGACATGTCGGGCAGAGGTGTGGGAGCTTCGGCGAGAAGCACAGTGCTTCAACCATGGTTGAATGTGGCCTTGGTTAAAGCTTTGTGTCACTCGCTGAAGCTCCACCGAGATTTTTGAGCCATGCTGGAGACTCCACAATGTTTGGTGGAGCACATTCAGCCTTGGTCCAAGCTTCATGTGGCTTGCCGAAGCTTCACCGAGATTTTGAGCCCGCTGGAGACTCCACAATGTTCACGGCAGAGGACATTCAGCCTTGGTTGAAGCTCTGTGCATCCCGCCAAAGCTCCACCGAGGTTTTTGAGCCATGCTGGAGACTCCACAATATTCGGCGGAGCACATTCAGCCTTGGTCAAAGCTCTGTGCCACTCACTGAAGCTCCGCCGAGATTTTTGACCCAAGCTGGAGACTGCACAATGTTTGGCAGAGCACATTCAGCCTTGCTTGAAGCTCTGTGCATCTCACCGAAGCTCCACCGGATTTTTGGGCCAAGCAGGAAGCTCCACAATATTCAGCAGAGCATATGCAGCCTTGGTTGAAGCTTTGTGCAATTTGCCGAAGCTCCGCTGAGATTTTTGACCCAAGCTGGAGACTGCACAATGTTTGGCAGAGCACATTCAGCCTTGCTCAAAGCTTTGTGCCACCTGCCGAAGCTCCACCCAGATTTTTGAGCCACGCTGGAGACTGCACAATGTTTGGTGGAGCACATTCAACTTGGGTCGAAGCTCTGTGCTTCTCGCTGAAGCTCCAACACCTCCGCCGGAGATGTCTGGCTCAAGTTCCAGAATTGTATCCACTTCCGCATCTTTGGCTGGGATTTTTGAGTCAAGCTGGAGATTTCACAACATTCGGTGGAGCATATTCAACCCTGCTCAAAGGCCTGTGCCACTTGCCGAAGCTCCACCGAGATTTTTGACCCAAGCTGGAGACTGCACAATGGTTGGCGGAGCTTTGTGCTACTCACTGAAGCTCCGCCAACCTTTTTGACCCAAGCGGGAGACTGCCCAATGTTTGGCAGAGCACATTCAGCCTTGGTTAAAGGTTTGTGCCACTCGCTGAAGCTCTGCCGAGATTTTTGACCCAGGCTGGAGACTCCACGATGTTCGGTGGAGCATATTCCACCTTGGTCGAAGCTTTGTGCCCCTCGCCAAAGCTCCACCACCTCCGCCAGAGATGTCTGGCTCAAGTTCCAGAATTGTACCCACTCCAGCATCTTCGGCTGGGATTTTTGAGTCAAGCTCCCAAACTGGATTATGGGTGAGTTTGAGGACATGCAATTCAGAGTTGTCCCCTGGGTCCGAGAAGGCAGGGTCCATGAGTGCATTTGTGCAATTTGCCAAAGCTCCGCCGAGATTTTTGACCCAAGGTGGAGACTCCGCAATGTTTGGTGGACCGCATTCAGCCTTGGTCAAAGCTTTGTGGGACTCGCAGAAGCTCCGCTGGATTTTTGGGCCACACTGGAGACTTCACAGTGTTCGCAGAGCACATTCAGGCTTGGTCAAGGCTCTGTGCCACTCGCCAAAGGTCCGCCGAGATTTTCGGTTCCACTGGAGACACCACAATGTTCGGCAGAGCACATTCAGCCTTGATCGAAGCTCTGTGCCACTTGCCGAAGCTCCACCGAGATTTTTGAGGTAAGCTCGAGACTCCACAATGTTCAGCTGAGCACATTCAGCCTTGGTCAAAGCTCTGTGCTTCTGGCTGAAGCTCCAACACCTCCACCCAGAGATGTCTGGCTCAAGTTCCGGGATTGTACCCACTCCAGCATCTTCAGCTGCGATTTTTGAGTCAAGCTGGAGACTGCACAATGTTCGACAGAGCACATTCAGCCTTGGTGGAAACTCTGTGCCACCTGGTGAAGCTCTGCCAAGAGTTTTGAGCCAAGCTGGAGACTCAACAATGTTCAGCAGAGCACATTCAGCCTTGGTCGAAGCTCTGTGCCACTCACCAAAGCTCCGCCGAGAGTTTTGACCCAAGCTGGAGACTGCACAATGTTCGGCGGAGCACATTCAGCCATGCTGGAGACTCCAGAATGTTTGGCAGAGCACAGTCAGCCTTGGTCAAAGCTTTGTGCCACTCGCCGAAGCTCCGCCGGATTTTTGGGCCACACTAGAGACTCCACAATGTTCACGGAGCACATTCAGCCTTGGTCGAAGCTCTGTTCCACTCGCCGAAGCTCCGCCGAGATTTTTGGACCAAGCTGGAGACCCCACAATGTTCAGCAGAGCACATTCAGCTTTGGTCGAAGCTTTCTGCCACTTGCCGAAGCTCCACGACTTTTGCCGGAGATGTCTGGCTCAAGTTCCAGAATTGTACCCACTCCAGCATCTTCAGCTGTGATTTTTGAGTCAAGCTGGAGACTCCACAATGTTCGGCAGAGAATATTCAGTGTTGGTGGAAGCTCTGTGCCACCCGCCGAAGCTCCACCGAGAGTTTAGAGCCAAGCTGGAGACTCCACAAATAGGAATAATACTCAGACAGGCACAATAAGGTGAATGACTGAGGAATGTCCCTGTGTGTCAACAGCAGTATAAGTAAAGCGGGCGAAGATGCCCGCATAGGTAAGAAAACAAAGAAACATCAGGAAAAGCTTAGTACAGTATTACAGGGACAGGTTTACGTATGCGACCACAATGTTCAGTGGAGCACATTCAGCCTTGGTCGAAGCTCTGTGCTTCTTGCTGAAGCTCCAACACCTCTGCCAGAGATGTCTGGCTCAAGTTCCGGAATTGTACCCACTCCAGCATCTTCAGCTGCGATGTTTGAATCAAGCTGGAGACTGCACAATGTTTGACAAAGCACATTCAGCCTTGGTGGAAGCTCTGTGCCACCTGCCAAAGCTCTGCTGAGAGTTTTGAGCCAAGCTGGAGACTCAACAATGTTCAGTGGAGCACATTCAGCGTTGGTGGAAGCTCTGTGCCACTCACCAAAGCTCCGCCGAGAGTTTTGACCCAAGCTGGAGACTGCACAATGTTTGGTGGAGCACATCCAGCCTAGGTTAAACCTCTGTGCTACTCACCGAAGCTCCCCTGACATTTTTGAGCCACGCTAGAGACTCCACGAGCCAAAGATGCTGGAGTGGGTACAATTCTGGAACTTGAGCCAGACATCTCCGGCGGAGGTGTGGAGCTTCTGCAAGAAGCACAGAGCTTTAACCAAGGCTGAATATGCTCCGCCAAACATTGTGGAGTCTCCAGCGTGGGTGAAAATCTCAGTGGAGCTTCAGCGAGAAGCACAGAGTGTCGACCAAGGCTGAATTTGCTCCACAGAACATTGTGCAGTCTCCAGCTTGCATCAAACATCTTGGCAGAGCGTAGGCGAGTGGCACAAAGCTTTAACCAAGGCTCAATGTGCTCCATGTGCTACTCGCCGAAGCTCTGCCCAGATTTTTGAGCCAAGCTGGAGACTCCACAATGTTCGGCCAAGCACATTCAGCCTTGGTTAAAGCTTTATGTCACTCGCTGAAGCTCCGCCGAGATTTTTGAGCCACGCTGGAGACTCCTTATTGTGCCCATTTGAGGTTTGTCCCTTCCTTGCCATTTATTTATTCTCTTACTTACTGGTGTCGTAGTATTATTCTTATTAGGTTTGCAATACAGTTGTTCACCTTATTGTGCCCGTCAGAGTATTATTCCTATTAGTGGAGTCTGGCTCAAAGCTCTTGCCAGAGCTTCAGCAGGTGGCACAGAGCTTCCACCAAGGCTGAATGTTCTCCACCAAATGCTGTGGAGGCTCCAGCTTGACTCCAAAATCGCAGCCAAAGATGTTGGAGTGGGGACACTTCTGGAACTTGAGCCAGACATCTCCTGCAGAGGTGGTGGAGCTTCGGAGAGAAGCACAGGGCTTCGACCAAGGCTGAATGTGTTCCACTGAACATTGTGGAGTCTCCAGTTTGACTCAAAAATTCAAGCCGAAGATTGCCGGGGTGGGTACAATTCTGCAACTTGAGCCAGACATCTTCAGCGGAGTTTGTGGAGCTTCGGCGAGATGCAGAGCTTCGAACAAGGCTGAATGTCCTCTGCCAAGCATTGTGGAGTCTCCAGCAGGCTCAAAAATCTCGGCAGAGCTTTGGCGAGCCACACAAAGCTTCAACCAAGGCTGAATGTGCTCTGCCAAACATTGTGAAGTCTCCAGCCTGGCTCAAAAATCTCGGTGGAGCTTCGGTGAGTGGCACAGAGCTTCAACCAAGGCTGAATGTGCTCTGCTGAACATTATGGAGTCTCCAGCTTGGCTCAAAACTCTCGAGTGGCACAAAGCTTCGACTGAGGGTGAATGTGCCCTGCCAAACATTGTGGAGTCTCCAGCTTGGGTCAAAAGTCTCAGCGAATCTTCAGCGAGTGGCACAGAGCTCCAACCAAGGCTGAAGGTGCTCCACCGAACATTGTGGGAGTATCCAGCGTGGCTCAAAAATCTCAGCAGGGCTTTGACCAACACTGAATCTGCTCCACCAAATCTTGTGGAGCTTCCAGCATGGCCCAAAAATTCGGCAGAGCTTCGGTGAGTGGCACAAAGCTTCGACCAAGGCTGAATGTGGTCCACTGAACATTGTGGAGTCTTCAGCAGGCCCAAAAATCTCGGCGGACCTTTGGTGAGTGGCACAGAGCCTCGACCAAGCCTGAATGTGCTCCACGAACACTGTGGAGTCTCCAGCGTGGCCCAAAAATCCAGCAGAGCTTCCACAAGTCCCACAAAGCTTCGGCCAAAGCTGAATGTGGTCCACCAAACATTGTGGAGTCTCCACCTTGGGTCAAAAATCTCGGCAGAGCTCTGGCAAATTGCACAAATCCGCTGATGGACTCTGCCTTCTCGGACCCAGGGGACGACTCTGAATTGCATGTCCTCAAACTCACCCATAATCCAGTTTGGGAGCTTGACTCAAAAATCCCAGCCGAAGATGCTGGAGTGGGTACAATTCTGGAACTTGAGCCAGACATCTCTGGCGGAGGTGGTGGAGCTTTGGCGAGGGGCACAAAGCTTCGACCAAGGTGGAATATGCTCCACCGAACATCGTGGAGTCTCCAGCCTGGGTCAAAAATCTCGGCGGAGCTTCAGCGAGTGGCACAAACCTTTAACCAAGGCTGAATGTGCTCTGCCAAACATTGGGCAGTCTCCCGCTTGGGTCAAAAAGCTTGGCAGAGCTTCAGTGGGTCAAAAGTCTCAGCGAATCTTCAGCGAGTGGCACAGAGCTCCAACCAAGGCTGAAGGTGCTCCACCGAACATTGTGGGAGTATCCAGCGTGGCTCAAAAATCTCAGCAGGGCTTTGACCAACACTGAATCTGCTCCACCAAATCTTGTGGAGCTTCCAGCATGGCCCAAAAATTCGGCAGAGCTTCAGTGAGTGGCACAGAGCTTCAACCAAGGCTGAATGTGCTCTGCTGAACATTATGGAGTCTCCAGCTTGGCTCAAAACTCTCGAGTGGCACAAAGCTTCGACTGAGGGTGAATGTGCCCTGCCAAACATTGTGGGAGCTTCAGCGAGTGGCACAAAGCTTTAACCAAGTCTGAATGTGCTCTGCCAAACATTGTGTGGGGTCTCGAGCTTGGCTCAACAATTATGGCAGAGCTTCGGTGAGATGCACAGAGCTTACACTAAGGCTGAATGTGCTCCGCCAAACATCGTCGAGTCTCCAGCTTGGCTCAAAAGTCTCGGCAGAGCTTCGGCAGGTAGCACCGAGCTTCGACCAAGGCAGAATGTGCTCCACTGAACACCATCGAGTCCCCAGCTTGGCTCAAAACTCTCAGCGGAGCTTTGGCAGGTAGCACTGAGCTTCAACCAAGGCTGAATGTGCTCCGCCGAACATCGTCAAGTCTTCAGCTTGGCTCAAAGCTCTCGGCAGAGCTTTGGCAGGTAGCACCGAGCTTCGACCAAGGCTGAATGTGCTCCGCCGAACATTGTGGAGTCTCCCACCTGGCTCAGAAATCGGGGTGGAGCTTCGGCAGGTAGCACCGAGCTTCGACCAAGGCTGAATGTGCTCCGCCGAACACCGTCAAGTCCCCAGCTTGGCTCAAAACTCTCGGTGGAGCTTCGGCGAGATGCACAGAGCTTGGACCAAGGCTGAATGTGCTCTGCCAAACATTGTGCAGTCTCCAGCTTGAGTCAAAAAAATCTCCGCGGAGCTTCGGCGAGTGGCACAGAGCTTCAAGCAAGGCTGAATGTGCTCTGCCAAACATTATGGAGTCTTCAGCTTGGCACAAAACTCTCAGTGGAGCTTTAGCAAGTGGCACAGAGCTCCGACCAACACTGAATGTTTTCCGCCGAACATTGTGAAGTCTCCAGCTTGGCTCAAAAATCACAGATACAGAAGCTGGAGTGGGTACAATTCTGGAACTTGAGCCAGACATCTCTGGTGGAGGTGGTGGAGCTTCGGCGAGTGGCACAAGGCTTTAACCAAGGCCACATTCAACCTTGGTCGAAGCACTGTGCTTCTCGCCGAAGCTCCAACACCTCCGCCCGAGATGTCTGGCTCAAGTTCCAGGATTGTACCCACTCCAGCATCTTCGGCTGCAATTTTTGAGTCAAGCTGAAGAAGACTCCACAATGTTTGGCACATTCACCCTTGCAGATGCAGAAGCTGGAGTGGGTACAATTATGGAACTTGAGCCAGACATCTCTGGTGGAGGTGGTGGAGCTTTGGCGAGTGGCACAAAGCTTTAACTAAGGCCACATTCAACCTTGGTCGAAGCACTGTGCTTCTCGCTGAAGCTCCAACACCTCCGCCCGAGATGTCTGGCTCAAGTTCCAGGATTGTACCCACTCCAGCATCTTCGGCGGCAATTTTTGAGTCAAGCTGAAGACTCCACAATGTTTGGCACATTCACCCTTGGTTGCAAGCCTGTGCCACTTGCCGAAGCCCTGCCGAAATTTTTGACCCAAGCTGGAGACTGCACAATGTTTGGTGGAGCACATTGAGCCTTGGTTAAAGCTTTGTGCCACTCGCCTACGCTCCGCCAAGATGTTTGATGCAAGCTGGAGACTGCACAATGTTCTGCGGAGCACATTCAGCCTTGGTCGATGTTCTGTGCTTCTCGCTGAAGCTCCACTGAGATTTCGAGTCACGCTGGAGACTCTACAATGTTTGTCGGAGCATATTCAGCCTTGGTTAAAGCTCTGTGCTTCTCGCAGAAGCTCCAACACCTCCGCTGGATATGTCTGGCTCAAGTTCCAGAATTGTACCCACTCCAGCATCTTTGGCTTGTGGAGTCTCCAGTGTGGCTTAAAAATGTCAGGTGAGCTTCAGTGAGTAGCACAGAGGTTTAACCTCGGCTGAATGTGCTCCGCCAAACATTGTGCAGTCTCCAGCTTGGGTCAAAAATCTCGGCAGAGCTTCGACGAGAAGCACAGAGCTTCCACCAAAGCTGAATGTGCTCTGCTGAACATTTTGGAGTCTCCAGCTTGATTCAAAACTCCCAGCCGAAGATGATGGAGTGCATACAATTCTGGAACTTGAACCAGACATCTCTGGTGGAGGTGGTGGAGCTTTGGCAAGTGGCACAGAGCTTTGACCAAGGCTGAATGTGCTCCGCCGAATATTGTGGAGTCTCCAGCTTGGCTCAAAAATCTCAGTGCAGCTTCAGCAAGTGACACAAAGCTTCGACCAAGGCTGAATGTTCGCAGCCAAACATTGTGGAGTCTCCAGCTTGACTCAAAAATTGCAGCTGAAGATGCTGGAGTGGGTAAAATTCTGGAACTTCAGCCAGACATCTCCGGCAAAGGCAGTGGACCTTCAGCGAGTCGCACAAAGCTTTGACCAAGGCTGAATGTGCTCCGCCGAACATTGTGGAGTCTCCAGCTTGGCTCAAAACTCTCGGTGGGGCTTCAGCGAGTGGCACAGAGCTTCAACCAAGGCTGAATGTGCTCCGCTGAACATTGTGGAGTCTCCAGCTTGGCTCAAAACTCTCGGTGGGGCTTCAGCGAGTGGCACAGAGCTTCGCGCAAGGCTGAATGTTTCCACCGAACAGTGTGAAGTCTCCAGCTGGACTCAAAAATCGCAGCTGAAAAAGCTGGAGTGGGTACAATTCTGGAACTTGAGCCAGATATCTCCGGCCGAGGTGGTGGAGCTTCGGCGAGGGGCCTCTGCACTCATGCGCGAAGCGAAGGGCCATGCACATGTGAAGCACATTGATATCCGTGAACACTACCTCCATGAGCACATGGCCGCTGGGGATATCAAGATTCAGCATGTTGCGTCTGCTGAAAATCTCGCAGAACCAAAGATGTTGGAGTGGGTACACTTCTGGAACTTGAGCCAGACATCTCCTGTGGAGGTGGTGGAGCTTTGGAGAGAAGCACAGAGCTTCGACCAAGGCTGAATGTGTTCCGCCCAACATAGTGGAGTCTCCAGTTTGACTCAAAAATTTCAGCCAAAGATTGCTGGAGTGGGTACAATTCTGGAACTTGAGCCAGACATCTTCAGCAGAGCTGGTGGAGCTTCGGCGAGAGGCCGAGCTTCGACCAAGGCTGAATGTCCTCTGCCGAGCATTGTGGAGTCTCCAGCAGGCTCAAAAGTCTCGGCAGAGCTTCAGGGAGCCACACAAAGCTTCGACCAAGGCTGAATGTGCTCTGCCAAACATTGTGAAGTCTCCAGCCTGGCTCAAAAATCCATGTGGAGCTTCGGCGAGTGGCACAAAGCCTTAACTAAGGCTGAATGTGCTCTGCCAAACATTGTGCACTCTCCAGCTTGGGTCAAAAATCTCGGTGGAGCTTCGGCGAGTGGCACAGAGCTTCAACCAAGGCTGAATGTGCTCTGCCAAACATTATGGAGTCTCCAGCTTGGCTCAAAACTCTCGGTGGAGCGGCGGAGGTGGTGGAGCTTCGGCGAGTGGCACAAAGCTTCGACCAAGGCTGAATGTGCTCTGCCGAACATTGTAGAATCTTGAGCTTGGCTCACAAATCTCGGCAGAGCTTCGGTGAGTGGCACAGAGCTTCGACCAAGGCTGAATCTGCTCCGCCAAATATTGTGGAGCTTCCAGCGTGGCCCAAAAATGCGGCGGAGCTCCGACGGGTGGCATAGAGCTTCGACCAACACTGAAGGTTGTCCGCTGAACATTGTGGAGTTTTAGGACATGCAATAATCGTCCCCTGTGTCCGAGAAGGCAGGGTCCATTAGCGCATTTGTGCAATTTGCCAAAGCTCTGCTCAGATTTTTGACCCAAGGTAGAGATTCCACAATGTTTGGTGGACCCCATTCAGCCCTGGTTGAAGCTTTGTGGGACTTGCCGAAGCTCCGCTGGATTTTTGGGCCACGCTGGAAACTCCACAGTGTTCACGGAGCACATTCAGGCTTCGTCAAAGCTCTGTGCCACTCGCCAAAGGTCCGCCAGGATTTTGGGGCCCGCTGCAGACTCCACAATGTTCGGCAGAGCACATTCAGCCTTGATCGAAGCTCTGTGCCACTTGCCGAAGCTCCGCTGAGATTTTTGAGCAAAGCTTGAGACTCCACAATGTTCGGCGGACCACATTCAGCCTTGGTCGAAGCTTTGTGCCACTTGCCGAAGCTCTGCCGGATTTTTGGGCCATACTGGAAGCTCCACAAGATTTGGTGGAGCAGATTCAGTGTTGGTCGAAGCTCTGTGCCACTCGCCGAAGCTCTGCCGAGATTTTTGAGCCACGCTGGAGACTCCACAATGTTCGGCAGAGCATATTCAGCCTTGGTCGAAGCTTCAATGTTCAGCAGAAACCATTCAGTGTTGGTCAAAGCTCTGTGCCACTTGCCGAAGCTCCACCGAGATTTTTGAGCCAAGCTCAAGACTCCACAATGTTCGGTGGACCACATTCAGCCTTGGTCGAGGCTTTGTGCGACTTGCCGAAGCTCCTCATGTTGGAGACTCCACAATGTTTGACCGAGCACATTCAGCCTTGGTCAAAGCTCTGTGCCACTGGCCGAAGCTCCACCGAGATTTTTGAGCCAAGCTCAAGACTCTACAATGTTTGGCAGAGCACATTCAGCCTTGGTCGAAGCTTTGTGCCCCTTGCTGAAGCTCCACCACCTCGGCCGGAGGTGTCTGGCTCAAGTTCCAGAATTTTACCCACTCCAGCTTCTTCAGCTGCGATTTGTGAGTCAAGCTGGAGACTTCACAATGTTTGGTGGAAACATTCAGCCTTGGTCGAAGCTATGTGCCACTCGCTGAAGCCCCACCAAGAGTTTTGAGCCAAGCTGGAGACTCCGCAATGTTTGGCGGAGCACATTCAGCTTTGGTTGAAGCTCTGTGCCACTCGCTGAAGCACCACCGAGATTTTTGACCCAAGCTGGAGACTCCTTATTATGCCCGTTTGAGGTTTGTCCCCTCCTTACTATTTATTTATTCTCTTACTTACTAGTGTCGTAGTATTATTCCTATTAGGTTTGCAATACAGTCATTGACCTTATTGTGCCCATCTGAGTATTATTCCTATTAGTGAAGTCTGGCTCAAAACTCTCGGCGGAGCTTCGGCAGGTGGCAGAGCTTCCACCAAGGCTGAATGTTCTCCACCAAACACTGTGGAGTCTCCAGCTTGACTCAAAAATTGCAGCCAAAGATGTTGGATGGGGTACACTTCTGGAACTTGAGCCAGACATCTCCGGTGGAGGTGGTGGAGCTTCGGCGAGAAGCACAGAGCTTCGACCAAGGCTGAATGTGTTCCGCCCAACATTGTGGAGTCTCCAGTTTGACTCAAAAATTTAAGCCGAAGATGCTGGAGTGGGTACAATTCTGGAACTTGAGCCAGACATCTTCAGCGGAGGTGGTGGAGCTTCGGCAAGAGGCTGAGCTTCGACCAAGGCTGAATATCCTCTGCCGAGCATTGTGGAGTCTCCAGCAGGCTCAAAAATCTCGGCGGAGCTCCGGCGAGCCACACAAAGCTTCAACCAAGGCTGAATGTGCTCTGCCAAACATTGTGAAGTCTCCAGCCTGAGGTGGAGCTTCAGCGAGTGGCACAAAGCCTTAACCAAGGCTGAATGTGCTCTGCCAAACATTGTGCACTCTCCAGCTTGGGTCAAAAATCTCGGTGGAGCTTCGGCGAGTGGCACAGAGCTTCGACCAAGGCTGAATGTGCTATGGGGAACATTATGGAGTCTCCAGCTTGGCTCAAAACTCTCGGTGGAGCGGCGGAGGTGGTGGAGCTTCAGTGAGTGGCACAAAGCTTCGACCAAGGTTGAATGTGCTCTGCCGAACATTGTAGAATCTTGAGCTTGGCTCACAAATCTTTGACCAAGGCTGAATATGCTCCACCAAATATTGTGGAGCTTCCAGCGTGGCCCAAAAATGCGGCAGAGCTCCGGCGGGTGGCAGAGAGCTTCAAGCAACACTGAAGGGTTTCTGCTGAACATTGTGAAGTCTCTAGCTTGACTCAAAAATCCCAGCCCAAGATGCTGGAGTGGGTACAATTCTGGAGCTTGACCCAGACATCTCCGGCAGAGGTGGTGGAGCTTCGGCGAGTGGCACAAAGCTTTGACCAAGGCTTAATGTGCCCTGCTGAACATTGTGGAGTCTCCAGATTGGCTAAAAACTCTTGGCGGAGCTTCGACCAAGGCTGAATGTGCTCCACTGAACATTGTGGAGTCTCCAGCATGGCGCAAAAATCTCGGCAGAGCTTCGGCAAGTGGCACAGAGCTTTGCCCAACAATGAATCTGCTCCACCAAATCTCATGGAGCTTCCAGTGTGGCCCAAAAATTCGGCAGAGCTTCGGCGAGTGGCACAAAGCTTCGACCAAGGCTGAATGTGGTCTGCTGAACATTGTGGAGTCTCGAGCTTGGCTCAAAAATCTCGGCGGAGCTTCGGCAAATTGCACAAACGCGCTCATGGACCCTGCCTTCTCGGACACAGGGCACGACTCTGAATTGCATGTCCTCAAACTCACCCATAATCCAGTTTGGGACCGCATTGATTTGCACCCCATCTGGCACGATCTGTACGAGACATGGAATAGTGCTGGGGACGGCTTACCCCAATACCACTTCATGGCCAAAAGAAATTGCGCTGCCAGTGGTTACAACACTGCTGTGACAGAACTGTGATGGGCAGACAACACTGTGATGTATGCAGGTTACAACACGCAGCTTCAACCAAGGCTGAATGTGCTCCACCAAATTTACGGTCCATGAATCCTAAATTCAAGTTGTGGTCGACCACCATGAATGCCGAGTTGCCTCCTCATGCTCGTGGTTCCTGTTCCACATCACCGCCACAAAAAAACTCGTTGGCACCAAGCTCACTGGGCATCAACGAAGTCGCCCCAAGAAACATGTCCGACATGGGGAGTCCACATGCATGGTGCTGTTCTCCAGAACGAAGAGGTCTTCAAGGTCTTTGTTGTCCACGATATCTTCGGTGTCATCTTCTCCATCTAGTACGACATGCTCTACAACTATGTCTTTTGCTTTCCCTCTCCATTTGACGGGATTGGTAAATGGGATCGGGTGCATGCCAGTCCGCCTCTTCCTCGGGAGGGTGTTGCCCACGCTGAGGCCGGGGTTTCCCCAAGGTTGTGTCGGGTGTCGGCGCTGGTGAAGGCAGGCCATGGGGCATGCATGCTTCATAATCAGATTGGGGGTCAGTCCACGCTGAGGCCAGGGTCGCCCAAGTTTGTGTGGGGTGTCGCGATCAATGTGATTGAGCATGGCGGACCTTAGAATCATTTTAAATGCCCAATGCATATTCTGGTAGCATGCACTTTAGGAATATTTGAAAAGACATTCAAGACGTCATTCTGAATCTATATTAAATACCTTTTGCATGTTGTGGTGCAAGTTATGTGCAAAACATTTTAAATTTGAACTCCATATCCCTTGTGTGTTCAGGCACAGAGCCTCCTCTATGAACACAAAAATTATGCTAAAGGCTTCCCTGGAAACATTGGGGAAACATTTTAAAAACCTTCCTCAAGTCCAGCAGGAGAATCTTCTGAACACATTTTAAATATTTCTTCACAGTTTCTTACGTGTGTTTAGGATATTCTTGACCTGTGAACAGAGAACATATGTAGAAGTTATTCTGGTGTGTATCCTGAACCTATTTTTAATTTCTTCTTGTTTTTCAGGGCTGCACATGTGAAAGTTATCTTGAAGATTATCGAAAACATATGCAAAAGAAATTTTAAAAATCTTCCATTTTTTCGGGGCTGTTAAACTGAAAGATATCTAGAACACACTCTGAACACCATCTAAAACATACTTGAGACATCTTTTAAATACCTTTCATTTTTTCTGCCACGAAACATGGGTGATTTATTTAAATGATCTCTCAGGTATTCCCTGCCAGGATATTTGAAAGGTTTGAGTAAGATTACACTGAAGGTATCCTCAACAAAACTGAAAGGAACTTTAAAAATCTCTAGCATATTCTGCCCCCAATTATTCAAGAAACATTTAAAGTCGTCTTGAATATTCCAGGACCACAAACTTGAATAATATTGTAAATATTCATTGGATACCTTTAGCATGTTCTGGTCCAGAATTAGTGCATATCCTCCCAGTGTAAGCCCGCCCAGCCTCAAGACCAAAGACTCAAGACTACACAATGCTCAGTCCGTTGACAATGAAGGCAAGTCTTGTATGGCTAAAAAAATGCAATCCTTTTTTTGAACTTTTTTTAGCACTGTTTGCTTTTTGTTATCTTTCTGGCACCGGAAGTAATGCCCAATGCAAATAAATATTACCTACCCCTGGAGCATGTGCCCTGGAGGTGTCTGGCAGGTGTCAGGGCAGGTGTCAGCCCACCGTTTATGACCTCATATAAGCATCACACACATGCATGATTGTCTGAGATAGGCAATATTTCAAAAGAACTGTTCAGATTTAAACACTGGAATATGTCTTATTACGAGTTTGACCCGTCTCCCTCGTGGAATTGGGTGTTTATCGACCGCTCCTTCATCGAGCGGTGCTAGTAGATCTTAGCCGTGCGGCCACCCCTCGAGGACTGGGTCCTGGTTTCGTCTCGTCTGCACCACTGGTGTCTTCATCCACACCTACGCCAATGAACGTATCTGCGCTGATGAGCGCGCAAGCTCTCCGGCGCGTCGACGCTGGTCCTGCCATCTCACAGCCCTTCGCTGCGCATTGGGTTGTTCCTTGGACAGCGCCGATAATCCACCTACTACCTAAGGAGAGGCAGAAATACGCAACAGGCATGTATGATCTACAGCACTACGACATAAGGCGCTTGGCGGGATCGAGGGAAAAATGGAGCGAGCGGAATTTGGGTGGCACTACCTGAAATTGAGCGCAAGTCACTCGCAGGTCTGCCGGCAAGTCAAGCGGCACACCGCCGGCTTCACAGCATTGATGACTCATGCTGCTTTGACTAGGTTCCAAAACCAAAGTCATTTTTCGCAGGCTCGTCCCCATCTGGACGGCCGCGCGACCGCGAACTCAACTTGACTCTGGTCTTGGCCACCGGCAACCGCAGTTCTAAAAGCGTGCGCTTACTAATCACATCAATTATGATCTGGCGGCAAATCTCACTTCGTACGCCTCCCTCATGGCATTCTGGCTTTCCTACCGCCAAAAACTACTGGAATCACTATAATATATTACTGGATCTATTCTAGCCATTATACCACACCTCTTCACTGTCATACCCCGCATCATCGACGTCCATGGGCTGCGGGACGGGACAACTGGGGCTGCCGGAGGCGTTGAATTGCTCTGCTGGAAATCACCACATCTCGAAATAGCTTCCCGAATATATGTGTACCGGCTATCTCGATTCCCGCGACCATTTGCACCGTTTTCGGCTGGGAAACTGGCCCAAAAAATATTTGACCGTATTGTGCATGTATTCTTGTGAAAATATCCTCAAATTTCGCCCTGATAAGATGTGATTTCCGACAGATCTTGGGCTACGAGGAGGATCTAAGAATTGTGTTCTCAAGAATACATGTAGAATGTATTTCAATGATTTTTGGTGTACCCAGTGGTGCTCAAGCAGGTCTCATTGATTTTATACAAGGTGCATCCAGTTGACACAACAATTTGGCAGGGATTCCCGATTGGGTCATGCACGGTGATGCGATCAAATTCCGTCTCAATTGCCGGTGGCCACTGGTCTCCGCATTTTTTTGATTTTCAGATATGGCATGCCAAGCGATGCAGATCATGAATGCGGTCTCGCCAGAGTTATGTGTGCCTTTCTCAAATCACTTGCTAGGCCGCGACAAGGTCCTCATCTCTGGTCAAAACGAAACACCACTATTAACATGCTTTCATATTCTCTGTGTCCCACTAAGGCTCCCGTCGGCACATTTAAATGCTTCATTATTCGCCTTGGATCAGGGATCCTCCTTCCACGGCACACCGCGCGGCGTCTCGGCAATTATATCACTTCTGGGCCTGGGAAAAAAAATCGAGGCTTTCATCTTACACACTCTCAATAATCAGATAGTAATGCCGGGTTTCAGACCCGATATGGATTGATGTTTCCGTTCTTCTTAGGCTGGCGCGGTACATATAGACAGGATGAATCAACTGAGTACTTATCCTTAACCATTCCTACCCGTCCATGCCATCATCCATAACCCACCTTGTGCTTACAGTGCTTACAGTGCTTCCTGTGTGGGGTGAGTTGCGTCTCATTTGAAGCCCAGGAAGGGGCGGCGACTTGGAACATCTTATGTTGACAATTTCTCCTCAGGCCATGTCAGGCCCCTTTGTGCTCTAGCGGGTCGGCTCGTCCGAGAGAACAACCACGTCGCAATCACCATCCTGCTGGCGCCGAATTGGATCACACAGGCCGATGCAGAATTTGCCCGCCAGTTTCCTGCTGGCTCCGATAAGATCAGGTGCGCTGCGCCATCTTAGTTTCCAATACTTGGACTGATTTTATAAATTCAACTTGGCAGAGTCGTTTCACTCTTTGCCTCGGCCGAAACACAGTTTACAAACCTCTTCCCGCCGCACGCTGCGGCGTATCCCGCTGCGTACGCGAAGCTAGTGCGGGAGGAGACGATAACATGTGCCACCACTGGCACAACGTTCAAAGCGCTTCCTGCACCTACTGCACTCATCGCGGATGTGAGTTGTTCACCTTACAGAGTGTCTTATAGAAAATAATGTCGTTATGCGAGAAGTTCTTTGCCATCGAGCAAGTAAAGGCCACACGCGCTATCACTGGGGAACAGATTCCCATCTTCTCCTTTGCGTCGTGTTGCGCAGCGTCCATTATACGGATGCTGGGACCAGAGAATATGGGTGGCCGCGGAGATCTCAAAGCGCGCGCCGAAGCGGAGGCCCAGCGGACGGGTAAAGACGCGGTTGAGATTGGCGAGCAGGTACGTCTCGTATCCCCTCAAATTCGAAAACTTGCACAGGATCTTGAAATGACAGATATTCAAACATACCGAGGGAAAAATCTTGCAACTTCCGGGGCTCCCTGCGGTGTATGATTTTGAGTTCTGTCCGCAGAAAGTACAACTGTTTTTACTCCTTACCGGTGTACTGACGTGTGTTAATTTTAGTTCCATTTGAGACGCCCATATATCCGTTCATCTGCGGTGCATACCAGTACGTGACTGTTTGTCCCGTGTGTTACTCCGCTGAAGCGCGCACCTATGCTCAGAACGCTCATGATGGCCGACGGGCTGATCCTTGGGACTTTGAATGCCTATGACCAAGAAGCGATCAGTGCCCTGGATCGCTGGATTTCATCGGACTTGGGAAAGAACTTAAGTCTTATACACCGTAGGACCGCTGCTGCCTGCTTCCTATGGGTCCGATAGCATCTCTTCCATGGTCTCACCCCGGGATGCGGATATCAAAATGTTTCTCGACACCATGCTCGCTGAACATGGGCCCAAATCTACTCTTCTCGTACCTGTTCGGCCTCACTACCTGAACACGTGCTGATAAGATACCTAGATCTCGTTTGGCACCGTATTCTGGCCCACGGTGCAGGAACATCTCGACGCGCTGACTGAGAAAAGATTTCCTTTTGTTTGTCAAGTTCCAAACGACCCTAAACTTATTTGCCGACCACCAGATGCTAGATCCTCTCTCATGCATCGCCATTTGACGTCGTGTCCTCAGTGCTCTCCGTCAAAGTCACTGCATCGGGATTTGGCATGCTTACGCCGTGGTGTCCGCAACAGTTCATCCTGAACCATCCTGTGTGCCGTTATTGCTCTTCCTTTCAGCCTCATTTAACGGAGTCGCTTCTTCACAGGCTACTTCATCTTTTATGGGGCACTGCGGTCACGGTGGTGTTTCAGAGGCCCTTGCCACTGGAACCCAAAAATGTAATTAGACATGGTAGTCGCCTAGACGATGCTAATGACCACTGCTATGTAAGATATGCTGGCCCTTCGAAGGTAATCAGCCCGAGGCGGCATTGCATCTCACCCACAACCTTAGCGTCGCATTCAACCTCATCGAAGTCCGCACGGGAAAGGGGCTGCTGCCGCTCATCAGCGGGAGGGTACCTCAAGGAACGCGTGCTGCCGTGGGGTCAGAGATCCGTGGGGTGATCGACGACTGCCGCGGTAGTGTCGGCGAAGAGAAGAGGCGGAATGCTCAGCGCATGAGGGCCGAGTATGCCCGGGCTTGGGAAGAAGGCGGTTCGGCCCGCGCTGTCGTTGGCGCACTGTTGAAAAAGGTGACTTAGTTCAACATATCTCGGCTTCAGCATATCATGGGATTGAGTAGTCCTGTTTCCTAGTATATTTCAAAAAAAAACAAGTCTCCATTGCACAGACCCTACTGCGGTATCAAGAACCGCAGATAAAAATTTGTTCTTTTCGGATTCTGAAGCTTAAACCTCACCTTCATGCCTCCACCAAATTTGGGATATACCCGATATACCCTTCCAAAAGTAGGAATACTCCGCAGTTTGGCCACATTTCGGTGGTTCCGCAGAATCACACCCAAACTGCGCTGCAACCACGCCGCCTACCCACTTGAAAAAAATGACTTGCCCGTCGGTTTTACTAATCCCCCGCACCTGTGATAGATAGGGCATATATATGAGTCCCCTCCACATCAATCCTGGCTCAAGAGCACCATTATTGGCTCCTCCACCATCAAATCCGTCCTGGCGTCCGAAAATGCTCCTCGGTCACCTTCCTTAACTTGTAATCCAATGGAAAAAATTCCTATGAGCAAACTGACTCTTTAGGATAATAACCCTCATAATTACGATCATGCCGACCCCCGACATCACCCATTTTGACCCCGGGAAGCAGCCACCACAGTCCAACAAGTTCAAAATCGCCTTTTGGGGCCTCTGGAGTTGAAAGCACCGGGACATTCCGTTGACGTCACGTAGTTCGGCAGGCGAAGCATTGTTTTCTCGGCCGGCTTTCTCGGTCGCCGGCAGCACCTTCCCATTCCTGAATCCTTTCGTAATTGGCCACCCTCCGGCACGTCTCCCCTCCGCAGTCAATGACGACATACCCCTCACTGCGCCGGCTCATGCATAAACTGCGCCACCCCATTGTGGCCTAACCCCTGCGGTCATACCACTCACTGCGCGCGCTCACATACAACTGCGCCACCCCATTCAGTGACTTGTGGCCTGCACGGGCCGACTGCCCGTACTGCACAACCCATACCGCTGCCGTCGAAGCCCTGCACCCCCGCAATCGCAGTGGTTGTACAGCCAGAACCGCTCTGGACACCCGGAGCACCCCGCATCCAATCCCGTAACTGTCCGAGTCCAATTACTCGTGCCGAAATCTCCCATCCTCTCCGAATGCCCGCCCCCCATGCTAACCGCTACTCTTCACTTCCCACGGAAGTACCTGGAAAAACACGACTGCCGCTGCACTCACGCTCGCTCCCTTAAGTTTAATGGTGTGTTCGGCAACGAAGAATCTAGGACCTTGATCAACCCGTGGATTCCCCCTTAGATTGAATGTTCCCATCTTCACATCCAAGAACTTCGGAGGGAGAACAATAGGAGAGAGACAAGTGAGTTTTACTTTAGTGTATAATCAGTATTGTATACGAACTAACTAACGGTCAACAGATTGGTGAGCAATAATCCGTCGGGTTTCAGGTCTCAGGGCGGGCAATATCGTCGAAATTGGTTTCTTGATAGTGGCATTCAAGGGTAACAGAGACAATAATGGGCTTTTCCGTTTGGTGATGAACTCTCTGGTCTTCTGGATGGTTCTTGGCACACCAGGTTACAAAATTCAATATCAAATTGTAATGCATGCTAATCGATCACAGGATGCTCGAGTGGCTGAGAAAATGGTGGCTATGAGCATGCAGATGGGTCGCATAAAACCTGCTGACAGCACTAAATGGAGGCAGGTCTCCACGGATGGAACCGACAGGAGGACCAAGACAGTTATAAGAAGCCAATTTCTTACTTTGTAAAAAACACCGAACAAGTATCCGAATAGGCAACTATTTACAGTATATAAAGGTCCTTATTGGACAAAAGTATTTTTCCGGTGTTTGATGCCTGAGATATCTAGAGATCTCTGGAGATCTCTGGAGATCTCTAGCTATTTCCCGAGATTTCCAGAAATCTCCAGATATTTCATCTTTTTCTGCTTTGGATTTCTCTGGATTTCTCACACATCTAGAAATATCCAGATTTGCTGAATATATTCATAATGACACTTTTGAAATGAGTTTTCCAGATTTCTCGGTGCCATTTCCAGCTATTTCGCTCCACCAAAGTCTTGCCTAATCAAGCAAATGCTGGAGAAAGCCAATCACGAGGTCTCTCTTGCCAAGGCCAACCAATGTGCTTCACCATGTCGTTGCCATTGATACCGCTGGTGGCCAGCTCGCTATTTGGTGTGATAGCGTTGCAGCAATATATTCTTCTAGAGTCCGCAATGTTCCTTGCTTCAACCAGGCGCATCACCATCAAGCAGTGTGCTTCACCATGCCGCTGCCATTGATACCGCCGGTGGCTAGCTTGCTGTTTGGTGCGATAGCACTGCATCAATATATTCTTCCAGAGTCCGAAATGTTCCTTGCTTCTCTACCACCCCATGTCCCTTCTCGTTCGAAGGGAGGGATGTCTGCAGTGCCCCACTTCTGGCGGAATTTGTGCCACTTTTTTTGTCCCCAACGTTCACCCACAACACTCCATCTGTTCCCTCGATCAGTATATGTGCCTTCTTTTTTGTTTTGTGGCCTGATCATCCCTGTCTTCAGCTACCGACCTCAGCTCAAAAGCTTTGCCATTGTGGCCATGCCTGGTCAGCACATCAGCCCCGTCCTCATGATCCCCATGAGCCCAATTTCCCCATGCGCCGTGGCCCATACCACACCCAGTGTGCGGCCTTTACCTCTGTAGGTCTTTTCTTCGGCCCTTCCACGCTCACTAAATATTTCTCTAGAACACTCCCAGATGGCAATATTCTATGGTGTGCGACACCTGTGGTGCCGCTTGGACCGCTCACTCGGCGGTGGCAGATGTTGATGCGTGAGTGTCAGACTCCCTCTCGTTTTGCCCTTCACTTTCTTGACAGCATTTAATCTAGACCCCCACCCCCCCTGCGTGCCCCCGTGGCCCCAGCTGCCCCTTTTACCCCCTCCACACTTCCGCTCGGAACCTCTGCACCTCCCATTGACGCCTTCCACGGTGTTCCTGCTCCTGTCCGAGGATCCGCAAATACTCGACGCATGGCCAGTGCACAGAGGACGTTACCGACCACCAGGGTCCTGTTGCCAATGCCTCAGCGCCTCACCATGGTCCTCGCAACACATTCCCGGCCAGCCTGACTGCCGCCACCTCTGACTTTCGACCGCCATCCACCTCAGCCACACTCGCAGTATTGATCTGGCCAATGTTTGTAAGTCAATATTGATCTCCCACGTCTCGCCGTCCCTTCATCTCCTTTATTCCTCAGATTTCTGGTGAAAACGAGCCCCCCAGCAGGCCGACTTGCCCCTTCAAGATCCCTACGATCGCCCTCATTGACTACATCAACCGCTTTTCCCTTCACGGTCTTTATTTCCATCCCACTATTCCTCTCACTGGGCCCGCCTCTTCTCAGGATTTCTCTCGCCAGCTGAGAGCCCATCTCTCAGCCCACAATCTCAGCATGACCGCTCATCCGAGTGGATTTCTCCGGAAAACTCCCAGCCAGTCTCGAATGCCTTATGGGGCTCTGTCCTGGAACTGAAGTGCGTATGATCTTGTTTCCTGCAAGCAAGCCATTTGCTGATTCCCATCACCATATTCTGCAGGCCCCCCGCCATGATTGTCACCTCGTCTCCGGATCATCCCTCACAGTCAGTTCTCTTCTGTCATTTGTCCTCCTGTTTTCTCAACATTTCCCCTGCTAGGTGACTGTAGCCCCAGAACCTGCTTTTTCGGTGCGCTTTTTTGTTTTATTTAGGCCATGGCTCAATCCCCCAGACCCCACGCTGGGAGAATGCCGTCGCTTCAGGATCTTCACTTTCTGTACGTGGTTCTTTTCCTGACATACTCTTCCTCAATATTCCGCAGACGCCACCTTGGGGCAATGCCATGGCCTCAGGATCTTCTCTTGCCGGTGCTCTATCATATACTTCAACACCTGTTGGCGGCGCCTTCATTCGGCAGTGTTCACTATCTGCAGAGGTATGTTGATTTAAAAGCAGGATGTAACAAAACCTCACATGCTTTAGGCCGACGTACTCGAAGGACGCCAGGTCCGTCCGAGACACGCCCATGCTGGTGTATGTACTGGGGACCTCCATTCCACACCCCGTTCTTACCCCTCCTTCTCCCAGTCTCATGCACCTGCAAGTCCACCACCAACTGAGGACACGTGTCCAGAAGGATACCCCCTACCCAGCTACACACCATCTCCCCAGCGACCGCCTGTGGTGCCCCTCGAACCTGGGGGTGGAAATTGCTCTCCCCCTGGATATAACCCGGTGGCAGCGCCGTATCCGTTCGAATGGTCGTTCGCTGGATGCTTCTACAGTTTCCATCCACTCAAAAACCATCGCCGCCGGTGCTCTTTTGTCTCCTGCGTCTACTCCATCACATACATCTGCCACCAATCCCCCCAGCTTCGTTTATTCTTCCGCTCGATGTCATCTCCTGCAAGTCTGATGTCACTCTGGCGCATGTGAGATCCGCATCACCGGAGCTCTACTGGCCATTTTCTCACTTGCATCTTTAGCGGCGTCCGCACTTCTGGCAATTCTGTCACTACCGGGCCTGGCCCTGAGCGTGCACTCTGGCGAGCAGCGGCCCAGCTGGTAGCTGAAGATGGCCGTTTTTGGCAACAGCTCACCTCTTCGGAGCATTTTCGCCCTATTCTTTTCGCCCACACAGTCCCCATTGCCGATCATGTTGTGACATTGAAGTCCTATGGAGCCTTTCTTGCTCTCCACTGTCTTCTTCTCGGCCATCGACCACTCCCGATAAGCATTTGGGTTCTGCTTGCGCTTCTCCAGGGTCCCCAATCAATGCTCATTCCGGCAAATACCCTGCTCGCCCTTGACCCTGAGGCCTATGACAAGCTCGCTCCATGGTATGACTTCAAATGTGAGGACAGAGTTCCAGGCACTGCCAATCCCAGCCACCCGCTTCGCCTTTTCATTTTTGAACACATGGATGGTGTCCAGGTTCGATTAAATCCCTGCACGCCCCTCCCAACTGACCCTCTTCTCAGCCGAGTATAATTAGTGATCAGTGCAGTGCCGCAGACCATGAACTCTGGACTATACAGGCATTTTCTACCGTGCTTCTTGGCAATGCGCACCCATGGAACAGCACCGAGTTCAAGGCTCTCTCTGAGGGCTTTAACTTCGCTGTCAACAACAACTTGCAAATGGCACAGGTATGCCCATGCCGCCTCTGCTTTCTGCATATCTCTCACCTGATCGCACATAGACCATGCAGTCCAATGGTGATGTGCTACTTTCCTAGCTTGCCTCTACAATCAATGTGTTAGAGAGGTAGCTGATGTTTCCAGTCGCATGGAGGTGCAGGTAAATATGGAGGGTGCAGACCCAACGATGCCATACTTTGCAAAGCTGTTTGAGCTCCTGTTGCATCAATACATCACGGGTGTGGGACATGCGCACGGACTTGAGGCCATTGGAAACCTCACTGATGAGGACATTGATGGCCATCGTGCTGATCATCTCCTCAGAGCGAACACGGTTCTTGCTGCAACCTACGATTCAGACATGTATCCCACTCGAGACGGTTGGAAAATTCAGGTCTGTTTTCTTTCACCCTTTTTCAGATCTGGACTCACAGGTAGCAGTTTCGCATTCACCCTTCGATTTCAGTATGTGGATTTCACCCGTCCATCCATCCTCATTCTAACATAACCCTTAGACATCGGTGATCCAGGCTCCGCTTGCATTTCATACATGCTCTGGTGAGGTCGATGTGATAATGGATAAGGAGTTGGAGAGCTTGCTTTTGTTAGGCCCAGGAGATGATGATACTGCATCCATCGACCCTGTTTGACCTCTGGATCCATGACCAATTCCTTAATCACGTACATACTAGCCTATAATTTTTGGTATTAATGTGTACGAAAAATAAATGTGCACACACAATATGATGAGCGGAAAAAAACGGGGCATTGTTCGCGCACCAAAGCTGCCATCATGACTCGCCATTGGTTACCCAGGGAACGCCACCACGGATATATATTGCATCGAAATCTTTTGCCTGCCTGGCTTCCCACCATGGCTACTCACCGCCGTAATCCCCCACGGCTGAATAGGCCACCACGCCGCGCAGACTCGCCTGTTTCATTTGCCGTTATGGGTCCACTTGCAGCCTCTCAGGATCTGTCAGGTTCGTTTAAAAGCTCTTTGTGAAGATCCACAACCGAATTGTGTGTCCAGATTCAAGCGATATAGAGCTTCTGGAGGGCCCTCCTGTAGGATCTTCTGCACCCCCTGTTGTGGACTTACCTGATGGTTGGCGCCAGTTAATAATTAATCGCTCTAGTATATGTCTAACCAATGGTTCCAGATGGTCCTACCACTGATCCCCTTTCGCTGAATGTCCTTCGAGACCATTTTCGATACAGCTCCACTGACAGCTCTACCGACTGTAAGTGCCAATTCTCTAGCCGTCACTTATGGGTTATTGATCAGGCCGTAGCAGATGAGCCAAGCACCGGAGTGCCCCCCCGGCTGAGGGCTTTTCCGGTTCTGTCGCCGCTTTTGTCGCCTCGTAACAGTCCAGATCCATCCATCGCATCTTTTATGCGTCAGGTAGATGGTGAACCTCTTTGCACTTGAGGAGCCATAATTGTTCAACTCACCATTCGGTGTAGCACCTGGCCTATTGATCCAAGAGCGCGCTTCTTTGCTCATTGAGGAGATCTATTGCCTTCAAGGAACCATACGTGTTCCAAACAGACAACCTTCACCCACTGTGGTGCTAGATGCCTCTCCCCCTCATGAAACACCACCCCGTATGCACACCTGTTTATATTTCTGCCCATTCTGATCACACCACACAGAGGACTCGCTTTATTTTGTTGGACTGCAAACACTGACAGGGAGTCAATCGTTCTGTCAACGGCTGACCCTCATACCTCCGGACAGAAGCCTTCTGTCTCGCTTGACCGAGGCCGGATTTCCACTAGGACGAACTTTGGGTATGCTTGTGAATCACCATGAATATCTGGTCGGCACTGCCGACATCCCTGTCGAGATCTCAGGAGACTACATGGCCATACGCAACAATTTCCAGGAGCTTGGCTCCTGGCATGAACTAGAAACAGCCCTCGAAAGTTCCCTCGCTTCACTGGTGCCGATCCCAGACTCCAATGTCCGCATGGATTTACTCTCTGCACGCCGGCTCAATCAGAGTACACCCCTATACGTGCTGTATATATATCACCAGGAGAGCAGGATAACACTCTTCATCGAAACAGAGCATTTATTCTTGGAAATAGGGGGCGAGTCCTCTTTATTTGGCGGCAACTATTCCACCAGTTGCCCTCGCTGCTTTCGTGCCTACACAGACTCCCAGTGCAGTTTCGAGCGACATATCTGCCTATCTTCTTGATCAATACCGCAGCACCTACAACCGGATCACAGACGTTCTGGCTACGCCCTATGGAACAGGGTACAAGCAGTGTTTGATTGAGCGCTACGGTATGCAGATCTGCGGGGCGCTGAACATCATATATGGGAGGCAAATAATCCCCTCCTCGGCCAGAGGCTTCTCCATCCGTCCGGAGCACGTTGCTGAAGCGGCGGGGGTCAATCTGCTCTCTTTCAGCGGGATGCGAACCAAGTTCGCAAAGGTGCGGCAAGCCCGGCGACTTCTCCAGGGATATCAATATCAAAACCAGCCCACGGATGCTGGTGGGGAGCGTGATGCTCAGCAGGATAAATTCCAATTCCTTCTCGCGGTTCTCGAGAAGATGCTGGCGGAGACAGTCCTCCCACATGGAGCTGTCGGTCTGGTGGAGTCGGAGGTGGTCAGCATGAGCATTAGTCCCTTCATGACGGATATTGAGGAGGTAATCAGCACTCTTAATTAATTTGATATATTCCAATGCTTCTCTTTATTTCGTTTCTACTCCCAATAGTGGTTCAGTGCTCACAATTCTCGCAATCTTACAATAGAAAATATGATACTCTCGCATCAACTACTGCTACGTACATATTGAATTCTAAGATTGTAAATCATTTGCCACTCAATTTATCCACTTGTCTCGTACACAGAACAGTACATAAATATCACATTGAAACACGCCGCATACAAAGGTTGAATTCTAAAATTGTAAATCATTTGCCACTCAATTTATCCACTTGTCTCATACACAGAACAGTACATACATATCACGTTGAAACACGCGGCATACAAAGGAGTTTGCGCTGTACAGCGCGTGTACTCTTGCACAAGCTATTCTCGACCATAAATGGATCAAACACCATCCTGCGCTTACTTTCTGCGCTGAGTTTACAGTCGAGAAAATTGTAGAGGCAGCTGAATCCGCTCTTGACCTCCCCAAGGTTTGCCTTTTTTGTGCGGCCCTTACCTGACACCCGGGGCGTAAACCATCCCATAAGTTCTAGCCCCTTTACCCCTCCTGCATTTACCTCATGCATAATGGTGGTGACAGTTCCCTCATCTGGGAATGTTACGAGCCCTGTATACGCAAAATCGGTCGCCAATAGGAACCCAAGAAGCGCCCCAATCTCTGGGAATCAGTTTGGCTTGTCATGCTTCAGGAATTTATAGCATTCCATGAAGTCGTATGCTTTGTTCATTGTGTTCTTCTCCCAGTCAGGGATATCGTCGGTGGTGAGCGCAGTCCAGTACTCCTCAACTAAATGCACTCCTCTGTTGGATTTACTGCCACCATAAGCTCGCAGATTGCAGTAGAACTCGGGGGAAGAATCAGGATACTTTGCGCATTCCGCTGCCCACTCAGCTGGAGACAAGAAAAAGGTCTGCGCGTCTGCCTTCCTTGCAAAATCCGTCGCAAAAATCACACCACAAAATATGAGGCCACTGAAGAGGCCTGCTTGGGTGGCCGACAGGACAGGGTCAAATGAGCCACCAGGAGCGCAGGACCAAATGCGGGATGGTCCATGCTCACGGAAGGGAAGAAGAAAGTCGGGGGCCTCCAAAACAGTGGATTGGAGCAAGGAAGGGGTTGAACTTTGTTCGGAGCCGTCAATCAGAGGCTCGAGCTCCAAGAGATAGTTTAGGAAGCAGTTTAGGTGGCACAGGTGCAACAAGTCTTCACTCGTGGTTAAAAGCTCCTGAGGTCACTCGTGAGGGGATGCAAACCCGCTCCGATAGTCCAGGAGCATTTTCGCCATGTCCTTGAGAAGCACACGCTCGCGGGATTTTACCGCAGAAATTGGGGCAAACATCAAGGCATTTGCGAGCCTATCCAACTCTGCGGGAGACTGCGGGTACGGATGCTGAAGATCTCGGAGTCCAAATGACTGAAGGCCCACCACACACAATCGAGGAACAGCAGATTGGGAAGCCCTTGCTTCTTAAGCAAAGACACAAACCATCCACCGGCACGTGACTGGGACGTGAGTGGGAATTTGAGCCAGGCAGCAATGATTTTTATGACCAGCTCAGTCACCGCACGCTCGGAAATGTCAACATCCAAACTGGTACGTTTGGAATATCGATAGATGCCATCAAGGCCGTGCAACCCAAACTGACTTGCTGTCAACTCTCGAGTGGAAGCGCGGCTAGACTCGAGCATGTGGATGTGCATGGTGAGTTTCGTGATCCAGGTGGTTGCAGACTCCGATCTTTGCAATGCGGCTTGTACACTCTCAACGCAGTACCCATCCAACCACCCCCACAGACACGCAGTGGTGATCATCATGCTCTGACGCTGCAGCTTGAGTTCCAAAAGAGCCATGGCAGCCTCGCTCTGGATACGCTCGAACTGTGGCCAGACCCTAGAAATATGGATGGAGGTTTCGATAGAACCCAGGTCGGAAGTCATATACACTAACATCACCGCCATTGGAGAATTGGGTCCTGCAGAAATCTGAAGGTTATCCAGCTCCACAATCTCATTGTATGCATGCTGCACTGCTGCATGATCCTTGCTGATTGATGTGCCTTGGAGGTGGGGCAGCAGTTTAATTTCTAAGGTACACAGCAAGGTTATTATTTGCTGTAACTACATCCAATATGGTCCACCAACCAGGATAACTGTCTGAATAGCTTTCGAGACTGCCTAGGAAAAAATCCTCTAGATCAAGGTCTACTCTGGTGCATGTTGCTTCTTGGTCGGTCATAACAGTGGAATCGATGTCCATTTTTGAGGCCTGCCAGTCCTTCTCGGTGGCTAAGTAGCCCGTAGAGACACACAGCTCTTTGGAGCCTAGATGCATTGGTTAATCCATGCTTAAGTTCAGTCTAAAAGCAATGTACCATTGGCCTCGATCTCCCGTCGCTTTGCCTGACTTCGGTACATTTTCTTGACTAGAAAGCACCTTATAAGTCTTGTACTTTCACCTAGGTCAGAGTAAGACTCACCGGCAGGTGTTGGGCCATCGGATGCAGAAGAGTCTTCAGTGGTGGGTGCAGATTTCTGTGCCTTGCACTTCTTGTTTCTACGAACTTTGGGCTCTGCATCCTCATAACTCGACTCCACATCCGAAGATGTGACGTTGGCCTTCCCCTTGCCCTTACGCTTTCGCTTGGCCTGGGTCTCCTCAGACTCAGAGGAATCTAATAATATGTGTTAGTATTTTAAGATGAAGGTGAAAACCCCACTGACCTGCCTTTGCTGCCTCCAGCTTCCGCTTCAGCACTGCTGCCTTCTTCGCTGCTGAAATGGCTTCTGAGAAGGCTACCACAGAATAAAAAAGGTGAAAATACCTTTTGCTGGGGTCTCCGGCGCGACTGGTTTTCTATAGGGCCGACCTCCTGGCTCAATGGGATTTCGTAGATGATCCACAGCGTCACTTATCAGCGGGGCTTCGTCGAGGAGAGCGCCTGTGGCATTGATGGGGTATTCCTTCTCATTGACGACAGCGTACGGAATGTGGCGAGAGAACCGGTTGTAATGCAGGCGCTACTGCCGTATGATGGCACTACGTTTGAGATCCTGGGGAACCAGCTCCGGGACAATGGTGTCAGGCCCTGGTTCAGGCAGCTCTGTACTGTTCCCGTCCTCTGGCATCTGTGGCTCTGCGGCACGAAAACCAGGTGCGTTCTCTCAGATTCCCACAGTTTCCCTGACACCGTTAACCTTAAAGGATATGGAAGTAAGCACGTGGTCGGAATCAACCTGAATCCCATAGAACAGTGGCAGTTGGTTGAGCAGGAAGATGAGTAGCAGCAGGAACATGCAGGCCATGAAGTTGACATGCGCCCAGACATCCATAATGACCACACCATCCGCAGCAAAGTTTGCCTGTGTAGTGTGGGCACGGTTGATTCGGGACTCGCAGCTGCCAGCACCAATAATCAGCAATAGTTGAATGAAAGCACATTTAAAAATGTAAAACACAGTGGGCATGAAAGAGAGGCGCAACGTACTCAACAGTCTGCATCTCCGCAGTCATTTTAAGCACTTTATCCTTCGCACTTGGCATGGCTCCAACCACCACATGGCCGAGACCATCACCCATCCTCTCTGGTGGGTACTGAACAAAGTTGAATCGGTACACGTCGTTCGCGACTTCAACACCTTCGGGTGCAATAGAAGGTGTTCCTCCATGGTAGTTGAGCCCACAAAAGGAGGCAGAGTCGTATTGGCGGAGGGTGAAGTATACTCCTAGCCGTATGATGTGAAAACGGCTGGGAATGTAGGAGTCAGGTAGGTTAGAGCAGTTTGTCATGGTGGTGAATCTTGCAGGGCTGTCCTTTTTATCATTGTGGAGTTTTGCATAAGGCCCCATCGATTTAACCATGGTCGGCTCTGAGGCAAAATCAGCAAGGAAATGGTAGGAACAAGAGAAACAGATGTACTGCTACCAAAAGGAAGAGCAGGCGCAGCATTCAGCTGGATTGTGTTGTGCACAACATTTTCGGTCGTGCCAAGGGGAGGGATGTTCAGCATGCCTGCATAATCACAAACTACATCCTTCACAGAAGAAGGGGTGCGCTCCATTGCTGCAACAGCAAAAGGAGTAAGGGCCTGTGCAGACAGTTCAAAAAAGGTTGCCACACCAACAAAAAAAAAAAAAAAAGAGCAAACGGACCAGAGTCAAGTTGCGTTGGAGCAAATTGTGTTCACCAAATGAGCCATTGACTTTGGGGTGGGAAACTGGGGACCAGATGCCTTTGTGTGACTGAAACGAATTCGCAATCATGTAGCACCATAAATCCTTCTTCACTGGATGGAATCTATGGTCTCCTCGCTCAAAAGCAAGGCCACCAGACCAGTTGCTGTCATTGTCGACCTGGGCAGGATCCAAGGTAATTTTTTCGGTGGGTCCCATCGCAGCCTTGGTGGCGGCCAGCAGCTGCTGCTGATCTTCTTCGGCCACAAGCTCGCTATGTGCAAGGCAGAGTCAATACGAAGGATGTTCAAGGAATATAACAAAGTACTAACACAGGAGTTTGGAATGCACAAAGCACATCATCCATGGCAGTGGTGCTACCCTGCTCTCAAGAGAAGATGAGAACATCAGGCTCAATGTTATAGAGGCCTGCAAAGAAAGAAAAAATAAGCATCATCCTATGAGAAACTGAGAAACAAACTGACCAAGGGCATCCAATTCAGACTGTTCTGTGGCTGCAGGAACAGATTGCTCCTTCTCCTAATCATGAATGGCCTTCATCGCTTCGGGGGATAGGTCCTGATAGAATACGATACAGCGATTGGGAGAGGGCAACAGCGGGTGATCGTAAACGTAATACAACTGGGGCAACATGGTGTTACGCCCTTGCAACACAAGTGGAATCAACTGGCGCTCCAAAATGCGAGAGGGGGTGGCCAGAGAAGGTGAGGATGGAGGGTTCAAATCAGCAGGGATGGAGGGGGAGCGCATGGCTGGACTGCACACGGAAAATCCCATAACAAGCGGAATAAGCGGCGGCTATTAACCCCATTTAGGTTCCAGTCGAACCCAGAATCAGTCATAATCAAGGCCGCGCGCTGCGAGAAGGAGATACAGTGTGGTACTCACCAAATCCACCTGCTCACCAGCCAACCGTTCCACCAACAAGCGCATTCCATCCCCAAATGCATTTGTGAGAGGTCCTGAAGCCCCTGCGCTGGGATTCCCAATATCCATGGCTTCCCTTTGTCCCTCTCCAAAATCCGTTCAGTTTCTATCCGGCTGAGGTGCTCAGTTATTGTCCCATCGTACAAGTAGAATGTCCCCAATTCGCTCAGGGTGGCTTCCAACTTGCGCCAGACATACTGCACAAGTGGATAGACTTTGAGCGCATACTGTGGCACCTCATTGGTGCACTAGCTGCACACCATGCACCTAGCGAAGGACCGACACTCGTCCCCCCCAAACCATCTCAAACTGGCTACCGTTGTGTTCACGCAAAATTACACCATGCAGAGCACCAGTGCTGGCTGGCACAAGAGAAATTTGTGCTGAATCTAGCACTGCTCTCGTTTCTTATGAGCCTGGAACGGCAGAGCGATACAATGCCACAGTGGTTCAACATCGGCAAGAAGGCACAGATCTCGGAGGCGATTCTCAGCTCAATGAGGACGTCGTGGCTATGCGACTACAGCTCAAACGTCCCACGTGCGGGTGTTTTTCATTGTATCTTCGTGTCAGCGACGGCCCTTGGGTCGGCTTAAGTCAGTCATGAATATCACCCGCCGGGATTGGGTGAACCACCGTCTAAGTATATGCGAATGAGCCCGCCTATCCCGCAATGTAGTCATAGACTAGTAGAGGATCACCACTATGTGACAGGAAGCGGCTGAAAGTGCGGGATAGTAAATGTGGGGTATAGGTGACGCGAACCCTGCAATGGATGAGAATTGAATATCAGGTCTTCAAGCAGTGCTTATAGACAAAGCAGAACCGGAGTTTAGACGAGATAGAATCTACTGTACATGATTCTATCTACTGGTTTATATACTAAATGTCCAGCGATTGGTTTCCACGTCGTCGAACTCGATCGTCCTCCTATTTGTCTGTATCCTAGTTTCCCCCCTGTATGTCTTCTCCGCATTGGTTGTGTTCGGCAACCGTTGTCGTGTGCTGGATATATTTTGGAGTGCGGCCAAAATATATCCCGCAATTTGAAAAAAAGAAAGCAGGGGTTAGTCGTGAGCGCACTCGTTTCATGACATTATCCCCCCCCTTCAAGGTCGACGTCCCGACGATCGATGGTTTGCCCCTTCATTGAGCAACCCCGCAAATTTCCAAGCTGTTATCCAGTTTCTTGCTTCCCTTAACCACCTCGTCCTCAGGCAGGTTGCCCATCCCGCCGGTTCCCCCTCCCCTCCTCACATTGTACTCCATCTATGAGTATTTCACATGTTTCTTCTTTGTTCCCATAGTGGTTCCCCGATTCACTTTTTGCTGACTCTGCCCCCTAACTCCCCAGTCGTATCACCGGTGTTTGTCATCGCGTCCGATCCGAGTACAGCTGTCGGTCATGGTACGTATTAGAACCCATCTTCCCTGATTGATCCGCGGTATCAATCGCCAATCTTTGCAGATCTTTCCGGATTTGGACTACAACATTGAACCCCTATCCAGGAATTCAATTAAGCATCGAAACCTGCAGCCACGCGTTCTTCGACCCTTCCCGCACATAACCCGCAGCGCTTTATCACTTCTATCCCTCTTTCTCTCCCCCCACCATGTCATTCTTCAATCACAACCCCAACCTCCACTCTGTATTCCAAACTTCCCCCTCCGCAGTAGAAACCACGACACCAATCCCTCCGTCTTGCATATACGAAATTGACCACAACGTCCCAACATCCCCCGGTGAAACCGCAGTTGGCGAGGTGTTCCCACCTCCTCCGCCTCTTCCTCTATCCCATCACGTCGCACTTTTCCATGAATTATGCGACAACCATTTACAACTCCCGTCTCATTTTTGTCGTCCCCCTCCCCCGGTATTACACCCTATAACCCAACGCCGCCGTCATCTTCACCCCCGCCTGGGCTTCCCGACCTGCCCTAACCCGCTGCCTTACCCCGACCCATACGTACCCCCCGCGGATATCCCCACAGTGGACTTGGCACATACGGGTTTCCTGGCGGTGTTCTTTTCTGGCTTCTGGGCTACATGCCTGTTCGGCTCTGGGGATTGGACGTTCAGTGCCCATTTCGTTCTGGCGTCCCGAAACTGGCAGCTTTCACTACCGGATGGCGGTTCCCTTGACCTTCGCGAGCTTCTGTCAGGTTTGGCTACAAGAGTGGAGGCTAGGCAGTCCCTGCTGCACGAGCTCCAAACCCTCCCCGTTACAGACACTGCTCGCCGCACGAAAAAACTCTTGAAAGCTCATCGCAAGCTTCTCTTGAGCTTGGTACACGGAGTGTGCTCTCCCCTCTTCATTCTAAACCTCTTCCTAGGTGCATGTAGAGTTCGCCCTCCATTTCATTGCCCAGCGGGGTGTTCGTTCCTTTGTGCACCAGGGATTCCGTCGGACAATGACGGCGTTGGTTCGCCAAATCCTCCCTGAGGCGGATTCGCAAGAATGTTTCGACTTCCTCCAAGCCACCCTGGGGGACCCCACTGGCGCCTACCCCAACCCCGACTTGCAGCCGGACAACCGTTGGCAAAGCATTGCTATTCTCCCACCCGACTGGCACAACCTGCGCATCCACGCGGAGCAGCGGGATCGTATAATCAATTACGATGACTTGGCGGCGGCTTTATTCTCTCCTGCTCCTCGAACCCCGTAGTAACCTTCCGAAGAATTCGCAGATCATGGCTTCCTGGGCGATCCGGAGGACTCGTACTCCGCCCATATTCTGTCTGGAGACGAGCTCACCACGTATTGCCAGTCGTTGGCAACCCCGCTCTTTGCTTTCTACGACCCTGTTGTCGAAGAGCGGTACATTCCGCAGCCGCCTCATCCTTTCCATAGGCGGTCACAACCAGTTCCTCCCCCACCTGTACCATCACCTAACCCTCCTGTACATACTCCGCCTCCGCCTGTCGCCCCTTCGCGATCCATGAGCTCCAAACGGCCACGTGCCTCTTCTTCCAGTCCCGAACCCCGCAAGAAACACGTCTTTCGCCGTTCGAATACCCCGGAGATAAAACCTCGAATAAAGGTAACTCGCTCCGAGCCCCGCCCCTCTCGTCGAGCACCGTCAACCCGCAACTCGGGACGCGTACTTCCCATCCATATCCCGCCTCGCGCACCCGCCGCCGATCAACCCCCGCCTCCAGTCGCCCCCACTTCCTGGATATCTTCGCAGGTCCCTGGCCAACCTCCCGTTCCGGTCGCGCGCCCATTAGCACGCGCCGACGGGGCGGAGCGTGTTTTCTCCGGCGAGTCCTCCTGCCCTGTCGGGAACGTTGTGCGGGGTCTAGCTCCTGGTTGCAACCTTTGCAATCGTCATGGTACCATCTGTGCAACATGGGCCGGCCCCCGGGACCCGAATGGTGCCCTCCCCACGAAAGGTTGTCGCGCCAGTGACGCCTGTTCCACCGCCCACCGAACCTGCGAGCTGTGGCAGGACTTCGTGGATGCTTTTGAGGGACATCGGAGCCTCTCTCGTTTCCGGTTCAAATATTGGGAGCACCTAGGCAATGGGCACTTTGCCCCCCTGGAGCCCGACATTCGATTGCGGGATTTAGACCGTGTCGGTTCGTTTCTTCTTTCTATTTGTCTCCCTTCCTATTCTTAACCCACCTCTTCTATAGCCAGAGAGCGCTCCCTGCGCTCTTTTACCATCGACCTTCAGCCCGTTTCGTCGAACTCTCAAATGTGTCCTCCACCGTCGTCTCGGGACTCCAAGCCTTCTCACAAGAACAAGAAGCAGGGATCCCTGCCACCTCGCCGTTACGGGACGCGGTCTTCAAACCCACATACGGCGGCAAGCCAGACCCCCACGGATGGGTCGGGGCCCATTCCCCCCATCGAAACCATCGATGAGGCTTCGGAGTCCGACGTCGACATTCCCCTCGGGTCTGCGTCCCGCTCCAAGGGAAAAGGCAAAGCACGCGCGGTCAGCGAGGAGGAGGAGGAAGAAGACGAATTGGATAGTGAAGAGGGTCCTCCCGACGGCCCCGATTCCCCGTACACGCCCGCAATTGGGCCCGAGGACTTTGAAATGGACGCAGATAGTCCCCCTCGCCCGAACCCCGCGGCACAGGCATCAACCTCTAACCTCGAGGACCCGCACCAACCTCTTCCGCCGCATTGCTTGTTGCCCCCCTCTTCGTCCTCCAGTACCTTCCCAAATGTCTTTCTTGGGTATCCTGCTAGAGATTTTCGCCGATGAGTCGTCATTCGCCCTGGATACGTTGCGCTACGACACATTGACGCTGCTTCGATATTATGACGAGCATCCCTGTGAAAACCAACTCGCCGTGCACGGATATCTGGAGGGTCTCCTTGGGCTGGTGGGGAGTATAATGCGAGGAGACGATATGGAATCGGATGTCGCAGAGGAGTAGGGATGGTGTATGTAACGGGTTTCCCCAATGGTTATGTGGAACCATTGGCTTTGTAGTTTATATTGATAAATAGCATCTTGTTTCGTGTATCGCACCACCTCTGGAAGTCCCGCACACCCGCGGGGTCCTTTCTTCAGTGCGTCGAGACTCCTTCAAGAGTTTCTCCGTGTTTTTTCGGGGTCATGTGGGCGCGAATTTCCGTTTTCAGGTTCCAAGTAACCCCGCTTTCAGGTTTTTCTCTTTTTACCTATTGTCGGGAACCGGTATCATTAATCATGTGAAGGAGAAAGGGAAGGGGTATGGATATAAGCGTCCGTCACCGATGCTTCTTCATGCGGTTAAGCAATATTTCCGTTCCTATGTCCTTTCTCTGACAGCGTAGTCATCCCGCTATCTAGCCACACTCGTCCTGTCCCCATCGGGATTGGTCAGCCCATATAGGATAGGGGTATCCTGCCGACAACGCGAGGTGGGGCTGCGGCAGAAGGCGGTGTCGACCCCGCCATCTCCGTATGGATACCCCCGGGGTTCCCCAGAGCAGTAGGAGCGCGAGCGCCTCGGTGCATAGGGGTTGGTCGTAGGTGTTGACAGGGTAAGGGTGGTCGAGCGTAAATGGGTTTGGAAATGTCTACCATCCACTGGCCAATCCGTTGCACGATATGGCGCACCCACCCCACCCCTGGGTGTGGGCTTCGGGTTCTACCTCCCCTGACCCGTCGTTCAGCTGGGGTTTGCTGGGTCAACCAGCACATGCCAATGGCAATCGCAACCATGATTGCCAATTGGTAAACAATCCCCCGTAGGGGGTATTCCCCCTCCGCCTTCCATGCTTGGTAGTCCCTTATCACGTAGGGGCTCACCAGCAATATAACGGACATGGGAATTGGTGGTTTGTGTAGTCGGGGCGGGGTGAAGGAGATTCTATCTTCTGTCAGCGACAGCCCTTGGGTCGGCTTAAGTCAGTCGTGAATATCGCCCACCGGGATTGGGTGAACCACCGTCTAAGTATATGTGAATGAGCCCACCTATCCCGCAATGTAGTCGTAGACTAGTAGAGGATCGCCACTACGTGACAGGAAGCGGCCGAAAGTGCGGGATAGTGAATGCGGGGTATAGGTGACGCGAACCCTGCAATGGATGAGAATCAAATATCAGGTCTTCAAGCAGTGCTTATAGCCAAAGCAGAACCGGAGTTTAGACAAGATAGAATCTACTGTACATGATTCTATCTACTGGTTTATATACTAAATGTCCTGCGATCGGTGTCCACGTCATCGAACCCGATCGTCCTCCTATTTGTCTGTATCCTAGTTTCCCCCGCTGTCGTGTGCTGGATATATTTTGGAGTGCAGCCAAAATATATCCCACAATTTGAAAAAAAGAAAGCAGGGGTTAGTCGTGAGCACACTCGTTTCATGACACTTCCCCATCGACAACCGTCCTAGTCCGAAATTCTACATCTGACGGGGAGTCCCAACATGGTATATCTGGGGCCTGACTGAGCTCAGCAGGAGCGAGACCTTTCCAGGCCGCATGCAGTATGAGCCACCAGCTGCACTGCTGCGCTCCATCCACACGCCGCCATCAGAACTCCAATCAAGTGGGGAAGCTGTGTATCCATGGCAAAAATTCTTTGCGTGGCGAGAAAGCCACCATTGTGATGTCACTGGGGGGTTAGAGGAGGGTGTAGTGAGGCTTCGAGAGCTCCATCCTCCTACATCTGCTGGTGCTGGGACCAGGGTCTTCAAATGGGTTGAACGGGCTGGGCTGCGAGTTAGAATGGCAGTCGGAACACAGTGGATACGCGCAGCACTCACGCACTATAAGCCATCCCAGAAGAAATACGATGCAGACTCAAATGAGTGGGATCTGTGCACCTTGTTTGACGAGGACGAGCTTCGCTCATCTATGGAGGAGCCATACTGCATGGGGAAGGAGGACATCGACAACTTGCCGGCAGCTTTGACGACAGAGAGCACAATGAACACCGAGGAGCGCCCCGGAGTGGGTTTCCAGGGATGTGTGGCAGACATGTTGGGTGAGAGGTATGGCTTCACGATGCCACAGACTGATGTGCCACCGCTGCCCAATTCGGAGAAGTGGAATGAGGTCTGCAAGATACTCGGTTTACCAGACGAGCCCATGCATGCGAAAGCAGGTGCTCTGGTTAATTTTGTGGGGGAGTGCGTTTTGGTCAAAGAGTATCCCCAGAAGGACATCTCTGGGACCTGGACAATGCCAATGCCTATTGGCCACCCCTCCATGATCTTCTGGAAAAGTCGGTGTGGGTGGTCTTGGGGGAACAGACAGCATTCTCTTTGGGGGTAGATGGGACTCTGTGGCGAGATGAGAGCAAGAGGACAACAATGTATGAGATGGTTCCAGAGGAGTCTGCTCCATGGGTGCTGAGCTTCACCAGTGCACTCAGCCTGGTGCATGCCATTCGGCTTACACAGATGCCTGGGATGTCTCTCGAAGCGCTGGTGGGGCATCTATTCCAGTATGGTATACCTTTCACCCTTCGCACAACACTGCCTGCCATATCCCCTCTCCCTCCTATTCGCTCAGTTCAGGAAACAGAGTTCGCAATCTCAATTCGCTCAGTGGGCTACAAGTACAAGGTGGAAGACTATGTTGCATATGAAAGTTTCTGTGTGCGCCTACTCAATGAACCGCATGGGCGAGCGGCATTGCTCATGGGCGGCATTGTCTGGCATATTGCGGTGGAGGTGCTAGGTCTCGATCACATCCTCGCTGGTCCATCTGCTTCGGTGACACAAAAGCGGGTGGGCACATGCTTGGAAAATACATGGGATGACGCTCTGAGCCCTTTAGAGGCGGACATGATTTGTGGGCTGCATGAGCAGGATACCGGTAGGCAGCTTCATTGTGGTGATTTTTCTCAGCTCTGATGACATGATCAGGGAATGTCAGCAAGGAAGGTGTTCGTGGATTTGCCAAGGTATCATGGTGGCCAACCCATGAGACCTGGAACTCGGCTTCCTGTGGGAAGAACCCCGGATAGTGCGCAAGCCTGGAGAACAAACTTGAAGGACTTCAAAAAAAGTCGAGATATGGTTTTGCATGGCAAATTGTCGGCGCTGAGCCAGATATCTGCTTGACTGAGGGATTGTTTGGCTTGTTTAAATAGTTTGTACCCCAACAACTTTCTGAATATTTTGTACGGCTCCGACGACTCTGTGTAGACCGATTTTTTAAATTTGTACTGCCCCAAAAAAGACTTTGTGTACATTAATGTTGATGGTTCCACCATGCCTGAGATGATTCATATTCCACACGGGACTGCGCTGCCCAGCGTACCTCAAATAATCCCAAGCTATTTCCTATGACCTTGGATTCAATATCGCTCGCAGTGATGAGAGTTTCCCGAACAAATGTGAGTGACGATAGTTTTGTAATACTCGCCTTCAGTGTTCGATGGAGAGAATTCTCCATTAGAGGAGATGCAGGGAGTGCATCCCTTGAGAGTCCAGGTAAATGGAATGCCAAATCTATGTCGTCCAACTCCGCAATGCGGTTGAGAATGGTGGGCTCAAAGTTGTGCAGGAGTGGGTCTTCAGCCTGCACTGTGACCGGTCCAAGAAGTCTGTGATTGGAGAGACATCTGAGATGGATCCTGACAGAAGGGACAGCTGAAGGAGGTTCGGCAGCTGAAGAAGGCGAAGGAGTAGGGTAAAAAGGGTGGGGGAAGAGGTATTATGTGTGAGTCCTAGGACTTCAACATGTTCCAGGATGTAGGCGGATATGGGCGTGAAATCATCGGAACTGTCGCTGAAACCCGAACCACAGGAGAGAGTGAGCTCTGTTAGGGCGGAAAATGGGTGGCGAAGCATGGCCTGCAAGTCCGGCAGGTTCTCGGCGCGGTATGAGAACTGTGTGAGCTGTGACCAGGGCGTGGTGAAGGACGGTGTTCCAAACCAGTGGAGATTGGTCAGCGATAGTGCATTCACAAGCAGGTGGTTCAACCAAGTGGCTGCAGCCCAGTTTGTGCAGTCGATTTGCACCACAAGGTCCTGGAGTGCTGGGGCTGCTGGCGCCACTGGCACTGAGACATTGGGAGCATATCAGCCGCTGATGTCAAGCGAACGGCAGCGCTCCAGCTCTGGGAAAAAGAGCTTGAATTGCGGGTGCAAGGCGCTGACATAGTTCTCGGAAGGAGGTGAAAACCGCAGGGATAAGAGACTCCTCTTTGAACGTTTAAGCCAGAGGTCCAGAATCTGATAGTTGGGGAGATAGTGTATGGATGTGGCATCAAGAGACTTCCATAATGCGGCGCTCGCAATGGCCACAGAACACCAGAGGGTGCACACATGGCAAAGTAGCATGGGCGCCTCTAGGGGAGATGGACGTATAAAGGAGGAAGAAGCAGAATAAAAGCCGGGAGGATCCAGGGATTGGTTAGGAAGGCACCTGCGAAATATCTCTGCAAGGACATCGTGTGGAATAGAGGCAATAGGTGATTTGGATTCCATGTGGGCAGGAAACTGTGTTCCTAGTGCAGGATCAGATACAACAAGGGAAACCGGCTTTGAAAGAGGACATACCTCGATGTTTAGGTAGGATATGGTGCCGGGAAAAACGTCGCCCTGGTAAACAGATGCTAACAAAGCAAGACACAGCCTTGATTGATGTGTGTTTGTTATCGGAAACCAGAACCAGACGGGCGCAAGGGTATTTTGGATTGATTATTGATAAAACTCATTACATATTACAAAAGCTTCTTTCCAAACTAGATGACGAACAGCCATATTGCGTGAAGTGACATCCACTGCTGCAGCGAGGCGGATCACAAGGTAAGCTACCTGCTCTGGAGTAAAAGGGCAGTTCGGCGGATCACAAGGTACGTGCGATAGTGTGCCCGGTGCAGCGGAGAACGGGTTGTTGTCCTCCCATTCCTGGGGATTCTCACCAAGAAGATGGTCCATCATCTGAGGGTTGTCGGCTTCGTCCCAGTCGATGTTGTAGGTGTTTGGGTCATCCACCTCCTCGTCAACGGGCTCAGTGAGGTGCTGGACACCACGGGGGCCATCTTGTACCATGCTGAAGAGAAACATGTCCCTTGGCGAGCGTTCCCTCTCTCCACGGATATGGATGTTGTGAGAGTTCCAGGCCTCGGCCCATTCCTGCGCATCAGCATTGATGTGGTCGAGGAAGAGGTGGTGTAGTAGCCAGATGTGAGAGAGAACGAGCGGGTTGAGGCCATGGTTCACCTCGAGATCAACAAAAAAGTTCTTCCACTTCTGACCGAAACCATGGGTGATGTTGTACAAGAGGTGTTCAATACGGGTGTTGTGCACGCTCCTGGGAGAACTTCAGTATGGGTGGGTGAGCGCCCCCGAAACAAGGCACATACCGTCCCCAGATGTAGGAGCCACGGTGCTCTCCACGCACGGTCTCCATCATGACGGCCACGAGAATGTTCTCAGTTCCATGGTCGCCACGGACACGGCTGGGAAAGCCATGACGGCCGGTGGCCTCGCGAAAGAGGCTGAGAACAGTCTCTGCAGCGTTGTTGTTGCTGACACGAATACCGGTGATGAGCCGAGACTTGCCATCAATAAAGCAATGGATGACAATTTTGAAGCGGATCAGCCCTGGAATATTGTGTGAATAGTTAAGCAGGCAGAAAGGAGAAGAAGATCTACCATGCTGGCCGTCATGATGCCAGAGAGAGTTTGCACCAGCAACATTATATGGCTTGCAATGAATGGAGCGGACACCAAATGAACCGGGGGATCCGTGAACGCGAATGTACGAGGCCCGAATACGGTCTCTCGGGACGCGGTGGCTAGCTGCCTTCAGACGACCTCTGATCATGCGGCGACCAAAGTCAGGGAACACAGTGAGGATATCGGTGAGAATGGTGTCCAGCTCGTCATCGGTAAGAGTGGAGACTGCGGGAACAGAAGACGAATATGTGCGTACGGTAGAGCCATCGGCGAGAGGTGTGTCGGTGTAGACCGGATGCCCTGGCTCCACAATCCCATACTCGTGGGCGCGGCGGCGAATAGTTCGAGCAGAGCAGTTGAATATGTTCTCAAGATGTGTGGTTCCACGGAGGGTGAGTGCCTGGGAGAGGAAGCTGGGGTCGATGTCCACTCGGGGGCGACCACCAGTAGGTGTCCGGGTGGACACGACAAGGCTGGAGCCCTCAGGCGGATCAGAAGATGGCGTGCCTCGTCAAGCTGATCTACCATCGTGTTTATGCTGGTCTCCATTGTTGCGTATTCGCTTGGAGGAAATACAGCACGATGCTCAAGGAAATATCAGTATTTGAGAGATGAGTGGAAACGAAGATTTTACCTGTTCAGCAGCATTTAGGAATCGGAGAGCCTCGTCCACCTGGAGCCTAAGCTGGGTTTGTGCACCGAGTTGGGTGCGGAGCGTTCGAATCACATTGGCTTCCAGAATACGGTATGCGGTTCGCAGATTCTCAAGTTGTTCAGACATGGAAGGAGGGAGGAGGCTTCGCCTCAGAATAATATATTTGCTTGGTGTTTATTCGGTATTAGTCCCGAAGGAGGTTATATACCACTGGGGTGCGGAGAGAAGCATTGAAGATTGATGCAAGAGCGATATATTTGCTTGGCGTTTATTGGCCAAGATGTTAGAAGCCACCACGTGCGGAGAGAAGCATGGGGGATTGATGCAAGATCAGATATATATATAAACATGTGGATCAGGATTGAGAAATGTGGATTGGGATATCTTGCTATCTCTAGAGATCTGACTCAAATTGGCAGTCGAGATATCCAGAGATATCTAGAGATGTGGGTGTTAAGATTTTTCCGAGTGATGAGATATCTAGAGATCTCGGGTTGAGAAAGCTGGATATCTCCAACTCAATTTCTCAGATTTCTATGAGATTTCTAGAGATCTGCAGAAAATGTGTGAATTCTCTAGATATTTCCAGAAATTTCCAGAAATGTCTGGAGATATCCGCAGCTAGACCCAAAAACACATAGTTTTGTCCAATATGGACCCTCAAAGCTGTAACTACTTTTGTTTTTATTTCTATATGCTTCAAGTTCTCAAATGTCATTTTGGTTTTGCTCAAGCTACACTGAGCATAATAATTAGCGGGCTGCAGTGGCAGAAAGTTTAAGAGTTTGCATTCAGAGGTGAAGGTTGGGTGTAGGAATAGGCAGCCTGAGAACAACAATTCCCGCACCTGAGAGCAACTAGTTCCGCACCCGAACGAAAGATACCCATTGTGTGGCCCTGTTTGCAACGGAGGGCAATAAAGGGTGAGCTACCACACGTGATCTCCCTCCTACAACCCTTTCCAATTTTGGGTCGCGCCACCAATAAGTAAATAGACTAGTGTCACTCAATGCTTAAGCTACTATGCGACCATGAATACATAGACTAGGCCTATGTGACTAAAAGAACAAGTTCAATCCCACAGAACAAATAGATCTGAAAATCCCCGACATACGGAACATTCCGCGAATTCCGAGGAGAGGCCCTTTTGTAAGACCAGTTCAGATTCTGGTCAATTCTTAATGTCTTGCAATATTGCTGGAACAGAAGGGCACCCATGAACTTCAGCTACAGATTGATCCCATTTTCTGAAATGTGAAATGCAGCTGATGCTGAGATATCGGCACATCTTGTTCACGAATTTTGGCAGGGGGCCCCTCAAACGTAACAGGAACAAAGAACAAAAACTTTTTTTACTCGGTGAAAAATCCCGTTTTGATGGAAAATAACAATAGGAAACATTACAGCCACAAAAAAGACTATAAATATTTGAATCGAATTTAAGCACTGCCACCAATTTATCATAACACAGCCACTAAAAAGCCCCTCAACGATCAGCGTCACTAGTCTCAAAAACTGAGAAAAAGGGTGATCTGAGTTTTGAAAGGGACAATCCTTATCACATAAGTACTCATAAAAGCGAATCAAAAAGGAGGAAAAAGAGCCTTGTCCAAAAAAGCTCTAAAAGGACCAGGAAAAGGACTTGTAAATTTACTGATGCACGAAACCGCCGCTGCTCCCACTGCCCCTCCCCTGCCGCCCGCCGCCCGTTCCGCCCCAACTGCATGGTGGCGCCTCCACACGCCAGCCACCCGCCACGCGTCCTGCCCCAACTGCATGACTGCACCTCCGCACGCCAGCGAATCTTGCTTCGGGACTTTTCAAGCGTCTCGGCCCGGATCATGTCGGCCCGTTCGTGTGCGTATGTTTTTCGCCTCCTCACCACTCCATCTACCGCATCGTCTGCCCCCGGTGCTGACCATTCCACCGCAACCCCAGTATCAGCCGTATCCTCTTCTATTCAGTCTCCATAATATCTCTTTCCTTTCCCTATTGTTATTCCTTCTCCGTTATATCCCATTCCGCTTCTTCATTCGGTTGCCCTGCTTGTTCATCCTCCGTCAATTTTACGTGTTGGAGCTCAGATAATCAATACGTGGAGCGGGCCCTAGTCAGCACAACTCTTCGGCGGATAGGCACTCCTCAGTCTTATTCCCTTATCCCTTCTTAATAGTCCAAATGCATTTTGTTCCTCCACGCATCGACCTGCATCGAGTCACCCATTTATCCAACAATCGCCACACTTTGTTTTTTTATTCCCAATCTTCGCGGGTTACACCTCTCTCGACAGGACATTAGTGAAACTCCACGGTGTCTATTGTCTTTTAGCTTTTCTTCTTTCTGTTGGCCTCCATATTCCCCACAAATCCCTCCTTTGAACTCATTAGAATGTATTAGCTGTGATATATACCGACATATTTTTAACCGAGCTCTCCACCAGAAATATGGCGCGTACTTCACACATGACGCAACATCCAGAAATTTCAGTCTCTACTTTTTCTCGGACAAAAGGTTTCACGGCTAGGACTTTCAAGGAGAAAGTCGACGCGATTATAGAGCTTGCGAAACCTCGTAACGTTCATGAACTGCAGCATTTCCTCGGAATGATGGTGTATTTTTCCTCCTATGTTCCCTTTTACTCTTGGATAGCTCACCCGCTTTTCCAACTGTTGACAAAAGATACAATTTGGGAGTGGGCGATCTACATAGGAAAGCATTTGAGCTCTGTAAGCCAGGTCTTAGTCAATGCTCCAGTCCGAGGATATGCCATGGCTGGAAAGGCTTACCGCATTTACAGTGATGCTTGTGACTATGGCCTCGCCGCTATTTTACAAGTTCAACTTATTCAAATTCGAGATCTACGTGGGACCCGAGTGTATGAACGGCTAGAATGAGTGTTTAAGAATGGTGAGCCTGTCCCGGATTTAGTCACGGCAGTCAAAGGAGTTGATGATATACCTTTGCCGGGACCATGGGCGCCGAATTTCGAGGACACTATCGTTCAGATCGAGCACGTAGTGTGCTACTGGTCTCGTGTACTGAAACCTCCGGAACGCAATTATTGCCCGACGGAGCGTGAGGCTCTTACCTTGAAAGAAGCGCTGATTAAATTTCAACCATCTTTGGAAGGTGAGACGGTCATGGCAATTCCAGACCATGCCGCTACTAGTTTGCTGCCGGGTTTAGAGGGTTAAAACGGCGGCTATGTCCCTGGCTATGGCCATGTCAATCCGTTTTGACCCCAAACAGGGCGGCAGACCAGTAGAGCCACGGAACTAGAGCCAGTTCTGTGCATTTTAGAGTGCTAGGCCTAGCAAGCAGCGGTAGAGCGTCGTGGTTTGTCGTGCCCCGAAGAAGTTGGTGACTCCGTCTGCGTGACAACATTCACCTGCATCTACGACTCTGTGGCTGAATATAAGCTGATAGTACTCAGGATAGATCCCTCGTGTCAGGACCGACGGTAACATGCCCCACCGGTACAGAAGACGGCAGCATGAGCCTCTCAGGTCTGCGGCCCGCGTTCAGCTCGGGGTATGTCTATATTTCGCTCACCCCACACAAAGTTAAATCTGATGTTTGAATTATGCTAGCAACCCTAAGTTGACGCGCGCGCCATTGCGGGAATCGTCGTGGGCGTGCTGATTCTGCGTACCGTTTTCGCCCTGTACGTCCGGACCCTCACTACCATCTCACCGGAATCTTACGTGGTCGTCAACGACGCCAAGCCGACCCGGGAATTGACGCATTCGGATGATTGACTCCGAGATGCAACGTGCCACTGAAATTGACCGTTCATGCCCGGATCTGGATACACGCCTCCGATTCATTTTACCAACGTCAATTGGACGTTGGATTGTAACGTGAAATCATGTGTGACTTGTTATGTATTTTGGCTTGATGCATTCCAGCTCTCATCCAGCTATAAAAATGCCCAGGGATTCAAAGTCAGCGAGAGAAAACGGATAGATAGTTAAGATTAGTGTTCACCTTGTAGCATTCGCAGTATTGTGAAACATAGTCCGTACCAAGTTCCAACAGACAAAGAGGTCCCTAGATCGAGAAAAAGCGTGAGAAGCGGGTAACTCTTCAGGAGAAGTATAGAGAAGGGTCCGTTATCCAATGCATATGGGTTCGTCGGAGATGGACTAACTGTCGTTGGCCACCACTGGCTGCTGGCGGCCACTGTTGCATGTTATTTACCATTGATCAAGGAGATTAGATAGTGGTAGATGCTGTTCAACACCGGATATCTCCGCTCCTTTCCGAAGCAGTTTCAAGCTATTCCCATTGGCTCTCACTGTTAACTGCTGACTTTTGCTAGATAATATCGGTTTTATGATTCACAACAGCTGAGTTTGGATTTGACAGATTCCAATGATACCCACTGGTAATCAACGGGTTCCAGTTAAATATTAAATATCTTTTCTGGGCAAGTAGAGGTTGAGTAGAGGGTGTAAACCTCCATTGTATGGAATATGAGTTGGGGGCTTAAATCGTTTATGGGGATACTAACTTATTAATCTATAACCTCTGTAGATTGGCGTGAACCAATAGAACTGCAAATCGAGCTTTGTGGAAACAATGGGAATCACTGATACACACTGTTTTCCAGTGAAATATAAGAGAAATGATAAATGGTGGGGGAATATGTAGTGAGATTAAATGACCCTCCCTTCCTGTGTACTGCAGTATTGGTTTGGCAACAGTGGTTTTCAGTACTTATTGGTGCTGTGCATCAATATTGTTGATAGCAGAGATTGCCTGTGGATTCTCTTTTCAGATTTAGATAGGTATCCAGTGAACCCCAATGGCTCTCACAGACTATTCAATTTTTTTATGGGACACCGCTGAGCTCTAAGCGGTTACCGGTGGCTCTCAGTGGTGCTCAGTGGTTCACGATGAGCAGGGGTCACCCATCACTGGTTACCGATGTTTGCCACTAATGTTTCCAGTGCGGGGTATATTACTGCTGGCGTTGAGCGCCGTTGATCCCATCATAGTCACGAGCTCCAGCCGCGTACAGCCACCGACCTTTTGTCTTCTGCCCACAACAAGCCTCATTTCTTACCGCCCTCCCATGGCTTCCGATCCAGAAAATAATCCTCGGGTCGCCCAAATTGCAATTGGACTCATACCTCCAGCGCTCGCTATCGCTGAGGCCGTCTCGGAAGACGCCACTGCTGCGGCTCTGGCTGAGATACCTCATGTCACTGGCGCCTTTGTTAACGCTATTCGCGCGAACGATTCTGCTACGTTTGGTTCCCCTTTGACTAAGCTCCTCACGAAGACTGTCGTCGCTGCCAGCTCGAGCGCTGCGATGGCTTTTGTGACCCACGCAGGGAAGCAGCACCAGTCTGAAGCCCTGGCAGCTGAGACTGCTGCGAAACTGCAAGACGAGAATTGGGACCTTCGCGACTTAGTTTCGTATCAATGCCATAAGCTCGAAATGTTGACGACGGCGCGTCAAAGGGCGGACGAGAGATCTGCACGCGCGATCGAGTCTCTGGAGGAGCGCATTTCCTGTCTTCAGTGTGGGCTGGCGCTCAAGAGAACTGCAGAGGACTTGGAGAGCGACATTCCGTCGAAAACTGAGGAACATGATGAACACGACGGACGTACGTGCTACCTCCTCACAATTTCATTCGCTCATATACTTCCGTCTCCCAGCCGCTCGTCCCACAAAACGGCTCAAGACCCAGCGTGCCTAAAACTCACTATATATTTATTCCATTGTCGTTTCGACGCTTACCCAATTTTGCGCCCTGATCTGGTATTATTCCCGCGCGGCCGTCTCGCCTCCGTCAATCTAACCATTCCATATAGCCCTAATTCTTCTCCCGTTGCATTTCTATTCGATCTTCCTGGCCATTTGCTGCAGTCTCCATCCCGTCCCCAATACAATCCGCCCACTCAATTCAGTATTCAGTAACCGGTGTTACACTGTAAACTAGCTCGGTAGGTTTGAGTCTTCTTTGCTTCCTTCTTGCTTTAGTCTGATGATTTACGCTCAGTTTATTAACGTTTTGTGCACTCGTTCCCCCACATCTGATATGATACTCCTGCAACCTCATCCCCCCGTTCCGACCTGACCATTTCTTTGCGAATACCCTGCTCAACATACGCGTTAACGTCGATTTCATCTGCGACTGGAGACTAGGTTTGAGAGTTACCACGGAAACTTCCTCCGAGGCGTCAAACCGACCATCCCCATGAGCGTCTGGTGATTCTATATTAATACTCCTGTCATTGGCCCTCCCCTATGACACCTTTTATCAATTCACCGCTCCGTTCTGTAGTACAAAACCTGTTACGAGTACTTGTGTTTACACATGTTATCGTCCCTTTCAAACATCGGAGGATCAAAAAAGTGGGATTTTAAATAGCCTTGAAACCGCTTTCGTTGAGGGTCTTTTTAGTGGCTGTGTCTAGTACTTTTAGCGGCCCATTAGATTCAGCTCTAATGAATTTAGCGGTACAGGGGTTATTTTTTTTCTTCTGTTACTCGGTGAAATCTGAACAAACTTTTTGTCCGGTACTTTCCGATTGTATTCAAACGATCCCACGTTTGGGGGAAGAACAAAAGCTTAAAAATCATTGGACAATCGAGCTTTTATGGCTCAACTCCACCTCCATTCTGGCTAACTCGCCTCCACGTCCTCTGCTACCGGTCTTCGAGGCGCATATTCAAATGCACTGCGCAAGTTTGTGCATACTGGGAAATGTCGGGTATGGGGCTGGACAGCTACTAGTGGACGTCGATGGTGCCTTGTTTGCACTACGCATGTGATTAATGTTCGTCATCTAATCTTATCTCAATTAAAGTTGCGATCAAGGTGCGAATTCATCCCTCCGAAATCACCTGCTCTTGCGACCTCCTTTCAAGGTTGCACTGCTGTTATCACCATGAAAGTCTCCGCTATCCGCTCTTCATGGCCGCTTGTGTGTAACTCTGCAGCCTACTGTCTCACCCCTTTATGTCTGTGCTCCTGAGTCCTGTTGTGCTCCTTTTATAAGGCTCCGACATTGATACTCCTTTTTTCCATCCTTCCCCGCTCCCTATTTCTTGTCTGGTTGGCTCTTGGAAAGAATGTTCTTGAATGTGAATTATAAGTGCACTGAATGTACTGAATGATCTTTGCCTGTGCAGCAAGATACTACACTTTATAGGTACCGCTTTTTGCTATATTTTTTGTGATTTACGACACGGCGCTGAACATCCGATTGCCGGAATAACTCATCGATACACTATTAGCGGAGTCGTCTAGTTGAGTCAAGCCAACGGAGCGGTGTGGTATCATGACTTCAGTATTTTTTTTTTTTTTTTTTTTTGGGTGGTACGTAGTTGTCCGAAGGACAACTGACTCCGCCGGACAACTAACAATAGGTTAGCCTCCATTGGACGTAATGTTTTAGAGGAATTTCGACCTCCGAATAGAGATTTTTCCACCCCTGAGGAAATGCCTTATGCACGAAGCGGTAGCAACAGTGTGGGACTCAAACCGTTTAACAATTCCGTCCCCGCCGGCCAACGGGAGGGGACAGGGGTCTATTTGACCTCATCGGCTCTATACCCACTAAAACCTCAGGACCTCTTACCCAGTTGTCTGGTAGGTCCCCCTCATTTCTAAGTGTACCTTTCCAGGTCTCCAGCACGAGGGGAATTGATAGGGAATATTGTTTCCCATGTATTTTGACAGGCGCAACTTGTACTACTAGTAAACAAGATGGTGTGCTCCACAGTGGGTTTCCCGAACAATTTTTGAACACCTGCAACACCCAGGGAGATGTAGTAGAGCTGCAGCTATACTGTATGCACATGCCACCTGAGTTTTTGCACTCTGTTTTTAATTCGAGTGCTATTTTCGTTTCTCCGATAATGCAGTTTCCGAGTATTTCAATAAATGGGGGGAAAAAAGGAAATATAAAAAAAATAAGTACGAGTTGCATGCCGGGCGAAGCCACGGCCCTTTACCCCAAGTGGCTATGTGTTGGGCATAGCCACCTGTTTTGTACCACCGAACAGCGTGCCAAAATAGTATCTCCATCGCGGTGCGTCGCCGCACACCACGTCGCCTCCCATCTCACTTGTGCCCGGAGGGCACGTCTCACTTCAACTATAACATACGTACTGAAACCCCGCGACAGCGTCCGCACCACGTCCCGTCTGCGATCAAAAGTGCGTATTCATTCCCGATTCGTCTATTCCTCCATTCTTCAAGCCTTGTACAACTCTCTTTCTCCTTCTACCTCCCCGTATCTCATTTTGTTCCGTTCCGCCTTGCCGCCCCTGATTCTTCGTCCGTCTCTCCGCCTGCCCTCCTTCCAGTCGCACCTCCTACTGCGCAATAAATTCCGATTCTCGTCTCCCTCCTATATTTTCTCTTCTTATGCGCGCTAGCTATGCATTGTGGTCATTCGTCTTCCCCAGTTCATCTTCCGTCGCCATATCTTCGGTTCCGCCAATTCCTGAGAGAATCTCATGGCGGTACGTCGCAGCTCTTCCCTTCCATCCCGTGTCCTTAGCAGGAATCTCCCGCACTTAGATGTGCCATCCCATCCATCGGCGCGTGTATTCATTCTTTCCTATTTTCTTGTATCCACTTATTTTTTCCCACCGATCCATGCTCTCCCTGTTATTCATTCGCTTCCTGTATTCATTCTCTTTCTTTTGTTGATTTATTCCATTCCGTCATTATATTCTGCGTCCGTCTACCACGCCAACCACCGAGCACTATATCCCGCTATTGTTCTCCTGATCCCCCTGCGTTACTCCCATTGTACGGGCTCATTCGTGTTCCCCAGCCCGTCGCACAGCATATGTATTCGATGCACAAGCTCATTGCTGCCCGTACCCGTAACAGCAACCACTCTCCAATCCGTCCGTGGCTGTCAGTGAGTTGGATTGCATCGAAGTTAGGTGCGCCGCGGTACCTCTTCTATCTGCGAGCTCGCCGCGTCAATTTTGGGACCATGTTGTTCTGGTTTCTTCCCACTCTTTATATCTTCTCTCATTCTTGTTTCCATTCCTAAGCGAGCCCCTCCTACCTCACAGTGACGCAGTGAAGCCATTTCTCCGCCACCGGGAACTTGCATCATCTCTATCCCGGTGCGTCGCTGCGCCTGCACATTTTCCGGTCGCGTCTCACCGCCCATGTGCCCGCAGACGACGTCCTTCTGGAGTCGGGCAGACCATCTTCCATCGCCGCTGGTGCGTATTCCTGCCAATTTTTGGTTTCGATAATTTTCATTTTTCCCTGTGCATTCCCCAGGCTTAAGTACGCGCCCCCTCCTGCACCACGCCACATATTCCTGGAATCGCACCCGCGGCGGCACAGGGATGGATCCCGTTGCTTGCGGTGCGTTGCGCGCTTTTACCTGCAACAGGGCCGCGGTGCGCATTCACTTCTTAATTTACCATATTATATTCATCAGTCGTTTCCTTTCTCAGGCTCGTACGTATTTTCTCCTCTTCTTGTACGAATATGATCTCTCTTGTTTATTCCCCCCGTTTATCTCATTTATTTATATCCGTTCATATATCGGCTTATGAAACAAATGCACCCGCTAGGGTTGGGGCCCTGGCCTGTATAGAATTTTTTTGCAGTTCGTGGCGCGCGGGCGGTCGAGTGCGGGGGCTCCCTTCATGCAACGTCTCTCTCCCGATCCTGAACACTGGACTTGCGGTGATTCTTTTTTCCTGCTCCACAACTTTGCTAAGAGCGGACCTTGGACCTAAGCCCACGCCCCCAATAAAAACCGCCGACCCCTCTTCACGCATAATTAGCGCCGTCAGAAGCGATCCCACCCCCGTGCGTCCCCTTCGCTTCCTTGCCACATTTACTCTTCGCTATTGATGATATTTCCTTCCCCTGATCCTCATTTCCTCATCCCACCGGTCTCCTACATGCATCCAGGTATAATGCCGCCCATGATATGCGCGCATCTCGCTATTGATACGCGACGGTTGCACACGGTGCGCCACTGTCCATCTGTTTCATTCCCCGTTATCGCTCACTCCTCACTCGTGTCCTCCTCCTCTCCCCGCCCTTTTGTCTCTCTTTCTTTGTCTTCTTCCATCACGCGTTGACGCATACGTATCGGGGTCCGAGTCGATCCCACCCCCGCGGTTCATTTTGCGCTTATTCACATCTTCCCTCATGATCAGTATTATCCTCGTATTAGCTCATCTACCCATTCTGCACCGTGCCGTTCCTCATTCCTTGTTGCCCTCATTCCTTGTTGCCCTGCGCCGATTCTCACCTCTCCGCACTTATCAGCCTTCCGCTTCATCCCGTCCCCTCCGTCGGCCGCTAAACTAGAACGCAGCGAATATCCAAACTCCTGTCACCTTCTCTCCCAAAATAAAATAAACTAGGGTCATAAACTAACGTGTTGTCCTGTTCGCCCCTCCCAATCTGGCTCATACCTTCCCCACCTCATACCATATTCCAGTGCATGCGTTCACCACCATGTGACTGCGCACCCCAGGCGCATTCACCGCCATCAATGGCGGCGCAAACCCTCATCCAAGTCGTCCGACGTGCTATTTCCCTGTCTGTTTATCCACTACGTTGTCCCTTCGGCTAATTCCCTGACTTTACGGCCCTAAAAAACTCCAGATGAGTCGTACGTACTGTGGAGGGGAAGTGTGCACTGCAGCATCCGGTGTGTCCTGAAATCATAATTGTCCCACGAAACTGATATCGGCTGCATTGGACAAATGACGCACGACATGCATTGGCCATTCCACCGCAACGCTGCAGTTCATATACGACTGGAATGAATAGTCATACTCCGCAGCACGCGAGTGGTGAGTGTATTTTTATTCGCCTCGTGATTCATCCCCGCGCTATATTCACTTACTACTTGGGAGGCGAGTCGCGCGCGCTGAATTGTCGTGGCGTTACGGCGAACCCGCCGTGGAGTGGAACTCGCATCCATTCCAAGAAACTATGAGGAAAATCCCATCGTTTAAAGGAATCATGCGAACACGGGGAGTCGCAGCGTATAGACCTCCATAAAAATGAGTACCGGCAGTGTATCGTGTACCACGTCCTCGGTGCTGTATCCTATAATACCCCATCTGTAGGTGAAGGTATGGTGAGAGAGTTGGATCGCGGAGTCGTATGATTTGCAATTTGTCGCGGTTGCTAAGTTCAAAACAACGCACTGTATTATCCAACGAGACCTGAGACGCAGAATAAAATTTTAAATAAAAACAGATAGCGGCACCCCGATGGAGGACATTCGTCTTCGGAATACAGCAAAAGACGAGCGATTGGGTTATGTCGAGCCCCGGACTGCCACAAAGTCTTGTGATAACGGCGTCATCGGTGTCGACCTTCACCACGTCCTCGGTATACAGGGTGGATTGCCTGCGTGCGGAAAAAATGGGTCAGGTATTACAACTGGAGGTGTGTTAGCGATCAGAACAACCGAAAATGCTACTGAAAACTCATCCGCGCGCCCACTCGAATGAAAGAAAATATAGAAGGGAATATCGGGTTGAGCAACTCAGGAGCAGATGAGACGGGCAGAAAGCGGAGGTAGCTCTCAAGAATAGCAGGAACTTTGTCAAGAGGATATCGGATCGCCGCCAGTCTGCATACCAACTGGACCACACAACGAAGCGAGTGTGAACCTCATCCGATAGCAGAAGTTGTGTGTCGGGAATCCCGCGAAACAGGGCTGCATGTGGGATTAGGAGAGAAAGACAGCATAAAAAGTCGGGACAAATGATATTTTATTTGATAAACGCGGACATAAGGTGTAGTCGAAATATACAGTTATGTTTTTGATGACGTCCTCTCGAGTAGCATCGCACGGAAGATGCGCAATGTATTAACCGTGGGTGATTTGAATCCAGGGTATAACCACCCGAGTCAGAGGCGGCGTGAGCAACGGCGAAGGCACGACGGATTTTGTAACGGGTTTGAACATAGAAGACCGACGCGCCTAGTAATATACTTGATACGACACCCCGGGTATCGTAGTTGGGTCTAGCATGCTCAAATCAAGTGCTTCGGGGCTGGCTAAGCATGCTACATCTGGAAACGGGTTTTCACAGTACAGACAGGCCCGTCTGACCCAGACGAATATAGACCCACAGACCGCCACAGACACAGTTACGTTCTGCCAGACCACTCCAGACCATCGCCTACCATCGCCGCCACACGGTCGCACCGCACCATCACTTCTTGCACATGGTGATTTACGTGCCGTTTGATTGCTCCGAATCTCTATAAGTAACAGCGCATCCAAAATGCGCGAGTCCCACAGACTCTTTCTCCCCGCAACTCTCTTTCTCCCAAAATTTGGCCCATCTCTCTGAGTTCCCCCTTCAAGTCCTTCAAGTTTCAAGGTCATTCAAGGTCAAGCTTGCGACGCAATATCATTGGTTCCCAGGGCTCCTCCAATTTCACTTCGGTCAAAATTCACAACTCGAGTTTGACTAGAGTCCCTCAATACTCTAGCTGTAGTATGCCGTCGACGGTCGAGAGCAGTTAGTAGGATATATAACTATTTCTATTTCGATGTGGTATTACCCAGGTAGTAGCAGTAGTAATTTTGTCAATATATTTATTGCCCTCGTCTAAAATCGCGTTGATGGCAGCAGATGCGTTGCCAGGTTGGGATAGCCGAGGATAGCCGAGATTGATGATGGTCTGGCAGCGTCTGGGGGTGTCTGAAACAGGCAGGGGTTGGTCTATGGAACTATGTGGTCTGTAGTGTCTGTCCCAGAAAGCTACAGACCACGGTCAGTTTCCAGATGTACGATACGGGGGGGTGTCGTATGTAGCATATTAATAGATTAATAGCTGGTGTCTTGACCATTTTGGGAAGAGTGCACCGCATCAAACGGTCAAAGCGACGCATCTCAACGTACATCGGGAATCTTTGAGGTGGTGGATGTATCATATGTGGTCGCAAAAATACGATTTTTATATCAGCATATAGCCCTAAATAAGCGCTTCACGACGACGCCCAGAATGTGCATTCGCCGCGAATTTTAAATGCGAAGTTCTGGGGATCTTTACGCTTTTTTAAACTTTTCAAACACCTGGAGTAAAATAACCATAAATCAATGAATACTAGTGCTCTTCAAAACTAATTTCAGGGGAACTCGCTATGTGTTATTGGTACAGATGTGTCACCTTGGATTTGGCCCAAACCGGTGGGCAAGCAGTGTTTTCGGGGGCGTACTCTCGGCTGTCCTAGGGCTAAAATGGGTGCACTCTTTTTTTTGGCCTCCTCTCTCCGCATCATATATCATGGAAAGGGGGTAAGAGAGTGGGAAATTTCGGTCAGGCACTCGGTACTCTTTTGGGGGACCCCATACAGGCAGATTTTTTGAGGGAAATGGGATCAGGGAGGGATACAGGCTGAATTGCACAATATGCTCCCAAATTTCCTGGCCGATATTACTAGGTCGACCGCCTCCATCACCCCCTCCCTCAGCCCTCCGTCCTCTCCCGTACAATCTGTGGAACCACCAGTTATTGAATTCGAAAATGACAAAAAGACATACCTTCTCTACCTCGGGGAAGCTGAAAAAGTTGCACTCCGGATCGTGTAGGCCGTATTTGCAGAGGAGGGTATGGACGCCGCCAAGGAACGCGGTGATGTCGCTGGGAACTGGGTCGTCACTGCGTTCAGGCGCCGGATAGCCGAAGCCATTTTTAGGCCATTCTAGGCCCGGCTAGCTTCGGCGAGCTCCGGCTAGCCGTCCAGAAATAGCTCGTCTAGGTCACCTAGACAACGGCTGGCCAGAGCAAATGCGAGCTGCTTCGAGGTCCGCGACGCTCAGCTCGACGCAGCTTTGCTATATGGGTAGCACGACCTCGACGCTGGTTTTCTCCGTCTACCAGGGCTAGATATCTCTCTGGCTACTACGAGTCAAGTTTCCATTCTGATAATAAGATATTACATGTGAAACTCACCGCTGCAATCACCACCTGGCCTCGTTTCAGAATTAAAGTTCAATCCCAGAGAACATAGTTCTCCGTGCCTTGGTCTCTCCTCCCATATCTAACAACGACGCCTACTCCTTGACCAATATGCGACCGGCCGACGGCTATCAGAAATGATATATTGATGGCATTGTGCCGCTGCGGCCAGTAGATACTAGACGAGACTATAGTACCAGATGTAGGCCTCGGAAATGGAATAGAGCTTGTTACAGAGGGAAGGTGTGACTTGCGCATTGTGCACTCAGATTGAGGACAAAAGAGCATTCGAATCGCGTTACACTGCCACTTGATCTGGGACAAACAAACAGACAAATAAACAAAGATGGACCCACACTGACGGCCCATTCGGCGAACTTTGACATGGCTATAGTACTCCTATCTTCTGAATGCGATGAGGCATGGCTAGATATGCCGGTGAGACGAAGTTCTTGGCTAGCTCTGGCTAGACGGCTAACCACGGCTAGACGGACTTCGTCGAGGTGGCTAGCGTCACCTCGACATCTGACACCGGCTACTTCCCGGCTAGGCGGCTCGCCATGGGCCCGTGCTACCTGGGCCTTGAACGCAGTGATTGCGCTTGGATTGGCCTCTCAATTCTAGCTAGATACAAATAAAAGAGATAGGCACAAATTTTTGAAACACCATCTATTCTGGTGCGGACCACCTGCCTCTTGACATGAATTCCAAAGAAAAGAGCGTACAAATACGATGTACATCCCGGTGAAGTTTATCTCCACCCAATCCCGCTTGCGGTCTCTTCACGATCTCTTGGATCATCTCGGGTAGATAATATTGGAACACGATTGTGAAAGTTGTGTAGCCCACATCCTCCTTGTGAATATTCAGTCCTTTCCTTCCATTTTGAGTCGTATTACAACTAACCCTAACCCTTCGAAAGACACGGTGCGTAAAGTGTGCCTAAAGATCCGATCACACATCTGCATGCAACACTCCCGATCACCGATTACAAGGACCCCATCAAGAGGCTTCGAAGATAAGACATTTCCTTATATGGACAGGGAGGGAGGGGTCCCCCTGAGGTCTGAAAATATTTTTTTGTATGAGATTTGCAAACTGGTTCCTTTGCTCAGATTTGTGCAAAACATGCTTCAGAAAAAAATTGGAATTTTAGGGGCTAGTTTTTGAGTCTCTTTGATTCTCAGGACCGTCAGTTATGGCTCAATTTATGCCTCGGCTCACACAGATAAACTCTGCATACATATAATCGAATAATGGGAAAGATATACCATAAACACCAGAAATTCCCTCCCCAAAACAGCGGAGGATAGTATATGTAGCTCTAATTTTACTTCTCATCTTCCAATTTCTTTTATTCGTCTACTTCCTCTGAAAGAAACAAAGTCCGTCTCATTGTTACTCATACACACCATATAATTCTGCCAAAAATACCACTGACATACATATATACCCTCTTACTTCATGCTCTCGCAACTTGCCCAAATAAATGAGGTAAGAAAACTCAACCTCCATGCAGCTGCTCGGAGGAGTCAAGCCAGAGTCAGGCTAGATCCGATGCACGCTGAAATGTTCTATTTTTCTAACCTCCATGTGTGATACCAGCTGACCGTCTTCTTCCGCTGCGCATAGCGCAGCTTAGATCTCGAAGTTCTTTCTCAGTACCTCCGGGATCTCCGCAGTCTCAATTTAAAATTCGCTCTTGCTTCTTCCGCTGTCTATTGGCTCGGACCATGAATCAACCCCTAGATCCAAGTGCACAAATCACATAAGTTTTAGAAGATCTCGCAGCGCTCCAGCTGGTACATGCCATCGATTTCTAAACCAATCAAGTATGGGTGTATAATCATTTGCCGGAGCGAAGCGAAGGCATGTCTTGTATTTTGGAATATTTTGGCCCCTGTGATGCGTGACATGAGAATTGAAATAGTACAGTATAGGACGAAGGCCCGCACCTTTGAAACTCACTGTGTGTGCCATGTTCGATTCACTGCGTTTAAGACAAATCTAGGCCTGGTCTGTGTAGATATGTCGAGGTAACCTGGCAGACCTTCACACAAGCTGTGGATAGATGGTCTCATATGGCTTTGTGAGGTCTACGAATTATAATAGTATCTTCGCCGACCTAGGCCGGAGTCATCCGTGTAAGGTAGCGTAATACTGCTTACCTAGGCAGGTTTGGCCTAGGTCTGTCGACCCAACGTGCACAAGCCTCAACAGAGGTATGGAAAGGTGGGATTTCCACAGCCTTTGTGTAGGTCTGTGTAGGTCCGTGTAGGTAGGGTCCACAGATCTCCGCAGGCTGCCCCTAGATTCATCTTAAATATTTGTTCGTGGTTCGTTGACACGACACATCAGACTTTTGACGTTTTACTTGTGGCCTTGTACAAGGCCAAACAAGGCCAAAAAAGTGGCCCAAAGCAGCCACAAGTCCAAAAAGCTCACAAGTCGCAAGTCTTGTCGACATTTCCACAAGTCAAATGTTTTGCCCCAAATTTTTTTTTTTCAAAAATTTGTCTGGATCCAATTGGACAATTTGTAGTGGAACAATGTTCTATTTTTCCTACTTTTCACCTTGTCAGCTTGTCGACAAGCTCACAAGACCGAAAAAGTCACAAGAAATGTGTCAAAAGGCTGATACACACATCTCCGATTCACCGCCCCATTTCAATTTCAAAGACACAGAGGCATCCTACTTGATTATGGAACATATCCTAGACACAGGTCTGAAGAAGAGGAATTAGACCTCTATGTGTAATAGCCAAGGAAATGACTGACATTTGAGCTGGAACAAGTTAAGCCGGCACAGCAAGGAACGGCTCCACCCGGTATGCCGCAAAACGCATTCTTGGTTCCACAGCTTTTACAGGTCTGTCGAAGAGGAATTAGACCTCGATATGTAATTGTCAAGGAAATGACTGACATTCGAGGTGGAACAAGTTAAGCTGGCACAGCAAGGAACGGCTCCACCCGGTATGCCGCAAAACGCATTCTGGGTTCCACAGCTGTTACAGGTCTGTCGAAGAGGAATTAGATCTCGATGTGTAATTGTCAAGGAAATGACTGACATTCGAGTTTTGGTTACAGAATAAGCCGGCACAGCAAGGAACGGCTCCACCCGGTATGCCGCAGAACACATTCGCGGTTCCGCACGCCCGTTGACTCAATTCACGATCCACTAGAAGCGACGCGTGGACGAGCATCAGGAATGAGGTGAGAGCGATGAGTTTTGAGGTGAAGTACATTGTGGATTTGTGAAGGAAGACGGGGATGAGTTCTGAGTATGGCGAAGGCGAGCAAGACCGTTTTTATAGGCCGCCTCACTTTGGTCGACCAGCGCCGAATGAGTTCAACTGGTCCAAGCTGTCAGACAATTATCAGTTGAAATGGACAGGAACGTATACCTGTGTTCCATGGGGGTATTCGGGAAGCATGTGGTGGCACGCGCTGCACTTGTGCGGTCGCACGCCCAAGTTATTTTTTGTGCAAACGAATTGTACAGTTCACAAGCTCTGGGAGAAAAAAGCTTTCATTTTGCATCGGCATTGACGCTGAAATATCATTTTCTCGCGACTACTATGTTTTCCCATTGGTACATTTTCTTTCGATGTTGTCGAAAAGCTCAAATATTCTTTTTGTAAAAGGGTTGATGGCGCAGTACCGGAAAGGTCAGGCTCTACCTCCTGCTCAGCTGCACCTTTCAAGTACACACGTACTCGTCAGCGAGCGCTGACTGCCAATTCGCTTACTCCTGCGGCTTTGGATCCGTACCATCCTAAACGACAAAATATTCCCGCGAATGGCCTTGAACCCCGGCGATGCGATGTCAAATGGCGAGCATCAAACTTCGTCCGACCCATTTAGGCTCGCTGGGCAGACGCAAAGTGACATTTTCCATCTCTGATATCCCTAGTATATCGGCTCCAAAATTCGGGAGCATTTTACCTAGATTCATATGTATGCCCTCCCTCCATCGGATTCCTCCGAAACTTTTTGGACGTGTCGGGTCCCCAAAATGAGCCCCGAGTGCCTGACAACTTTTCTTTACCCCCCCTCCCCTCCCCCCGATCTTATATGGACAGGGAGGCGGCCAAAAAAAGTCGGCACCCATTTTTGGGGCACACCAGCCGAGACCGCGGTGCTGAAAACACTGCTTGCCCGTCGGTCCACCCAAAATCTAAGTTTGATATATTGAGGGCTACTACACAGACCTAGTCCCCCCTGGAAGGATTATCGAAGCACACCAGTGTTCATCAAGATATGATTATTTTCCTCCAGATGTTTGAAAAGATGGAATATCTTCCAACATCACCCGCAATCTTGGCATGAAATATGTGGCAATAACAAATAATGGGTATAGTCTGAAAGCCCTCAATCGGGGCTACACGGTCATAGCGGCGGCAGCAACATGGGGTGGTCAGTCTTTCTATCGATAGCTCTTCTTCCGGGGAAATCGAATCCTTTGACTGATTACAAACAGGAAGGCGACGGGGTACAACGTCGCAAGTGCAAACTCGGACGATGGGACGCTCGCGAACGACCATCGACCTGTTTTTGCGGACGTTTCGATCTGGCGTGAATGTACCAAAACATACACGAAGCTACCAATGCCGCACCGTTTTTTGTCTCAATTGTATTCTCGCATACGCATACTTTTATCGTCTTTTCTTTCAGCCTTTTCTCTTGGTCCCAGCGAAGTAAGCAACCAACACCTCCATTATGTTCCCTAGCTCCCGCTTTCCGCTCACTTTCTGACGCAAACACTCCGCATATTCAATACATTCATCCAGAGGAAACACTGGACGAGGCCACTGGCAGTACCGAAAACTGTCGAAAACAGCACTGGAAAAAATACAACATCGATATCAAACCCTCGAATCGTTCTCCTTCAGACACCGCTCCGACATGGGGTTTCTAGTGCCGACAGCAGCGACCAGAGCCTTGGCGCGGATTGGCAACTGAGCCTTGTCACGGATCGAAAACGAAAACCTCCCGACGCTATTCGCCCGGTTCGCACATTCCCCAACACCACCATGCCCTCTTCGACTCCAGGAGTAGTATTATGCGCGACAAGGGATGGTGAGCGTTGAGATCACGTCCATGCTCTCGTCGGTACCGCATCCCCAGCGCTATCCTGGTTGAGGGCCTTCCTGACGAGGCCATATGGGAACTCCCCCGGCGTGAAGGCGATCCACGGGAACGGCGCGCGGCTCAGTTGGTGTGGGGAGCGGCATGCGTTGAAGAGCGGCAGCGCGTCGGGGTGCGTGCCAACGATGTGATCAGCCAGCTGGTGTAGGTGCTGCATCGCGGAGAGAGTGGCGGCGGCACCCTCCCAGTTCGACGGTGGTGGTGATTGCTCTTCGGTCCGCGGCGAGGAGCTGCGAGCCTGAGGGGGAGTGCATTGGCGGGGTGTTGAGCGCGCGCCGTAATGTGAAGGAGCGTGGTGCAAAAGAGTGTTGTGGAAGTGAGGGAGCGTGGTGGTGGAATTGAAGGAGCCTGGTACAAAGGAGCATGGTGTAACAAATGAGGGAGGATGTGTGGCTGGGTCAAGACCGAGGCAACTGTGCGGGAAAATTATTTGCGCATTGGCCTCTATTTCAACTCACCGCCTTGCTTCATGTAACGCGGACTCCATATCGTCTTAAGGCTACGCTGGACTGGCGTGATTCGTTCCAGCCCCGTCCTCCCCGCCGCACTCGCCGCAATTCGCCACAGCTCCGAGACTGCGATGGTGGAGGCCAGTGGTGGAGGCCGTGGACCTCGGTCGCCGACGTACCCTCTTCCTTGGCGTGTGGATACATTTCCCGCATCCTATTCCTAGGAATATCGGCGACCACTCATTGGATCTTGAGGCAAATAATGTTTGCACTTGCCATACCAGCTATAAAAATCTGTACCCCATACCTAGCTATCTGTGTGGTTCATTTGGGTACCCAAATGAAGCCTCCAGTGCGGCGAATATCCGCCGGACTCGTTGGGGCCGCAGCGCGGTCATGTGACGTCGAATCGACTAACAAAAATAGTTCCGAGATCAGCCGATTTTTGCGGATTTTGCTGCGTGGGTGCCTCCGGATGCCTCCAGGACTGTGTCGTTGCCACCCCCCCCCCAACGAGGAGAATAGGGGTGCTCTTATCTCGTGGGCCCGTCCCGTGGCATATTTGGTCAAAACAAATAAAGATTCAAACTCCACTTCGTCTTGCCCACTGTTCCTACCCACATTTCAGAGACAAATGAGCCCAAAAATATATTCAATGAGGTAAAGAATGGTACCCCAAGTGTTTATCTTCCTTCAATACAAGGTTCACTGCCAGATATAAATATACTTGTATGAATGTGGCGAAACCTCGAAGTTGCGGGCCCCTCAAATTTGCAAGGCCTTGTTAAATTGATCCAGGTGAGTGACTAAAGATTAGGGTGAGTTTGGAGTCAAAGTTGGGCTAGGAAATGAAGCAAGAGGATGTGCAAAACGGTTTGTTTCCTGGCGGAGTTTGAATCTTTATTTGTTTCGACCAAATATGCCACGGGACGGTAAGAATTGAGCACCCCTTTTGACTACCGATAAAGAAAATTTCTGCGCCGTAATCATCCACCTCCGACCGACCTTGCGATAATCCTCGATGGACAGCGGCCTCTCTACTCCCTGCGCCCCTGATTACTAAGGCACTCTGAGTGAACAACATTCCCATGCAGTGGCAACCCCATTCGGCCTACCCATACCCAACGCGTCCAAATTTTCCCCCGTCGACCTTCGATGGCAGACATGTCAATCCCAGTTTCAAATGACGGCCCCCACGTACAGCAAGCACAATTGAATTGCCCGCACACAAACGTTCTGCGAAGGGTGAAAATGAAAGAGATGATGGCTGTTGTTGTCAATCCAAGGGCGCTTCTACTCTGCTTTGGTGACATTTGCGCATATCGCACTCCTTCAGCGTCTATATACATGCTACTTTAAGCGTTGGCTTGTTATAAAAGGAAGCAGTTTCCACTCGCTCACTTCTCACTGCAACGTTGGTCTCCAAAATCTCATTCGCCTTTATCCTCTCCGCCACCCTCATCGCATCGACCTACGGCTCGCCCTTCACGGACGTATCCTCTTTGGAAGAGAGGCAGACAGGCTGAACGCCCGCTGCGGAGAACTGCGACGGCGGCAAGACATGATGTACCGGCCTCTTCTGTACCACTACTGCACCCCACGTCTGTATCACGCAATCCCATAATAAAGCACTACAATTATATATGGGTAACTGCATCCCCAACGCCCAATTCTGCACGGGTGCCCCCTGCTGCGCGGGGCTTTTCTGTGGGTTGACCAGCCGCGTGAGTGTCGCTTTGCCTCGTTCGTGCCTTGCCTACCTGATTAGACACGCAGACCTGCGGTCCCTGTGTCGCCACCGGACGCGCTGAGTGCATCAACTTCCCGTGCTGTTCCGGGCTCTGGCACAGATGTGCGTCATATAATTTGCTTCTTTCAATCCAGTGAGATGTGAGAGTCAACTACCTTGAATAGACGTTCTGCCATTGAGCGGCGTTCTCCGTCAATGTCGGCTGCAGCGATGCCCTGTTGGTAGTTCTCTATAGATTGCTGCTTTGGCGATTGTCCGGTGACTTTTTCATTGGGATCTGTCGTCGATTTTCGGTCTGTTGGGTGTCCGGTGTCTTGGCTCTACTATTTACTCGAAATTGCAACATTCGGGAGAGGTGTTTGAGCCCAAATTAGCACATCACTTTTTTTCGAAGTAAAACGGCTGAGAACAATCCTGCAGAATCCGTCGCACAGCGTCGGGATTGCCCTTTCCGAAATCAACAGGCATTAGTAAAAATAAACAATGCTTGGTTGCTCCCGGTAGCATCGGTGACAAGTCTTATATCAAACGAGGAACGAGTTATGAAACGAGATGCTCGTTTTCCACAAAAGTAACCGGAAATTTGGTTTTAAAGACATCCAACGCAAATTCTCCCCATCCTTGCGGCCAGATTATTCCTCTACGACATGTTTGGCATAGATTATGACATTCCAACCTGAGGCGCACCACCTCATAGAGAGTACATTATTAAATTTTCGAATTTGGTATTTCCCCACTAGAGAGGGTCTTGATGATACTTGGCTTGTGCAGTAACCATATGACGTTGGTTTAAACAATTTGCGGCTAGACGCAAATTGCCGTTTAAACAGGTGTTTAATCTAAACATGTTTCACGGCACGGTGCGGTGATCAGGGCCGTCGAAACCGCGGTTTAAACAGTGTTTAAATAAACCAAAAGGACACTTTACTGCGGGGTTCGAACTCATGCCTCACCTTCATGGATACAGTGTGACGGAGCAACAAGTAACTGACTGTGCCAACTTGGAATGGTACTTCAACAATGTAAAGGTCTTTCATTATGGGCCTGTGGTCCAGTACATGAATTCAACTTGCTAAGTTGAACTGGACTCAAGGTGAAGTTAAATAGGCTTAGTTGAAACACAATGTGAGAATGCCTCTAAGTGAAGAGGAAGAAAAAGTTCAAGATATATTTCCGATAAAGTGAGCAGTTGAACTTCGTTTCTGATCTGGTCAGACAATGAACCATCTGCTTCCCTACGTCATATGGCTACTGCACAGAGAGGTCTCAAGAGACTTTCGGATTATTTGGCCTTTGGTGATCTTGTAGGTTGCTGAAATGTGAGTGCGCAACATTTTGAGTGAGGAATGATGGATTCATACGGCCCTCCGGGCATCCCCTGGCACCTCCCAGTATGACCTGGACACACTTGCTAGCTGACTGTAACTAGTTGACAAGAATTTTGGGCTACGCCAGCCGTTGCTGTAAGATGGCCCTCCGGGCATTCCCTATTACTTACCTGGAGTTCTGAACTCCCAACTTGCCAAATTGTAGTGGAAATGATAAACCTTTTGAAATTAGAATCTAAAGCATTCAAACTTACAGCAAAACATGCATACTAGTATCCATTGGCCTTCCTTCTCCTCAACGTTAACAGTGTGCATCGTTCGGTGATTGCCGTTAACTAGGGTTTCTAATTTGGATCGGACCTGAGTAAACGCGGGTGCAATAGACATGTTTTATTTCTGGCTTGGAGACCAGGTACCTGAGTCGGTACCAGGAATAAAGAACAATACCGAAATAAATTTAGGACTCGTAAGTTCATGTCAGAATGCGCTATCTGTGGACATGATCATGATCTCTGCGTCCGCCCATGTTTATTGAGTCGAGACGCCATCTCTGCTAAATTTAGAGGGGATCTCTGCAGCCACCTATTTTTATTTCGAGATGATCACTGACGGCCATCTCTGGACTCTTCTGGACTTGATTGGACTGTAAATTTAAACGGCCACCTATTTTAATTGAGTCGAGATGATTAGCTGACGCCTGACACGTCTCTGATCAATATCTCGATGGCCTATGATTAGCTCTCAAATTTAGACCGGTTCTGAGCTCACCCTGATTTTACTAACATCCGGATTTTCGAAAGCAGTCAAGTTCGGGTCCTCATAATGGGATGCTGTCATTAAATTTCGCGTTGTGATAATCGAAGATCTGGATGCTACTGAAATGACGGTCAATTTAGAGCTTGGATTATCATCCATAATAGTAGTAGTGTGGTCATCAATATATGGATTAGCAAGATCATCTACTCTACCCAATGTCACCGGGCGACCTGGAGCCTGAACACAGTGATTACCATCGACTTGCCTCGCAACGGAAGTTCTAATGTATTGGCGCTCAGTTCCTCGTCATTCTGTCGGACACATTAACAGATCATAAGGTGCAATTGTACGTCGATCATAATAATGTATCAGCGAAATGAATCTTGGCAATTCTATGATTGTCCTAATCCACAGATCCTCCTGGCTCTGTTGCTTGAAGCGAGCTTCGGCTGATCTATTACTCTCAGCTTCCAGTTCCAAAGGTGGAGAGATGAACATTGATTTGCCTTGCAACGGAAGTTGGCGCTCAGTTCCTCGTCATTCTGTTGGATACATTGACAGATCGTCAGGTGCGATGGATAGGTGCCTGTATGTCGACAGTTATGCGTCTCCTGAAGTTATAACTTGGGCCCACACTGTCCCAAATCCCACTAACTAACACCGGTACCGACCTTTAACCTGCTACGATATCGATGACCCCATTGTACCCCACACTCCTTTTCCTCGCGCTCGTTTCACAGTTTAAACCAAGTATGCCGCCGTTCAATTGCCTCATATTTCAAGTACATACACTTACCACTCCATGCAGATCTTGCAAAAAATCATGCTCAGTTCCAGCGCCGGCAGACGGTAAACGAGACCTGCGCCACGTTCTGCACGCCAGAGATCCTTGCGCTTGTACGTCCGCAGCCTTAAATCTACATCCGTTGATTATTCCACTGAATGCACCGTACCGGCTACAGGACAACCTAGATCACAAAGCCAATGCGACGACATGCACTGAAGCCATTTCCAAGCAGTTCGCCGAGTGCACCCAGTGCCAGGTCGGCTATGTGACGGTTCCCTATGGCGGTATGCACTGCGCCTCGTAGTTGAGAAAGGGCTGATGGACTTGATTTTCTCAGACTTTATCGATGACTGCCAGACCCTTGGTTTCCCGGTGAAGGATGTCTCGAATGCTGATGGGATTGTGCCGAATTTCAATCCATCTTCGTCGTCGTTGGGCGTAGACTCGCGGCTGACGCGCGTTCCCCAGTGCGCATGGTTAGTCGCTGTTGTATTTTCCACGGAGTCCTTGGCCTCTTCCGTCCCTAGCTACCTCGATGGAAATATTAGCAGTCACCGTATGAAATGACATCAGTAGAGGGATGAGTGTCTGACCAGTCCCAAGTCTATCAGCGAGAAGGATGGGGAAGAAACCCCCGAATGGTTTGATCCAGGTGCTGAGTGCGTTGAACAGCAATAGACCTAGTAGGTTGCTGTCGGAGCCTGATGTTCACGTTCCGTGGCTGATCCAGCCACTGGTGGCTGCGTGGGGCTGTGCTCAACAGCCATGAATATCAGGTGCCGACGGCAACCTACGATGGCGCTGCACCATATACTGAATAAAAAGAAAGACCCACTGTTCCGTGGATATTTGATCAAATCACTAGCCCCCGATTTTCCTACGGGGGTGTCCCCAAGATTTTCGGCCATATAAGGGACCCTCCCCAGGCTTTAACGGGCTTTTGGGCGGGTTTGGCCGTAGCGGACCCAAAACAAAGCCAAATGGTGTCGGGCGACAATCAAAGATGATCTCCCAAATTTTCCGGACGTGCTCCAGGGGGTGTCCCTAGTCTTGGCCAACCTCGACCAAACAGGGACCCCTGTTTGGGGAATTATCTCTATAGCAAGCTTTTCCTCGACTTATCCCTGTGCCAGCAAGCATTGATGGGGTGCATCGCAGATCGAACCCTCACGAATATAAAGAATGCTCCAGCGCTGCACGGATTCTTGACCAAATCACTGAGACGAAAAGTGGAATCCCGCCGGAATCACCTTCCAGATTTTTCTGCATGGCCGCCAGCAAGCTTTTCCAATGTATAACACCCTGCCAGCAAGGAAAGGTGGGATTTCGGACCGTTTCGGCCGTAGCGGCGCCAATACAAGGCCAAACATCTTGAGGGATCAATCGATATTGTTCCCCTGATTTTTCTGGACCCCCCCATATGAGTGCCAGCAAGCTTTTCCAGAACTTTCCCAATGGGCAGTAATTGGCCCACCCCAATGACTGGAACATTTCTATAGGATTTTGCTTGTTTGGCTGTGCAATTGCTCCATATTTCCATCGGTTTTCCTCTGCTCTTCCTCTTCAATTAACCCCTTCTAGCCCTAGGTTCCGTGCTTCTTCACCACTGCCGTTTTATTTGCGGCAGAACGGCTGAGAACACCGTTGCAGCCGCCTACGGCGCAGCTCGGGCCGAATTTTATGACGCCGGCGGGCCACGTAGCCTTGCCAATCGTGGAATTATGAATTAACCGATTTGCTCGGTGCAGTTGCTCCATGTCCATTCGTTTCCCACGCCCGGCTTTTGACGGAACGTTAACCAATTGCTAGGCCGTCCCTACTGAAGTACCACCAAAAAAAAGGAAAAAAAAAAAACTTGGCATGGCCCTGTTTCAGAGATGCCCTGGCCCTCTTCGCCTACAGCATGAAGCAGACAGTGTGAAGGGTAACCGAAAGTGAAGTAAGTACGCAAAAGTCACAAAGGTAATAACTTAAAACATGCCGAAACTGGAAGCAACTGTTGCCACCCAGTGCAATTTAGAAGATGACGCCAGCGCCCAACAGGAGTACAAAGAACCAAAAGTATTATGCACGTAGTACCCGCAAATCAACCAGACGAATGGAGCCCATACATTTTGGTAGGCTTGCAAATAAGCCTGACCAAAGAAAAAAACATAGTACTTCACGGTGATCTGAGCATCAACCGCGCCATCCTGATCAACCGTACTCTCCAGCCCATCCGCCTGTACCACAGGGCGCCACACAACATCGGGTTTCGTCTCTCCGCTGGCAACTAGTATTATTCCGCCCTCCTGCCCGGCTCTCATTATCAGAAATTTGTGCCCTGCACAGCCCTGTTCCCGCAACGATGCGGGAACGGAAAAGCGACGCCAATTTTTAGGGTTAGGTCCTTCGCTCCACTAACCTCCTTGCGATGCCGTCCTTCTACCTCTCTACACCCCATCATGATGTCGTCTTCTTCTCGCTCCATTCCCTCGCATCTCTCGCCATTCACGGCCGTTTTCCTCCTTCTACCTTCTTCGTCCTCCAAAGCCCGACGCTAACACCCTTCTCCACAGAACCCTCGCCGTCGCCTTCCCCGCCTGCGGCCTGGGCGTTTCCGTCGCCACCGAGAGCAGCTCTACCAGACGAAGGTGTACGCCGTCTCGCATACACCCGTCGCGTGTCATCGGTGCATGCCTAGTCATCGTACGCCTCGCACAGCGCCCACCCAAGCTCCTCGTCGCACCACTCGCATGCATCGTATCGCGAGTCCGTGTGGGTGGCACTAAGTCGCCGGCGACGAAGAAGCGGTGGGGCGACCGTCCTGCTGGGCATTCGACTAGGGCTGGATGGTGTGAATCCGAGGTGAGGGTTTCTATCCTTCTTCCCTCTCCCATCCCTCCCCAGATGCTCTACACTTTCCCGCAATCCGTCGACATCGCGGGCCGGCGCCCAAGCTCCTCATACTACTTCGTCGGCATGCAGAGCGACGGGCTCTTTTGCCTCGACCCGCACCACTCGTGCCCAGCCGTCCCTCTGTGCCCGCCGCTTGTACCGTCGGCGGCGTTCTCGTCCTCGACATCGGAGCCCTCCGCGTCCTGCGCAGGGTCCCTCGAGCCGCGGGACTCTGCGCGCGCGGCCAGCCCGCTGATGACGGAAAGCGAGCGGAGGACAAGCTCGTCGACGACGCGGGCGGGATGATGCGCGCGGAGGTGCTCTACTTGCGCGCGCCCTCGCCCGCGGAGCTGCGCACCTTCCACTGCGAGAAGATGCGCAAGATGCCGCTGAGCGGGCTGGATCCCAGCATGCTCATTGGGTTCGCGTGCCGCGGCGGGGTGGGGTGGGTGGATTTGAGGAGACGGATCGCGTTGGTGGGTCTTGCGTTCTTGCCTCCCTTTTTTTGATATTGATGCTAATTCGGCACGGTGTGTGTGCGCAGCTCCCGCGGACGATGTTTGCCATCTAGGACGAGCCGCTGACGTCGCTGAGCGCGGACGACGACGATGATATGGGGCTGGAGAGCGTGTGGGACCCAGAGGAGGAGGCCGTGGACGCGGATGACGGGGAGGGGAGCATGCGGTTCTTCGACGAGGGGCCGCCGAGCGCGTCGCACGGGGTCTCGTCTAGCGCGTCGCACGCGCACGCGTCGACGTACTACCACTCCAACTCCAACTCGACGACGAGCTGCGCGCGCATGCGCAGTGAAGAGGCGAATGACGCGGAGGAGGACCCCGGCGCGCCGCATCAGGAAAAAACCTCCTTCCCTAATTTAGAGCTAATTTGGTTCCCATTGTCGGATTAGGCAAAAAAAGGGGGAAAGCGACCTAATTGAACCTAAGTGAACCTAAGTGCTAGAGTTACCTATGCCAGCTGTTACAGAACTAGTGGAAAATCATGCCAGATTTTTATGAGGGCAAAGCAAAAATAACAAGAGCCATATCGCGGCAACTTGGCATTTTCGCTGCTGGCATTTTGCAGAAATGATTCTAGGTCCGTTGCCGAGGATCCGGGCCGGCTTACACAGCCCACGTACGGAGAACACGTGCGATCAAAAACATGGTTGGCGGCCGAATTCGGAAGTAGCGACGACACACGTCAACAACTCTCTTCCTCTTTCCCCCCATCCCCTCGTCCTTCCCCGTCCCAAGTACTTCTCGTTGTTGTGCCTCTTCAACGCCAAATGTTTGTCAACTTCTCAGGTAAGTCTCCCCAATGGTCCTGCCTTGTCTGACCTTCCTCCATACAGCCTCCCGCATCTTGACGACACCACCTCTTCTGTCACCGCAATCAGTGTGTATAACAGTACTACTCCCGTTCTTTACTTCCTCCTGCACTCGCTGACCACGTTTCAGCCATCCCTCAAGCTGCCTGGAGGCCACCACGGCCATCATCGGTCGTAGCAAGTCCTTCCTTGCATCCGCGCCTTTTTTTAACTGACTTTTGCAGACATTCACGCTCTTCACAATGTGCCGCTCGGCTGTGGCAAAGGTAAGTTGCTACATCTCTCTTAAGTCCACTATTCACACCGCCTTTATAGCACCCTGCTCTCCTCTCGCGACCCCACACCTGCCAACGTACACTCGCCAGACGGAAGTACGACCTGCGCCCCTCTTGTTTTCTCTCTGATGTTGCTGCTTAACGATGCGGGCCATCGAGGGATAAGCGGGGCATCATAATGGTGGCTACTGCATGCGCATCGGCCGCTTGCTAGGTGAGAGATATCCCCCACCTACTACGTTACCGCTGAAGCTTGGCCGTATCTCCGGAGCCGCTTTTCGTAGTCTTTCTCAACGCACACTGGTCAGTGTGTACAGGCCCGTGTAGGATCTCAAGCCGCAGGATGGCATGGCCACCCCGAATGTGACGCCAGGACCCACACATCGGAACCGGTACGCTGAGCGCATCCCCCCGTATCGAGTCGGTGTGCAGAGCCGCGCGCGTGCGGGTTTCGCGTGGCACTGTGCTATCGCGCGCACCGTGGGTGAGCCGTGCGTGCGCATCCTGCATCGATCCATTTACTCTAGTACATTACTCTTTTTGCATGTCGTAGTACAATTTGCAATGCCATTTCTTTTCATTCCAACTGCATAAAATCTAAATTGAATATTGAAAACCTGAAAAACCTGCGAGAATGGCCGCAAACCCTGGCTAATTAAGTACTAAATTATTAGTAACGTCACTAGAAAGCTAATGGTCCTAAGTTGGATAATTAGGTCGGATTAGCTATTTTTTCCGAAACAAAATGGCTAATCCGACCTCATTAGCAAAGGAGGTATTCCCTGATGCGATAGGGCGATGGTTTCGACGATGTGGATGCGGGGCGGGAGAACGACAACGGCGATGACGTTGAGGACGACTGGGTCGACCCGGTGCCGTCGCCGCCGGTGGCTGCGCCGGCGCCGGTGAAGAAGAGCAAGAGCGAGCGAAGGGCAAGGAGGGGAAGGAGAAGCGGGGCAAGACGAAGAAGGCGGCGGCGGTGCCTCTGCCGAGCGTGCACTATCCGCTCCCGGTGTCTGCGGAGGATGGTGCTACGGGCGCCGGGCAGCAGCAGCAGCGACTGATACATCTATTTTCTTCGTTCTTTCTTTCTATCGACGCGCTTTTGGCAGCGTCTTCGCTTGTCTTTATTTTTTTTCTTACTTGTATTTTTTTTTTCACCTTGGTGACTTGACTTGTACGTACGTATCTAGGCTTCGCATGCATGCTACTACATATTCATGATACTGTATGACCCTTCTTTCGCCAGTGTAATGTTTTTTTCCCTGTCTCGATTTGGCCGGGTTCGCTTGGGAGGATGTGTGGTGCTGCTTGGCAATTTAAAGAGCTTCGCGGCCGAAGTGCCGACGCACTCCTGACTTCCGACCATCAGCGCGGACTTCGTGTCACTGAGGCGAATACCGTGGTTTTGCTTTATACCAGTCTCACCTCATGATAACGTCCCAGTTCACTGGTCTTCTCTCGAAAGGCCGAATCGGCTAGGGCTGCCGCCCGTTGCCGTGACGGCAACGGCCGTCGATTTACGGCCCGTGGAGTGGTCGAAAAAAATCCTGACGGGACGGGACGGTCAACGGCACGGCCGTACCGGGTGTTGAACGGCACACGGGTCGGTTGAAATTTAATTTCATGTGTATCGATGTAGGATTGACTCATGTACAAGCTATAGGTATTTTTGGATGTCTAGGTGTGTACCACCGCTTCAATATTCAAAATACGTCGCATTCTACAGTGAGAAGCTGTTTCTTTGCTTACCGAACTAAATTTAAACTCCGCCATCACTCGCGGCAAATGCCGTGAACCAACCTAAACCTCAAAATATGACATTTGGCGGAGAATAATAGCCATTCCGGGCTGAGCTTAGTATTTTGAGGTGTCCCTATAGTCTGTCACAAGGAAATCTACCCCGTATCGGCATTTCAGAGGGTGAGAAAACTGCAGCCGTTGGACGGCCGTCGCGGCCGTGTTTCAACGGGCCGTCGGAGTGGATGAAAAATGCCTGACGGAACGGGCACGGCACCCCGTCGACGGGTGCCGTGGAACTGTGGCAACGGGCACGGGCGGCAGCCCTAGAATCGGCCCCACGTCGTCATTGGCAACGAAGATAATCCTTGGGCGACTCTTGTGATGCTCCTGGACGCGCTACCTTGTCTCAAATCCCGGCTTCCCGACTCCTATTTTCCCACTCCAGTTAAACTACCCGAGTCCGAAGTACTGAAACTACCGGGGGTCTCTAAAGCCAAAAAAATTGACATAATCTTGCGAATGCTTGCAGATGCACGTCTAACCACGACAGATGTTCTGCTTGAAACTCTCGAAGACCCCAGTACACTGCATCCTGGTATGCCGAAGTTGGTCCGGCAAAAAAGCTGCTCAATACAATATATCAAGACGAACGCGGCAGGCGGGTCCTCGACGAGTGGATGTTGCCGCATGCCTCGGATCTTATCTGTCGTTGAATCTCCTCATAAGCTGACGCCATGGTGATGGACCTTAGCCTGCACAAAAGCGTCAGCGAACTGACCCCAAAATACTTGCGCTCGTGGAGTTTGAAGGTGATGGTTGCAAAGCCAGCTGATATCCATGCGCCGGATCTGGTGAAAATACTGCGGTGTGCATTGTCAACTGCAAGGGCTCTTGAAAAGAACAAGAAAAAAATCCAACGAGACCGTGCGTACCTCGGTTCTGACCGCATATATCCAGGGTTTCAAGCCATTTCTCGCGCAAATCATATCCCGACGATCCCAATATGCACCCGATTTTAATGGCCCCATGTCGCTCACGTGGCGGGCAAGCGGCTGCTCCGGCGAACCCATCGAGATACTTTACAACATAGGATTGTCAAAGAACTTCGATACCATGCGCGAGGCTTGAAAGATGCGTGAAAAATAACATGGAACTATGGCTGGTTGAATTCAGGATCAATCCTGGGCTCCGATTAATCCTGTGAATCGGAATAAAACCCAAATAATTCTTCTGCACACCGGTTAATCCTCAAGTAAGAGATTAATCCGGAAGTAATTTTTTCTGTAGCGCTAGGATTAATCTTGCAGGAGCACGATTATTATTTTGTGTAGCATCCCATTAATCCTATGCTGTAATATCCCACCCAATTCTTAGCCCTCTAAAGAGCCTCGGGGTTTAATCTAAACTGCCAGGAAAATTCCCACTAGGATTAATCCTGAGAGTTGATAACGTTGCGAGATTGTAATAATACTACCATATTCTAACAGGAAAGTGGGGTACAGTCGGAGAAGATTACGCTTGGGACTGATTTAGTTTAGTGCTGTGAAAAAATATGTATCAAGACAGAAACAGTATTCCAGGGAGAAACAAATATTTGCGGATCTTTTCGCGCCTGACCAGGGGAAACAAGTAGTTTGCACGTAGTACTCTGAGATGGCCGGTCCAGTCAAAAAGAGCGACTCAGAGTCTGAGCTGCCTATGGCTGTGCATCTAAGCCCTGCATCTTGGAGATAGACACCTCAGCGATATCTGACCTCGCTTCTTGGGTAACTGAAGAGGGCCAAAGACTCGAAAAGGCCGGGAAGAGGAGAGGCAGCGGTAGCGGCACGTGACCATGACACAGCCAAGACTACGACAAACATCAACAAGCAAACGCGTCTCTCTTTTTCACCGCCATCTCCATTGCGGCTGAAGCACCTTTCGAGCCCAGGGCCTGTTCCATCCACAGCGGATTCCAACACCAACCCAACAGCAACCAACACATCATGGCAGCCGAATCTCTTCCCGACGAAATGCTCTCGGAGATTCTTTCCCCAGCACTTAAGGTATCTGAGGAGATGTTCTCCGATACCAAGGGAAGATCGCCGTTCGCGTCCCTTTCTGTGTCGAGCTCGGCCGCGCTGCTCGTATGCAGGGCATGGTTACGCGTCGCTACTCCCTTACTGTACCACGTCGTCGTCCTTCGCTCCAAAGCGCAGGCGCGTGCACTTCAGGCGGCACTACGCGGTAATCCCGATCTTGGCAAGTTCATAAAGATGCTGCGCCTCGAGGGCGGATTCGGCGCCTCGATTCAGCATATTCTCCAGAAAACTCCCAATATCACCGATATCTTCCTTTCCTTGCAAGCACGCGCGTCGGATTCGACAGATGGGCTGGCTCTCGGACTGCCGTCCATCAATCCAACCAGAATGATCATCTACGATCACCCAATAGAACCCCTCAGAAACAAGCATGTCGTGGGTCTCATTCATGCGATCGAGAAGTGTGTGCTCAAGTGGTCGAATCTTGTATGTTATTCGTTTTTTCTCAATGAATACCACTCATCGAACCAGAATGTTATTTCTCTGCCATACATGGGAATCCTCGGCGGCGAACGGGAGGCTTTTGTCCGGTCTTTGGGCGCCTGCCCGACTCTCGAGTCCATCTCGTTCCCTGCGCCGGGCCAGATGGATGTTCTCCTCTTCCTAGATCTAGCTGAAAACCCCTCGCTCGAAAGCATCGAACTTGGCAAGAGGAGGGAAACATTGGCCAAGTCCATACCACTCAACTCCCGACTCGCTTCCCTTGTGTGTTGGACGGATACCTCGTAAGGGCATATTAGTTTCCGTCCGATCGCGCTGAACGCGGTCTAGACAACAAACCGCGGTGCCAAAGTACAAGCCAACTATTTCCTCTCGGACAAATCCCTCATTCCAACCCATGGTGTCCTGTCCCGAACGCGTCAGAGAACACATGTGGTCTCGCATTCTATTTTTCGCCATGCTTCCACTGGAGACTCTCGAGCATGACCGGGACCGACATTATAGGCGCCTTCCGTATCTGTTGGTCTCGCACCTCTTTCATGTAAGAGCTTTCCTTCCCCAACGGCTTTCCAAAGTAACAGTTTTAAGCGGCTGGCGCTCCCTTACCTCTACCGCTACGTCACCTTTCCTCGCGAACGCTCTCTGCATCGATTTTCCCACCATGTGGCCGCCGCCCCTGCCGACGGTGCGCACGTCCGCGAGATGGTCATCGATAGCTATATGTACGAGCGCCACCACGGACACCTCGCCGTCGACCTTACGCGCGTCTTCCCTTACACCCCGCACCTCACGCGGCTCCTCGGCGACGGCGAGACCCGCATGCCGTGGGCGGCCGTCACTGCGCTCGCGGACGCCGCCGGCGGGACGCTCGAGGAGCTCTCAGGGTTCCAGTTCCACGAGACCGCTGGGCTCAAGTCCGAGTCGCCCGCGACGTTCGCGAAGTTCACGGCGCTGCGGTCTCTGAGCTGGGACGGCGGGTACAGGCCAGTTCTTACGGCGTCCTTCTTTGAACGGAAAGCGCCGATGCCGAAGGACGGGCTGCCTGCGTTACAGTTTTTGCACGCCCGGTCTCCGGAGGCGTTCGATGTGCTTGCACAGATGGAGTACGTTTTGAATCCCCCGCGCTTCCTCTGCGTCGCAGTCGTTGATTGATTGTTTTGATTCGTAGGCTTCCGAAACTGCGCCGCGTCCAGTTTGAGATGAAATTCAAAGGCTGGGGCATCCCGCTTCTCCAAAGCCACGGCCATAAACTCACGGAACTTGAGGTGGAGGACGTCAATATCGACCGCGAGCACTCCGTTTTGAAGCTGTGCCCGAACGTGACTACCCTCGCTTCCCGAATAGCGTACGATACCAAAGACGTGCGTGAATGCGAACCGGATCTACCTCTATCGTTCTTGTCATATTATTATCTCACATTCACTCTATCGCTTTGCAGAACCTGGGCTGTCCGACGGAGGGGTTCCAGCACACGGCCCTTGCAATGCTCATCCTCGCCAAGGACGTGCGGTACGTTTAAATATCAAATAGACTCTCTCCCGTCCTCGTCCGTTGACTCCGCACCCTAGGTCCGCCAAGGTCAAAGACGAGCAAGAATGGGCGACCTTCTTCAACCGGTTGGAGTTCGCGTGCTTCCCCGCCCTGTGCGAGGTGCGCATCGTGTCACTCACGTGGCCCACGACTGAGTATGTTGAATTTCTTCGTCTTTCTTGCTACTTATCCACGGACAATTAATTATAGGTACGCGATCTCGAAGAGTGGGTGGGTGAAGTTGGCGGAGGGGATGCTGCAGCGCGGTGTGCATTTGGCAGATAAGTCGGGTACGCGGTGGCGGCCGCGCTTGAAGACGTCGAGGCGCTGACACATTAATTACTTGCCAATAACTACCCAACACAGGTAGCTATAAGGTTGACCCTGGAATTCCGAATCCTGACAACGTAGGGTAGTCCATTCGTCCCCGACTTTCTGTAGTGGAGCTCCACCACACGAACGAGCAAAAAAGTTTTACGGTCAAGCCCAACCCCCAATCGAACAGGTGTCCGGTATGGATTGGAAGATATCGTCCATGACTCAGATTTATGGATAACTCTGCCACATTCAGTCTGAGATATCCCCGAGAACAATTCCTTCCGAGGTAAATTAGCTTTTATGCTGACTATCCCTGGGACCTGGATCAAGAAAAATACCACGACCTTAGACCTTTATAAATACAAGACATTAATCCCTTTATGAGTCTAGCTATGTCGTGATACACTAGTAGACACTGTACAGTAAATAAAGAAAATAGTTACGTGCCGGCGGCAAATACGACTCCTTCCCAATTGTACGCATTCTCAACCCTCACTGTCGTGGAGGGAGCAATTAGGCCGCGGGCGATGGCATCGAATAGATCGAGTTCGAACGCATCGTCCCTGATCGGAGCCACTTCCTTTTGATGGCGTATTCGACGGCCGACAGACCAACGTGAATGCCAAGCGTAGATTTGGTGATGTAATCCGTAATGTAATGTACTAACGCTTTGGTGGCCTCGCCAGAACCAATGTACTTGATGTCCATGTTACAGCGCAGCAGGAACATGATCAGCCCGTGATAATTGTTTATCCGAGGATGTAACCGTTTCAAAATAATGGACTCCGTTTCTGAATCCACCCGCGTGAAAGGATTAATATCCTCGTCGATGCGCATCCGGCAGTTCTTATCGACTCGAGCTTCGCCTCTTTTGAGGTGCTTCCAGCACGTCTCTTTGCGTATGTGCCATTTGGATTCAATTACCAGCTGTTCTACCGTTTTCTGGAACTGGCTCTCAAACTCATCCTCGCTCATGGACGCAGCGTAGGGCCGCTTGTGGAGTCTAGGATCAAGGACACCGGGATCGCAAGCAGGCGGTTTGAGCGGTCCATCCGTCTCCACGATGGGTACGTCGTCTCTGGGCAACTGACAATCTCGCATGCGTTCACGAAGCTCATGAGGCGTAGGATTGCCGGCTAACCACACTAATAGATGACAGTGAAAAGTTCCGCGACCTTGCGCTTCTACCATACCGTAGTAGCCCTCACATCGGCCAAGAACGCCATCTTTGTCGGGACCGTCTGATGACGGATTATACTTCAACACAATCTTGATGAAGGCTCTAATGAGCTCGTCGAAAGACTGAGCAGCGGGTCCAGGGTTTTTGGCAACAAACACTTTGCGTTGAAACGCATTAGTTTAGCCCACTCATCTGGAGGAACGCCCCCCATGGCTCCCAGCAATGGATCCATGATATCAGCAGGATTAATTGTCAAAAACAATGCAGGAGTAGCCATACATTCATCATAGCCCGGATTTCATTTCTTCGACACTGCTTATAACCGGAGCTTCCCTTTAGGTCCTTGGCAAGCAGCTTCATCTTGTTCAGGGTGCGGACTGCGTCTTTTTCGGCTTTGTTTGACGGCCTAGCGTTGGGATTAATTTCCCATTTTTTAATCAGGTCGGTCAAAATAGGTGCCATCTGCTTAATTTGTTGAACTACATCTGCATGGTCTTTGGTGTTAGTGCAGAAAGAAACTATAGCAGCTTTGTTTAAACAATTCCTGTTGAGACAGGAATTGCTGTTTAAACAGGTGTTTAAACTAAACATGTTTAACAAGTTGGTGGGTTACCAGCAGGCACTCAGTGCGATTTAAACGGACTGTTTAAACAGTGTATAAACGGCCAAAAAGGACATTTACACCGGGGTTCGAACTCATGACCTACAGGTCATTACATCGAAGGATGCAGTATCTGACTGAGCCAACATGGAGTAATGAGAGCTAAATATAATGGTGCCTTATTAAGGATTTCTGAGGTATGCACCAACACTGAGAGGCATAACTCTGGGCACTCACTGACCTTGCTGCTTTGCAGCTTGGTTTAAACTTGTGTTTAATCAAGTGCACAATGCACCATTCAAAGCATGATTAAATATAATGAGGTCTTATTAAGGATTTTTGAGGTATGCACCAACACTGAGAGGCATAACTCTGAGCTCTCTCTGACCTGCCTGCCTTTCAGCTTGGCTTAACCTTGTGTTTAATCAAGTGCACAGTGCACCGTTCAAAACACAATTAGAGCAACCAGTGGAGGATAAGTAACATTGATTTTGCAACTCAAGGATGAAATTCATGAAGAGATAAGACTCAGGATAATTTATTGCTCCACTAGGTCCCCTTTCGGAACGTGCAGAGTTGTAGTGCTCAGTACAATGGCCACACATGTACTACCCACTACACCACAGCCCATATATTTCGACAAGCTCACCACTTTCAAGGTTGTAGATCTAGCTACATGAGCTGCGGCACAGATAAAAAATTGCCTGTTTATTCTAAGCTGTCTGTGAATGAAATTTGAACCTTTGAGATCTCTTCACCTATTTGTTTAGATCTTCGGAAACACAGACCAAGAGGAATCTTATCGGAGGGACTGATGAACACACGTTACTGGCCCACCACCCCCCCAAATCGGGTTGTTTACATGATTAATAATACAAACCAATCACGCTGATTGAGCGCGACACGTCTCTGAAGTGTTTCTCGACCTCTTTCGTGCTCAAACTATCGATAAGGGAGTGTTAAGGGAGTGGCTTCAAGGCTTGCTACTCCCTGGCCCACTTGAAACAGGAGCTGAAAACCTCCCATACTCGGCACCGTGAGTGAGCAACAGAACCCTGTATATACTGTCCATAACATTCTGGGAATAAGAGAGATTCCAATTCGCTATTGGGCTCTCCTCGTTGTCAGAACGATAGTGGCGACAAGGAGAATCAGGCCTTTGAAGACAGTGGCCGTGCCGCCAAAATAATGTGTTTACACTATTTATCTTGGGCTCAGTTCTGTGAGCAAACTGGCGGCTGTACACTCTGGAGAAAGCTGGGTGGCTGTACACTTTTGAGTCCAGAGTGTACAGCCACCAGTTTGCCCAGCCCAAGATAAATAGCGATACCTGTTTTGGACGTCATGAAGTCTGCTAGTTCTGATCATCAGGAGGGTCAAGGTCAGTGGAAGATAGGTAATCCACTCAAGGTCCATGGGATTCATGTTGACCATGTTGACAAAGGAGCGAGCGGGGTCAAGAGGGAAGTACACGTTGTTTGTCTCAATGTTTGTCCCCGCTGTCATTTGATGTTTGTCCTGTGGCAGTGAGGTAGGTTCGAGTCCAGCCGATTGACAGGCTGGTCGATCTGAGTTTGAATTTGTATCATGAGAAATATTCCTTGAAAGGCAAATTTATCAGCATCGATCATTATCGGCCTGGCTGTATGTCCGCTGGTGTAATGATGTAAATTTAAGGTCTGGGACATTCTGAAGAGTATAACTAGGAGCCTTGAATTTATTGAGCTCGATGGACAAGGTACTTGGCTTGCTGGCGATCCTTTGTTAAAAGTTGTTGGTGTTTGGATCGGAGATCACCTCGAGACCAAACACCAACAACTTTACACTTTGAGACCTCCAGCAAGCTAAATACTTGCTCTATTGATCTCGGGTAAAATTACAGCTTCAAAATAATGTATTTATTATGTCCTAGAGGTCCAATTTAAGGTCCTGGCATAGCGGACATACAGCCAGGCAATAAATGATGGATGATTACAAATTTGCCTTTTGGGGTATATTTCGCGTGATACAATTCAAACTCAGATCGACCGGTCTGTCTATCGACAGAATTCATAGACAGACGGTCACCAGTCTAGCAGTGAAGGACATTCAAGCGATCTCATTGGTCGATCAATATATCTCGTGACCGCCTTCATTTGTATAATAAATATTGCCTAACTTGGGACTCTACTTACCACCTCATTTTGGCATGGCTAACTTTACTTTACTTACCGGAACTTTTCCCATGGGTGGTCCCAGTTTACTTTACTTGCACAGTTCAGAGTGAAATTTAACTTGAGCATTTGGGAGACTTCAAAGTCAAAATATGGCGACATGTACTGTGTAGAAGGTTGGCCAACGGTGTCTTCAACATGAAGTTTTTCTGCGGGAATTTGAACGTTCCTAGGCAATTGGATATTACTCATTTCAACTTGAAACTGTATCCGAGGTCCGAGGCCTCGAACTCATAATATGTTTGTGCAAGTCTGGCACAGCACAAAATGCCAACTTACTCCTAAGCCATTCTAAGCTCTTAACCCACTGTATGCATGTCTCAAAAGGATGAAGGTGTCCAAAATATACTCAACCCCCGGCCTATAAAATTGTTGGGACTCTTGAGTTATGAATGGTATGGCAGCAGAGAAAAAATTCTGTGGTGTTGACACATTCCTGCAAAAGCCTATATCACTCATTTGAACTCGGAAATGTGTTCAATATTACCGATTTCTATCCCAGGAGGGGGTTGGGAATATGTTTGTGTATTGGTGAGACATCAAAAGATGGATGTTGCTTCCACAACCGTTCTGTCATCTTAGCCCATTATAGGCTCGTCCAGAATCCGTATATCTTCGTGCAAAGTGATCTCACACACCCCTGGAAGTGAATATTTCGTTTTATTCATCTAATTTGATGTGATACCCACTTGAAATTCGAAATTGAACCATCCAGTCCTTCGTAGGCTCTGATTGCTACATTGTGTTGGAGCAACATTGAGTGCCTGATTCAGAATGGGGAACTGTGTTAGTGAACCAATGTACATCTCAAGTAAAGGTCATAGATGGCCCACGGAAGCCCACGAGAGCTTCACATGGATCATGCAGCCGCTCATCGAAGCCACTGCCAAATTGGAACATGTTCGCTGCGAACTGAATACGCCCGTCAAGTTCCTCGATGGCCCTTACCGGGGGGATTCGTTGACGGCGGACTTATCTTTTGGAACAATGACCCCTACAGGCCCGAAATATTCTATTATAGTTGAGAGCGCCTTTTCTCAAAGCTTTGATGACGCCGAGATCGTAGTAAAAAAGCATCTGACACGTGCCGACGTCGCTGGCGTCGTTCTCCTCAAGTTTCACTGCCCACAATTTCACAGCCCGACGGCGGCGTCCTCCGCTTCTCCCGTGGAACTTAGCCAATTCAGAACTGACGCCACAATTTGTCCTTTGGGACCGATCAAATATGGGGGACACGTTTGGGCAACGGACGTTAGCAAAATCACTGTGAAGGTATTTGCGAGGAAAATGAATGTATGCGGTCGTCACGTCTGTATTCCTTTTCAATTGATTCATCCTTCAGGAGGAGAAATCGCCGATCACTTATTTCCCGCAGGCTATATACATCTTCGTGTTGCTGACTTTGCCGCTCCATTCTAGAATGTCACGCCTGGCGCCAAAGACCTTAACGACAGCCAAGACGAGGTAATCGAACTTCTCCATGACCTTACGCTCAGAGTGCTCGGAGAGGAAGTCTTCAAGTCCATCTTCCCAACCGACGCTTCGTTCGCCATCAACTGGAAGCAATTCTATGCAGACCTTCAGGAGCGTTCGATCACCGACTGATATGGCCGCTACTTTTCCTGGGCGGACACCTATTCCGCCCCGCCTCCCCGCCCTACCGACTTGAATATACAGCCCGTTCAGAGTGCTAAACGGGTCAGAGAGATTGTTCACGGCGAGGTCGCGGACGCGAGTTCCCCTTCGAAGAAGCGAAAGGGTGTACGTCATGTTCACAATCATTGTTTTTTTTTTCATCCTTTGCTGACGAGGCACAGGAATCTGGTTTGTCGGTCCTAGATGATGCTGGCCAAGATGCGGAGTAGTTCTCATGTTTACGAATAAATCCCAATGTCGCTACCTGTCGGCTGTTTATATTTTATCTCCTCAAATTTGTTGTCTGCTCAGTGCCTGCCTTCAAAATGACCAATCGCCAGCTTGAATACCTCGCGCATTCTCCTTTTTCTTCTATCTCAGTTTCCTCGACTTCTCCGACGCATAGCCCTACGCCAAAGTCCTCAGCGTTAAAATCACACGTGGACGATGACTCCACGGTATCACCCGTCTCAAGTGTGTTTGGGTAAATACTTTCCGTTATTATCTCGACTAATAGTTCGGCGACTCCCAGGTCATCGATCTGTGCCTGTACTATCTGTGCCTGTACTTCCTCCCAATTTTTCTTAGGCGGCCTGGACCATGATCGAAGCTACCTCGCAAGAGTACCTAAACTAGAATCCCGGGCGCGTCAATTCAGAATGACCTCGGGGGCATGCAGATAGCTTTCAGCCATTTTTAGGAAAGCGAAAGAACAAAATCGGATTGTTTTAGTTCGGGCGAGAAAAGTCGGAATTTGGCATGCTGATCACCGCATCGAACGTGGCTCGTTGTATCCTTAAACGGGAAGGTAATGGTGATTCATACAATGTGGCAGTGTGAATAAATAAATATGTAAGTTTCCCCGCGCCTCAAAAAAATCGGTTTAATTTGTGCCGCAGGATGTGTGGCTTTTCTTGCGAAGCTCTGTGGTCGGGGGAGAGGTTCTGCATCCGACCGCGGGAGGGGAGAATTTTGTGGCCGTGCGGTCGAAGCTGATTCCTACGGACGTGTGGTTGGTTAAAATGAATTTCGACGACCGTAGGGCAGAACGACGGATCGCACAGTGCCGTGCAGCTTCTGTATCCAGGATGCGATGGCATAGACAATATACATATGAGTGACGCTGCTTACACTTCGTTGGAATAAGTACGCTTGAGGGCAACGAAGGTTCGAATCTTCAATTTTTCTTTAGCTTTTATTCCTGCTCGAACAAATTTCATTCGGTTGCACTCCAGGTGCTCACACAACAAGGGAGAATACTAGGGTTAGTCCAGAAGGGCTTTGTGACAGATTAAAGGCGAGTAGAGATCCTTACGCCACTGCAGTGAACGTGCCCAGCAATCACAGTATGCGGCACCAATGCGGCACCCAGAGTGCCCGGGGCCAAGAAACCATGGGAGTTTTACAAGGAGACGACATCGACACGTTTATCTGCAGTCGTTTGAGTCATGCGTTTTATACTTCGTTCGTCGTGGGATCGGCCGCGAATTCAAAGCCAGAATTTTTTGGAGAAAACGTAGGCCAGTGGAATTCTCAAGTGTTCAGTTCAGGTAGGGGCTACTGTAGGGCTGCGACCTAGTGACCGAACACCCGGCCGTAATGGTACAGTAGTCCAAAGCATTGGGAAATGATTTAATGAGATTCGTCATATGTTCTTCGTCTATATAGCATATTTTGTTATCATTGATTGAACAGTGATCGGGCGACTTATCTTATCTTCGGGTATATCCGTGAACCATACCGAAACTTCCGGCTCAGGGCGTATTTATTCTACCTATCTGTACTTCTCCCTTACCATGGCTATGCTTGTATAAATAATCTGGTAGGGCTACCCCAACTCATTTATTTAATATATATTACAGCCAAAACTGGAACCAAGAAATAGCCAGTGCTGCTCCGCGCTTCGTTGGGCATGTTTATAAACCAGGTGTGCAAACACATTTTCAATCCCTTGGGAATTATATACAAAAACCTACCGTCTCCAGTGGCTCCAGTGTTTGAAAACATGATTTTTCATTTCATTCTATTATACCGGATTCAATGCTAACAGGTGAATACCGATTCCCCAATCAAATTATGAGTCTGGTCACTTTTAGAAGCACTTTCATGTGTGTCTCATCAATTTTGCATAGGCCGTCGACCTCATCGGGTAAAATTTTCTCTGTGGAAACGCGCCCAAACATACCGTTCAATTTGGGAAATATCTGAAGACGAGAAGAAGGCAATGCAGGCCAAGAAAAGGGAGCCTAAAAATGCGCCTCTGGCTATTTCTGAAGCGCCCAGTTCCAGGTTGAGCATGAGGCATATACACTGTCGGCACAATACCCCCAGTATCTGAATAGGGACTTTTTGAATGCTTTTGTCATTTGAATATAAATTTTTAGGTCCACATATGACACCAGAGCCGGGGAACGGCCAATGGTGTCAATCGTCGGAAACCGGCCCGATCGGCGGAAAAGCTCCCGCGGCATTTGCGCGGCATGGAGTGGGTTTCGCCCCTCCAATAAAACCCAGCTAAGAGGTCCTTTACGAAAGTCCGTCGGACGTCCCTGGCTTAGCTACGCACACCCCAAACGCCACCAACTCCCACGCATGCCAATCAAGTAGATCTCCGAGCTCTGATCTGACGTCCTTCTCACACCACGATGATAAAGTGGTTAATTCCAGCCACACAATTAAAAAATCAGACCACTCGAGCTCAGATCGGCTGTGGTCCGAGCGATGAGATGGCGTGCTTGCCGGATGCGTGCGTTCATCCGGACCATTGGAAGCATTCAGGCTCAAGGGTGGAAGAAAGCACGGAGGATGGCCGGACTCGGTATTCTATTTTATTGTTTGTATGGTCTCTGGGCTAATGCTGTTATTTCTTCGAAGCTTCCCCGTAACGTGATGTTGCAGGCGATTTGATAAAATGGCAATTCATCTGATTCCGCTGCAACTCGCCGTACCTGGCCCAAGGCGTACTCTACATAAAGTAGGCAATGGTTTTGCAAGGACGTAGCTAAAAGGGGGGTTGTAGGATGCTTATTTAGCTAGAGAAACGAGAGGAGAGAAAATTGAAAACGAGAGGGGAACGAGGGGATTTCGGTAAAACGACGTGGAGTGTATCGAGTAAACGCGAAGGTGGCTGGGCGACGTCCAGTTGGTGCGTGGCGAGGTTGGTCATGAAATTACGGTAGGGGAAGGAAAAGGGAAATCGGAGCTTAACTAATGATAAAACAAACGGGCCGTGACTTGGAGGAACTGTGGGTGCTTGAGGAGAGACCGGCGCCCAGCAGTCCAGTGCCGTACGATGCATGCTGGAGCGGGAGGCGAAGGTGTGCACGAGTCCTACGCCAATGTCATCAAGGAACAGATGCCGCCGCCGCAATAGCTTTCAGCATGTGGTCGTCATGTTCCTTCTCCATGACACCATAAGGTGCAACCGTGGGGGCCCAGACGTCGAGATCGGACAGTGTCGCTGGGTATCTTCCTTGGCCCGCGAGAGCGGCCCAATCGAAATCAACGAGGACTGCTCGGTTGTCGCAAATCATGATGTTCGGAAGGCGGAGGTCCCCGAACACAATATTGCGATCGTGGAGTGCGCTAATCGCCCTCCGAGCGTCCTCCAAAACGAAGTGGGGAAGGGGGGTTCGCTGACGATAACTCCAATGGCTGGCCATCATACCCGCAACCCTCTCCATGACGACCATGACAAGGCGTCCGCGAACTGAACAGTGATAGTATAGCTTTGGAGCGAGGTTCATCGTGGCCAGCAGTTCGTGCGCCTCCACATTGTAGCGCCGAGCAAATTTGACAATCACCTCGTGACCCTCAGGAATCGAGTTGTGTCCGCCCCCCAAAGCTACGAACACAGCGTGCCTTGTGTTCGCTTGCCAGTCGCCGTCGAGGAGTGGGTCGATTGCCACGCCTGTGAGACGAGAAAGCTTATACAAGAAACGTAAGTTGAGGGTTGTTGTGATCTGTTCGAACGGCTGTTCCGCAGATATCGGGGAAGGCAAATGAAGGGCGGAAGAGTATTCGAGAGGACGTGTCGGCTCTGTCCGGAGGGCCGTATAGTATGTCTTGAGGCCAGTCATTGTCGTCTGCAGTACCGCGAGAACACGCGCGAGGCAGAGAACCTGATCCTCGAGATGCATGCTGTCATGCAAATTTATCGAAAACAGGTGATCCACCTGGGCGACGTCGGTGTAGATGGCGGCGCATACTTCGAATTGAGTGGACGCCAGACTCAAGAGAACCAGAGGCAATACACTGCGATCACGGAAGTGTCCGATCTGAGTCCGGGTCAGATGTTTAAGTAGAAAGACAGCATTATTGTACGAACCTCCTCAGGTTTGGCCGGGTCAACGCTGTCTACGATCTTTTCGTAATCCGCAATCGTCTGCGCAGTCGGATCGCCGCTACTTCCCCTCTCATTTTTTAGCTCAAACACTTGGCCGTCCCATATTGCTTCGGGTTTGGCGGAACCGCCCTCCAACCTATACTGCCACTTAGCGCCCGGAAAGATCCTATCAATGACGGGACGAATCGCGTTCTCGCGTTCAACTTCTGTAGTATAGAAGGCTAAACTCAGCCGTATGAGCTCCTGGGTCTGCTCCAATATCCAAGCAGAGGGAGCTGGCCCGCAATGCAAGTCGGCGAGGGCGTCCGTCAGGGCGGCAAGATGGGAGTTGTACAGAGCGACGGGGAGACCGCAGCGACCCAACGGACGTCCAGCTAAAGTGGCGGGATGGGTATAGATGACAGCAGGATTTTTGCTGCACTCTGAGGGGGTGCTGAGCCGGCTAAGATGGATTAAGTTGTTGTTGCGATCTACCGCACAGTTTAGTAGTTCCGTGACGCAGTGAGAAGGGAAGTAACGCGCTCTGAACAGCTGGGTAGCGTGAACGTAGCTCCACGGGAAGCGCGCCAAGAGATGACATCCCTTTAGCAAATGGATCAGCTCGAATATCCAATTTTGCTCAAAAAACGCACGCATAACAACTGCTCGCGGATAATTAATCCCAACTCTCTGGCGATGGCTGAGAAGACGTACGATTAGATTCGATCACAGCGATGTGGATTCGGTTTGGGGAGGGGCCATTGGGCCAGATAAACCTGATCGAGTACGCAAGCGGGAGTGGATCCTCGATTATTTCGCCCAACACGTTGAGTAAACGGTCGCGAAGTCCGTATTTAGATTCTCTTGGTGCCGGTTCAAAATCCGTCAACTGGACGTCGTCAGTATCCAGGTACTTTGGCACATCTCCTCCGACCACCTTGAAGTGAAAGAGCTCCGTTTTCTTTGGCAATGCGAGCACGTCATGTGCCTCAATGTCAAGAGCACCGAGGGGGTCATCTTCGTTGACACGGACAGGGAACACGCGCGGTTCGCCCAGAAGGGGGCAATGAATGGCGGTCAGATAGAGCATAGACAATGGGCGGAATGGACAAGAGAAGGCGATGTGTCAGTAGTCACGTGAGCTGCACGTGGGACTACGTAATTTTTCTTTCTGCACGAACGTCGTGGATACATACTTGCATGGGGATCTGGAAGACGTGAAAAGATCTCAGGATACTCGATTCATTCGCTGAATATGCACGTATCGGGAGGGATTCTGAGGCGGAACTAACTGCGGTTGCATTTTACGTGCATTCCAATCCTGCTAGTGCTGGGACGGTTGGTTCGGTTCAGGTTCAGGGCACTTTGCTCTGAACGCTGAACCTGAACCTGGCGTTCGGTTCAGCCAAACATCGAACCTCGAACCTGAACGTGCGTCCAGGTTCGGTTCGGCGTTCGAACGCGTTCAGAACCTGAAAAGTTCGGCCATCTCGGCGACCTCAAAATCTGTCTAGGATCGTGCCTAAGAGTCAAATTTGGTGGGGAGCAGGTGAATAAAGCCAACGAGACTCACTGAAGAGTGTTCTCATTACTCACAGACACATTATTATCCTCGCCAACCTTATTTGCCAAATTGAGCCATAGGGTCATACAGCACTTTAAATGCTTTGCAGTCATGCAGCCTGCGCACGATGTGACCATGGGGTCGGTGCTCGGGTTCTCCGTCTCCTAGTCGCCCCTCATCATGCACAGAGCGCGATTTCTGCGCTGGCGCCTGCCCACGACGCCAACCTCACGATTCAGCCATTATCGACCGGACTATCTGTGACGATTCTGCGTGTAATTCGTGGGCCGCCCGCCGCTTCACTGCGCGTCGTGCTGCAACGCCTAACCCAACGCCACAGTCATTCCCCATCCGCGCACACGCTTGCTAAACCGTCTCCACCAGGCTGACTCCCATGTGTTCGGCGTTCGTACAGATGCACGGAAGACGGTGAGTCAAGCAGCTGTGCACCATCTGCGGCCGTGTGGATATCCTTTGTCGGCGAGCCCTCCGATCCTACGCTTCTTTTCGAACTGCCACCCACCGACTCAGTGAACGCTGGGCGTGCGCTGGCAACCCCGTGAGCAGCGCGCATAATCCCTCGGTTCGAAGCCACCCATCCATTCTCATTATCTTGCCTGGCTCAGGGTCCGACTTTTGCGTGTTTTCCTCAGCCCGCGCAGTTGATATCTGACGACTATTTTTTCTGTAGTGCCTCCGTCAAACTCTCCGATGAAGTCTACTTGGCCTGGGCATCAAATCCTGTGGTTCGTTCCCGTTTCCCAGAATACACACTCCGTCATTCTCTCCAGCACCGTCTCGCGGTCTCTTTCTTTTCCATTCTCCCCATGGCCCCGCTTGTGACTCTGCCCTAATCGTCGCAGAAAGCCTCTCAAACCGCTGTTTCTGCTTCCCGCCCTCCAGTTGAATCAGCAATTCGATCCCATTTGAGTCACTGGCGACCTAGTATTCAATATCCTTCCTCTACTGATGTATCCGGCAGTCCCGCTCCTCCATTGGCGTCTATACATGGGTTTCCGGCGCCCCTCCCCAGCAGCTTGCTTGACGGACTCAAACCTCCATATCGTGCTTCTGCCAATTCCCTGCGCCCTCATTCAGACAATTCCTCGTGAATACCCCGGCGCAGCTCCCGTCTACCCTCCCACCTCTTCATTGCATCTCCCGCTCGGCGTGTATTCGCTATCCACACAGCAAAAAATCTGTCTTGTCCGCCCGCGCCTACTTCTCGTCTCCCTATCCTGTGGCTATTTACTTCGGAAGCACAGTGGGATTAAAAGTCTAGATCTACACTCATAGTTCAACTCGTTAGTGCTAACGCCGTCGTATTTATATGATACCGTTGATCAAAAGAAGACATCGGGTTCTGAAAATACAAGTCCGCCTCACCCACGCTGTCTGTCACACTGTCAAGAAGAATCCAGGGGCCCAGGGCAGTCTTCGAAGCTGTCCCTATTCTTGAACCTACGACTGAGCCGACGGCCAAGAACAACTAAGTAGCCACCCATGGTATCATGGGCGGCCGGCACAAATACAGGCTGTTAGATTCTTGAACCTTACTATTTTCCAAAATCCGGGACCAGCCGTGTAATCCTGCCTACCTACCTACCGGGTGCCGAGTGTCTACCTCACCCCCGCAATCTGTCTTGAATGCCGTCAAGACTCCGGTCCTGGGCAATGATCGACGAACGATCACGGGGAATCATCCCCGGATTCTGGAGTAATCAAGATTTTTGAGCGTATGGTTGATTGTGGCTTCCCTATGACAGTTGGCTTGGTGCAACTTCGGAGGTGCCGCTCAAAATAGCACTTAAAAAGGATAAGACGGCGCTGAATTGTGCTGCGTTACCCTTTGATCCCGCAAGAGCATGGTACGGACCGTACTTCATCCTCACTTGTCATGCGTTGAAATACATTGCAGTCACCTAGCCATTTCATCACATATTTTCCGTTGGTGGTATGCGTTCCGTCTTGCTGTCTTTCAATTATTTCCTGATAAGGTTTTCAGATAGATACTTTGACATATGGTTAGTCCTCATTCTCATTGGGTTTTAACGACGTTGTTGAATTCCCGCAGGGATTTATTCGGCCCTCTTCTTCCAGTCTGTTCAAGTGCTATGCTCACGTCGAAAAGTCCACTACAAATTTCATCTGGGCTGCATGATCCTCCTTTTCCTCCTCTCGACCATCCACATCGCGCTCGCCTATACATGGGCCTTCGTCACAGATCGCGCGCAGACAGGGATATATGAAGTGTTCTCCCTGAGCAACCCCCTGCCGGTGTTGTACGGCCCTGAAGATCCCGCCATCGTCCGTCGACTGGGCCTGCTCATCAAAATTAGGTATTCTCTAGCAAAGTGAGTCCACGTAAATTTCTCAAAAAACAGAGACATTGACCTCCGAAGTGCCATTGCAGACGGCATCATTGTAAGTTGTGTCCGCATCTTCACTTGCCCGAGTAACGAGTTATTTCAACAGATATATCGATGCTACGTGATATGGGGCAACAATTGGCGACCAGTGGCTTTCCCTGCTTTCGCTTATGCTTGCACGCTCGGTGCGTGTCCTCCAGTGGTATGGAAGACCGTCGCTAACTTATGGCCATATCAGTCGGGGGCGTACTTGGTATAATCCCACTCTCCGGGACATCTGAGCGCGTGGCCACGGCAGCGTGCATGGCCACGATATTCTTCACGAATGTTCTCGCTGCATCATTAGCGGGTGAGAATTTAAATAATGTGACAACGAACCACGTGTGCTAATGTACCTCTTCGATTCAGCTGGACGAATTTGGTACCTTTCTCGCCGAATTGCCAGGTTTCTGGGGAAGAACTCGCGAAAGAAATATATGGATTTGACGGCTATTCTGTGAGTGTTTTGCAAGGAATGACTTCCCTTGATGTAATTTTTCGTCCTCCAGGCTCGAAAGCGGGCTGATATATCCGGCCACCTTCCTCATCTCTGTCGGGATTTACCTATCGCCCACGAGGCCGACGGTTTCGGTCTTAATATGCATTGCTGCGTGCTATCATATAGTGGTACGCATTGAACACCATACTACTTATTATACTACATGCTCATCGCTTACAAACGCAGGGAATCGTGCCGACCCTAATTATAGTCCGCGTCGGATTGGGAGTGAGCACCGACGATGTGGATAAGAACACTCTTGGAGGGACCACGGACCAGAGAGTAGCTCTCACGACAATGGAATTTCAAGTTCAGGCGACAAGAGAGGAATTCCAAGAGAGTTTGAGTGATCCCAAGATGGTCTAAGCTGGGTAATTCGATAACACCGAGAGCGGTGACGAGAATAGCGGGTGGGGGGCCGTATTAAGTACATCTGTGTATACTTTTCATTGTACTACATTTGAACCCTCAGCACTAGACTTTTATGGCGGGCCAGCGTGATGGACGGTATTGTACTGGTTTTGAATAAATGCGTCCCCAATGCCGCTGAAGGACACAATTTTTGGTCTGAAGGCTATCTGAACTGCCAGACACCTTTATAAGGAGTAGGGCTAGTTAACGGCAGAAAATGGCCCTGGACCGACGCTCCAATTGAACCTTCCTTTCATCCTATTTTGCAGCGCAGTTCCCCCACTTTTACTCAAGCCGCTCTTCCATCCGTAATAATTGCCACTGACGTGTGCACAATTTTGTTTCATGGCTGCACTTGAATCGCGACGCGGTATAGTTATCTGAACATCTACATCGTCACCGGTGACCTATTTATCTGACAATCGGCCGACACTACCCTTCCATCTGTTCTCTCCACCTCCGAAATTCGGCGCAGGCACTGCTGTGTCCCCATGTCCCCCAATGTCGTGTCTTGCCGCGTTCCCCGTACCTCGCTCTTCGTCGCCAAAGCAGCATCCCCGCACCAAGCTCCAATCGGAGCTCCGGTGCTGCGCTGCCTTGAACGCGTTAAGTCGTATGGAGATGGTATGCACCGAGTCCTATGCCGTTCGAGATTCGTGCGCACGGGGGCGTGCAGCGTCGGTGGGTGGCGCAGAAAGGGGCGCGGCGCCGTTGTCCCTTCGGATCGCGGCGGGAGGTCGGACTTTGACGCAGCAGGCGGTCGACGGCCAAGAGGCGGTAGCGCGTTTTGGGGGTGCGCGTTCACGGCGGCGGGTATGTGTACCAAGTCATGGCGTCAGAGGCCCGGGCCGGTCGATCAGTCGCTCACTTGCAAAAGACAGAAGCGCGGGTGTATGTATAATAATATTGAAGGGAAGGTAAACAGTGACTTTGTAGAACAAAAATGCCAAAAAAAAAAATACAAAAAACTCGTATCGTCGCTGTTCTATATGACGTTCACTTTTATGACATTCACAATGCACTTTTATTATGGCGCGACACTTTTTGGTCATGAGCATCATGCCGATTCTTCGACAAGTAAGTTTCACCCAGCCCTGGTTTGGGGAAGGGAGATTCGGGTGGACGGAGAACCAGGTACAGGCGAATATGGTTGTAAGGCAGCCCCATACGATATCGAAAAATGTACGACTTGATGGGCTGTCGCAAGAGTTGGGAGCTTCTCGGGGCCGGATTACGAGTACGACCGACGATAAATGCGACATCAGCGGCATAAGTCGTAAGCGGTCGAGCGAGATGCGGTGGACAGAGCAGGACGGAGGCAGCGAGGCTTCCCATTCGTAATCTCGTATTAATGCGACTACAGCAAAGGATCCGAAGTCTTCCTCCAGATGCTGTTCATGCTGTGAAAAGAAGTTCTCAGGCCGCACAGCAGATATTTCAGGAGAACGGAATGTCGATGACTGGGCAGAGGGTGTTTTAAGGAGAGTCCCCGGGCTTTAACGGGCTTTTGGGCGGGTTTGGCCATAGCGGGCCCAAAACAAAGCCAAATGGTGTCGGGCGACAATCAAAGATGATCTCCCGAATTTTCCGGACGTACTCCAGGGCGTGTCCCTATGCTTGGCCGACTTCGAACAAATGGGGACCCCCGTTTGGGGAATTATATATATATACTGAAAAATCTATGTTTATTGGTTTCCCGTAAGAACGTTTATGAGACTTTTGGGATTCTTTTGAATATCTGTCTGTCGCAAACAACACGCAAACAGCGCGTCTCGACAAGATCTTTAACACATCGCACCAGAATGGACCGCGACATGTACCTTCAGCACACGCACGTAATGTCATAGAAAGAGGAATCTGGTTGAATATAATCCCTCCTCACTAGAACGAGATCGTTGCATTCATTTCCACCCGTTACATACTTACAAAAGTATTGCAGGCGGGCGTTGCGTTGGCGTAAAGTCGTGAGCGCAGTCGCCAACACGGCGACACGACGCAGTCGGCATGCTAGGCCGAGAGGCGGATCGGCTCGCGCCCTTGCGGAGCTGGATGATCTTCTCCTGCGTGCGCATGCTGCTCCTCGACGAGCCGCAAGTGTGGCTTGGGAGCAACACACAGTGCTACCGGAGCGCTCAAACCACGAACGAAGGCGTCTTCCGCTGCCGGCGTGCAACGGCATGTGCGCTGTGCCAAGTTGGCGCGACATCGCGGGGATGTGGGAAGGAAGGACTCGGTCTGTCATACAGCCTTCTATGTGTCGTCGCGTCCAAGTCAGGTGGATGAAGGGCTCTGGAGGGAAGCGGAGGGACCCCAAGGGCTGAATCCTCGCGCCGAAGTTGTGTCGGGGGCCTGAATAGGGTGTACATCGGGTTTTTGAGGTGTGTCCGCCGTGTCACACGTCGTGGGGCTTGCAGGTCAGCACATGGATGAGCTGGTACTACCACATTCATTAGCAGAGGTTTCAAAGCCTCAGAATGAGGAGTAGCATCACACACTCCTGGAACGCGAAACAGATCATTTGTGATGGCTTGGCATTATCCATCTTGGCGCTGTCACTGAACATTGGCGTAATTGCCGTCCTGGATCCTCTCTGGCTTGTTCATCTCAAGGCCCTCCGGGCATCCCTGGTACCTTTCTACTGAGCACTGAACACCGGATAGCAATCGGTTATTGCCGTGATGGCTCAATGTGAACGGGCCGGTTAGCGATCACGGAGGCTGTACAAGAGCTTGCTGCTTTGGTCTCAAACGTCGACATCCGCGGTCTTGCACCACTGAACGATGTCCACGTTGAAAACTAAGGAAGACTAATACTGAGAGTACGTCGACCTCCATTTGAGAGGCCTTGTATGCAATCCAGTCCTTCGTTGTCTGGGCATCTAAGCGTTCCAGTCGACGAAACTCGTCACGAAATTCTTCTCCTAGCCGACTGGACATCATCCGGGGACCGAAGTTTCTCAGTACAGCCAAAGTAGGCAGAGTCGTCGCCCGAGATAACATGACGTACAGACCTTGCAGGGACCGAGCACCTTCCAAGTCGACTATCACGATTTCGAGGCTCCTACCTTGAGACTTGAAATCGGTGTAGGCGTACGCCGGCAGGAGAGGTAGTTGAAGACACGATATACCAAATTTCAACCCATCCTGGGAAATGTACGCGAAGTGAGATTTTACTGGCACGATCGGCACTATATTCACTCCGCCCGGATGCAGGTTCACGCCAGAGTCCAAGACTTCAACGTAAACACAGTCGGCGTATCGTCTACCCTTGGTATCAGTGGAGTATTTGATTTCCTTCACCACTCCTTCAGCTCCGTTGACAATACCGGCCTTTAAGGCAATATTTTCAGTGATCATAACCTTCATTCCGACGGCCAACGGAATCATGCCTAAGCTGTGCTTCGTAACGGACGAACGAACCTGCCAGGTCCGTAACTGCAAGCTCTCATTCAAAGGCAGACCGTTAAAAAAGTCTTGGGCATGATAGTCGTGGACAGTAACTCCCTCTCGCGTGCATAGTCACGAGTGAGTTCCCGGTTTATGGTGTCCCGGACTATTTTAGTGCCGCATATGATGGGGGCGTCGGCGAATTTCTTCTGTTCAGCGACGGGCAGGGCCTGGAGCTGTCTCGTATGTGTCGTCTTGTAGTCGGATTGGCGGAAATTACAGCCGTCACCAGCCTGTTCCGCGTTCATCTGCGAAATGCCGTCCCAGGCCAGGCCAAGACGAATTCTGGCGAGTAGGTTGGTAAATTCAGCATCTTGTTCGGCTCGAAAATTGTGTCGCAAAATAACCACTTTCTGAAATTGCCTCCAGATCCAAGCTCCGTAAAGGGAGTCTATACCCGAACAGTTTTCTTTAACGTTAGGACTGATGTTCTTGACCAGGCTGTGAGCAAACAAGGAGTCTGCCTTGACTGGCCGTAACTGACCCATGTCGCCGAGGCAGATGATATTTATTTTGCCGAACAAATTGTCAGTTCCAATGGTGTCTATCGATCGTCCTTCGTTGATCTTGACACAGATTTCGGCCAGCAGCTGGGCGGATACCATGGAAATTTCGTCGATCACCAAGTACCTGATTTCTTTCCATATGGAAGTTAGTTCTTGTGTGTGCAGACCCTTTTTCTCATCCTTGCGCTTGTGAAGAAAGGTGAGAGCATGAATCGTATATCCGTCTATTAGAACAGCCGCGCAACCCGTTGGTGCACTGAGCATCAGCTTCCGAGAGACTCCACATCGACGAAAGAATTCAACGACGGCCTTAATCACATAGCTCTTGCCCGTTCCAGCAACGCCGGCGATGTACAGGAATAGCTGATCCTCCATTCCGAACATGAAGTGTTCTGCGATTATGCGCATTGCGCGAATTTGGTGCTCGTTCTTGGAGATACCTTTGTCCTTCATGACCTGGACTAATATAGCTTCGACATCATTGATGCTCAAGTCCTTGTCGCGTTCTAAAATATCATGTTTCTCTACATGCAACTGATCCAGTGCAGTCACAGGCTCGGCTTCACCTCGACCAAGGGAACACTTGTGGTCATTACTAGTAGCTTGCTCTGGCTTTTTACATTTAGGCCTCTTGTCTTTCGCCTATTTCTTCATGTGAGCTGCTTCCGCCAGAATCCGAAGTTTGTCTTCGGCACTACTAATTGATGCAGCGCCTTCCCCCGTATGGCGATCTGGTTTGTGACGATCCTTCCACAAGCCAGAGCGTTCCAAAACAAGCAGAATATCATTAACGGTCTGTTGATCCCTTTTAGCCTTCTTTTTCAACTCGGCTGGACTTTCACTTTCATCGCTTTGCATGTTGTCCTCATCGACATCGCTCCCGTCGCAGTCCAAGCCTGCATCACGCTCCAAAGCGTTCGTAAGACTGTCGATGTCGCTGCTAACTACGTGTCCGTCTCTGCCAGGCAATAGTGGCCGTACTCGGCCGGCTTTGCGAAGCTCTTCGTACTGGTCGCGTGCGTCTTTACACTCATTTTCGACGTTCATGTAACCCATCGTTTTCAGGGAACTCTCGGAAAATGTGGTGGCTTTAAAGGCGTCTTCCCAGGATTGCCCAACGTCTTTTAGGTCAACAAGGGTCCTCCAGGGTTTGAAAAGTATGAGCATCGCCCTGCACCAGCGAACATACTCTAAATGGCCGCGGTCAGGTCGAGGTATTCTATTTCCGAGGAGGACGTTAACAACAGGCGTAGTTCGGAACCTGCAGAGATGTGTATTGGCCTGAGGGTGATCTTTGGCAAGGGAACCTCTCATTTCTGCCTTACGTCCTCGACCTGACGTATCTAAGCCCAGAACTCGCCTCGCTTCCTGAAGCTCAAGTCTGTCTGTGCGTTTTTCTCCACTGGACGCTAGTATCTTGACAACCTTTTCCCCATGCTCCCACAGTGTCAGACGGTCGAACATTTCCTCCGCACTCCGGCACGGATAGTCCATTACATGCGACGAAATACCCACGAAGTTGTCGCTCACGTTTAGAGTAAGCTGCTCTACGTCGTTGTCGTCGCTGTCCTCATTATCTGTGTCAGGATCATCGAGCTCGCAGTCATCAATAATATCAGGCGCGGCATTGGGTGCATCAAAGTCGGCCTCCGCATCCTCCAATTTTTTTATATGCCGCTCTATGTCGCCCCATTTGACAATCTTGAAGCTATGACTCTTGTAGTGGTCCCCGCCGCCCATGAGATAACTCATAACCTGTTGGTGCGACATTTCCTGCTTTGACATTAGCGCCATTACAGTCTTTGTGAATAGGCTGCGATTGACCTCCGCGACATCGTGTGCCGGTCCGACCTGGAATTTCTCCGAGTTACTCTTTATAGCATATTCGATGGCAGACAGGCCGATGTGAGTACCCAGAGTGTGCTTAGTGATATAGTCTGTAACATAGTAAACTAACACTTTTGCAGCCTCCCCCGATCCAATATATTTTATGTCCATGTTGCACCTAAGCAAGAATATGACTAATTCATTATAGTTGTTGATACGCGGATGCAGACGACGGAGAAGGATGGATTCTGTTTCGGGGTCCAGCCGAGTCAGGGGATTCACCTCCCCGTCTATACGCATCCTGCAGCTCTTGTCCGTTCTAGGTTCGCCGTTCTTAAGATGTTTCCAGCAGGTAGAACGGTGTTCGTGCCAGTTGGACTGAATGACCAGATCCTCCACCGTCAAGCAGAAATTGGCTTCGAATTCCTCTTCAGTCATAGTCGCCGCGGTTGGTTTTTTGTGCAGTCGCGGATCATCCTTTCCTGGATCCAGGGGTGGTGCTTTAAGAGGTCCGTCAGTTTCTATCACGACCTCTGTGTCGGATGGCAACTGACAACTGATAATCGATTCTAGCCAAGCAAACATTTTAGTTTGGAATCCGGGTTCTGTTCTCATCCGATCCCGTAAAGCTTTCGGCGTAGGATTGCCTGCTAGCCAAATAAGCATGTGACAGTCTAAAGTACCCCTTCCTTGTGCCTCAACAGTTCCATAATAACCCATGCACCTCCCAAACAGACCGTTCCCTTCATCTCCCTCCGACCTAGGATCATATCTAAGAATAATTCTTATGAAAGCTTTCATGACTTCGTCAAAGAACTGGGCAGCTGGACCGGGGTTCTTGGCCACGAAGAGCATCCGCTCAAACGTGGTCATCTTGGCCCACACCTCGGGTTCAAGGCCTCCCATCGCGCCCACAAGAGGGTCGGCAATGTCTAGCGGGTTAATGGTCATGAATAGTGCGGGCGTTCCCATTCGTTTCATCATCGCTCGAATCTCGTTTCGGCGGCATTGTTTGTAGCCAGAACTACCCTTGAGATCCTTTGTTAACAGTTTCAACTTTTCTAGGGTCCGGACGGCCTTCTTTTCTTCTTTCTTGGAGGGTTTCGCTCTCGGATTCAACTCCCATTCTTTTATCATATCAGTTAAGTGAGGTGCCATCTCTTCGATGTCCTTCACTATAGTTGCATGCTCCTTAGCGTCAGTGCGGAAAGCAACGTGTTTGTTAACCTCCTTTTTCTGCATTATATTCCAGCATACAAAAGCAAAATTCGCGTCATCCTGAAATCGTCCGCCGTGCTGTAGTAACAAGTTGCGGACTTGGCGTTCGAAGCTAATGTGCTGTTCTTCGGTGCGGTTCGGTTCATGAAACCCACCGATACCCCACGGATCAAGGTTCGGAAAGGCGTAGGTCAGTAAACCAGGATCGCGATCAGACATGAACTTTGAGCTGCTCTGCATACGAATAAACTGTTTCTTGTCCAAACACCAGGCAACAGCTGCGGCCTTCATTGTTCGTGCGTCTTCTGGAGTCCTCTCGCCAACGGTATATCCTACAGCTTCCATGACAACTGTATTAGGGTCCAACGATCCATAATCTACCGTTCCTCGCCAGGTGCTCTCTCGACCGGCGTAACCTTCTGTAGGTGCGGCTTGTTCATCTGGTAGGCAGCATAACTGAACACCCACAGGAACACCGATGTCCTCCTCCGGATCAGCGAGCAACTGCGCAAGGTTCTCGGGGCTGAATTTTATACCAGCAGACCTGTACCACGGGTTCGACTCTAACATAAACTCAATGATAGTCTGGATTCTGGATTTACCGACCAACACGGGACCCAGTTTCCGTATATTCTCAGTCGTAGGAACGGTGGACGCCCCGACAAACAGGGCACACATAGCTTCGGCAATCTCGGATCTAGGGGGAGGCAGGATATCCCTGATTGCGGCCACATCCTGAGCGAATATGGCAGCATTTCCTTGAGAGTATCCTTGAGAGCGCGCATCAGGCAGACCAGTCTTAGGATTATTGAACAGGTGAGTGATCTTGGTGACTCTGGACCGTGCTACCATCATAATATCAAACATAGATGCCTCCTGAAATGCAACTCGTACGGCTACTGGAAGCTCGTCGTGCGCGTAATACTGAAAATTTGCGAGCGAGTCGAGTGGCTGCACTGCCTCTCTCAAGGATTTACGGCAAGCAGTACACATATCCATGGGACCCTTCATGTTCCTATCTTTCAAAGCCGCGGGACAAAGGATGGCACCGTCGTAGGCTTCTAAGTTATAGGTGGTTGGCAGCGTTTTTGCAGGTAGGAAAGGATTGCGCAATAAGGTAAGGTTGTATTCATATGGATTTTCAGCACTCAAAAGTTTTCGCACTGTGCGCCGAGCGCATACTGCACAAGGGAGAGGTATCCAATCAGGGGGGTTGAGCTCGTTCTGCCATTTGACCGCAGATGAATACCGGTCACGCGGCGTAGCCATGTAAGGGAAATTGAGCTCGGCCTCGGACAGTGCAGCTGCTGCAGAATCTTTTTTGGATTGCCCAACCGGGACCCCTCTAGTCCGACGCTGTTCAGCCTTGTTGCGACGGTTTTTGGTCGCCCTACACCGATCTTCTTCGATGGAAGCTAGCGTGCGAGGACTAAATGTCCCTTCGCGCCGAACACGTCGCCTTTCGAACAGCAGGACTTGATGATATCCCGAGCAGACCGGTGAGCAGTCGTGTTGGATCAGGAGCTCAGTTAATGTGGATTTGGTTTTCGGCACATGTACGGAATGGAGTCCTGCGAGAACACGTAGTTGCTTCATAGACATATGAGCATATAAGGATATAAGCGTTGACAAACTAGGTGAGTGCCCTGCTATGTATCTCGTCCCCATGTCTGCTAAGTAAAGTGTAGATAGCAGGGCGTCTGAGACAAAATCAATGTAATCAAACTGCTTGTTAAGCAAGTATGTGGTTACAAATGTATCGCCATCCAGAGCATCAACAGTAAGCTCGTTCGTATGTACGATTGGAAGCACGGTCAGATTATTCAAAGAGCCCACGGTCGGAACATTCGCTGGGCCCACTTCAGGACCGAATAAAATTTCCCGACACTTGAAGGGGCCTGCCCTGCGTCGCCCCAGCTTGGAAAACAGTATCAGTGCATTTTGACCGGGGCACGAACACCGCAGTCGTGCCGCATAAGCGACTGCAACATGTCTACTTTTTTCACTGTAGCAGGGAGACAGTGGAGAGCAGTAAGGATGCGTACTTGCTCAATGTCGAGGTATATATAATGTTTAACGAAGGACGAAACATCGTCACATAAACAGATGATTTCCTGAGCAGATACTTGAGCATAATCAGGCGGAGCGACACCTCCGTAATCGTAAGCCGTGTTTAGCTAATACGTGGATATGCTAGTAGGACTGGCTTCGAACTCTCCACGCTCGTTCATGTATTCAATGGTCCTGGTAACATTAGAGGCAAGAGGGTGCCGTGAGTCACGTCTACATCTGTCCTTTAATTTGTGGAACGTCAGGACGTCGCTATATCCCGCGCAGTCGGATCGACATTCGTGAGCGAGAATTAACGGCCTCAAGCTGCCGCGTTTGGAATCGAAGGGTATGCCGTGGCTCCTGGCAAATGCCGCCAGCTGATATTGAGAAAAATGGTTGAAACTAGCAACGAGCATTGCAATATTCGTGCAGGTAAGGGACACTGGAGCACGTCCGACCATCCAATACACTCAAACTCGTACCACTTGTTCAGGAGTGGAATATCAACAACTTCCGTAACTAAACTGCTGACTGGCTCTGAACCTGAACATAAGTTAAAGGGGACAGGTTGGACGGTTAACAGCGGTTGAACGGTAGCAGGGTCATCGATGAACGGTTGTACAGTGGATGCAAGTTGAACAAGTTGAACATTGGACGATTGTACATAAGAGGGTTTATATGTTGGGAGGTGATTCACAGGATCCGGAAGATACGAAGATGAAGCTGAAGACGTCGCAAGGTTAGCAGTTGCCAGAGACACCTGAACAGAAGCACATACGGGCATCAACCAAATGAATGGCACGCCTTTTGCCGCGCGCTTTGTCGGGGATGTCTTGGGCTAGGCAAAAGACGATTAATGCTCAGAAAGATAAAAATACTAGATCACTTACGGTCTTCCCCTGACATCGTATGTGCTTTTCTCTTATTGGCTGTGAAGGTGGACGACCTCGATGCAGAGGCGGGTAAAGCGTAGGGGATGTGAACTGGGTCGCGCGGGGCAGGGGCTTGCCACAACGGAGAGTCCAAGTCACTGATTGGCATCATAACCGAAGGTCATTCGGGAGGCAAGGAAGGAGCACGATATTGAACGTAGGTCTCAGGATCGAGAGTTTCCAGCGCGGGCGAGGACATGAAAGGCAGGAAGTTGGTGAGTGTCTTGAGAAGAGTCGTCGTAGGAGTCAAAGAGAGCAAATCAAAATATAGTAACCGATCATTATTGTGAAACACTCCCCTGTTGCCAGTATCAAGAAATAAGTGCAGCGCCGTACGATTCTACGCCTGGCCTAATGTAGTAAATGATAAGAACAGGAAACGAAACCATCGAAACGTTAGGATCAGAAATCGATGTGGATGGTACAAAACTGTCTTTGAGAGTTTGTTGAGAGCAATTATGAGACGGACGACAGGGAAGCTGGCGGATCAAATCGGGAAGTCATGTGAGGGTACAAAAGTGCAACCAGACGAATGAATCCAGCCGGCCCACAGACGCGGACAAACTCGGACAGTAACCGGAACAGCTCGGGAGATCACATGGTGGTACAAATCTGTATCCAGACGAATTATGAGAGGGAGACCTGGACCTAAATCGGTACCAGGAATGCCGTCGCCGTCTGGATGAACTTCGCCTTCTGGATTCTCTGTGCAGATAGAATGATGCTGTCATCACTCTTCTGCCCTGTTTCTCAGGAGACAGGTGCTTAGTTGTGGTTTGTCACCTGAGCATGGCACTATGATCCATCACAAGCCTCTAGCTAGAAGCAATTCGTGATGTAAGTATAAATGCCCCTAGTTTAGAGGCGGATTTGATACATCAACTCAGCATGTCATATGGAAATGACAGCGCACCTGCCATTTATAGTCAGTGACGTCCTCCGGGTCGCTGCCATCGTCTACGACGATGAGCTCGCTGGAGGCTCAAAGGGGTAATATCCACATTTAGCCATGGCTCTAAAAATACTTCCACGACATTACGCGTTCGTGATTCGGATCATGCCGTGTAATACTACCTACTATCTACCTACCTCACAATCGCTACCGACTATATACACCGATTCCACTGGCCGGCGTCCCGAGTGCTCATCCTCCCCGTATGGCTTGGACATTGAACACAGGCTTACAAACACGTTTTGACCGCGCGAATTTAAGGCGCTTATGTGTTGCCAAGCTTATTATGAGCGGCTGATAAGGTCTCATAATAGTTGATGATCGTACCAACTGAATGTCTTTCGGAACGCTGAAGACAGTCAAAGTTTCTAGATTTGATTGCATGGGTACTGAACAGCCTTCGTTCTTCGCTGGGATGGCTTGGTAGGTAACGATGGGAATGAAGGTGGTTATGTTCATTTTTGCCACAATCTCAATCACCAACTATTCTTTTAATGTTACTTGACCCTAACTCCGAGCTCTCCCAGACATTCTTACGACACGACGTATTTCTCGCGCCTCAAAATGACGAGCAATTGAACAATGTATGTCTTAGAAAGTCTGGTTACGGAACAGGAATTCGATCCTTTGTCAATGGCGGTGTTGCTCTTCTTGGGATGTAAAATAGCTGAAACGAGTTGATGTGCTGCCTTGATTATATTTAAACTAGGATCTGTGATCGGGGCCCCGAGTGGAAGCGCCAATCTTCCAAACAGCTCCCGAGTGTGAGAATCAACCGATATGCATCTGTTAGTTATATATAATCTGACGCTCAATTACCTGCAACATCTCTTGCTTTGATCCCAGTATCCCAGCTCTAATACTACGCCCCCCGTCTCGGTCTGCTGCCATGAGTAGCCACGAGAGCTCTCAATATCACCCTGTCGCGATGTCAAGTACTGCGTGGGACGGGGAAGGTACGACCACATCCGTTTTCACTATCCGATTCCATTCAAATGCGTCTGACGCAGAGGCTAGCGAGCTGACGAAAAAAAAATCTTTGTCCCCCGCTCGAAGACTCATTCCGCGCATTATTGTTACAAGCTTCTTTCTTTTGATCCTTGTCGCGGTCATTCTCACCGGTGTACGCTTCAAAAAAAAGGTCAAGAAGACTGAAGATAAGCATTCCCTGGATCGTCTGAAAAGCTGTACGTCTCCCAAATTTCTCTCTGCATATAACCATTGGCTAATTCACACTCTCGCTATCACGCTGGTTCTTTAAAAGTGGACGCTCCACCCAATATGCCGGATCCAGACCCTGATTCTCTAGTGGTTGGGATTACGATATTGATGAAGAATTTCGATCCTGGTTCTTCGATTCTCTTTTTTGACATGCAAGCATTTCTCGCATCACTGTCGTCACCTGATCCACCAGCGGGCGATGATGCGATGTCAGGTACAATATTGCATTGATTTCATCCTTGTAAATTTAACGCGTGGCTGCACAGTCTGTGTCTATGCAGTGGATCCGGCAGGATTGAAAACACCTCTAAGTCTTCCCCTGAACTATGGAAATAAGAGGGATATCAGTTCAGTTTCGTATAACACGACTGTTGTGAGATTAATCCCTTCATTAACCATGCAAAACCTACTCACAATTACTCTACTTTAGGACGGCTCGATCACTGACTTTCCTTTCGACGTCTACTCTGGATCTCTTGTCATGGGCGCTCTGGTCCTAACCAATTCCACTGACAACTCGACAGTTTCTTGCGATAACGGATTCGACGTGGTAGACAATATCAATGTCGGGTACCTTCCGGTGTATTTCCAGATCGGACAAGATTTGGACGATTTTTCTGCCCACACAGCCCTTCAGCAGTTACCGGAGAACGATCCACTTGCGTACTTCGGTAATGGATCCGTCCTCCTCTCCATTACAGTACCGAGAAGAGAGGTGGTTCGTTTCTTTGCTGTCTTAATGTTTATTGGTGCGTTTTTTACTCTCAGCTTCACCCAAGACAGCTTCCCAGACATGTGTTAGCCACATGGCTCCTGACCATTGGTGTTCTATTGGCAACTGCTCAGGTTCTCATGAATGATTGCCAATCAAGATTCGACATCATTGCAACATGCACAGGGCTCTTGTTTGCTCTCCCTGGCCTTCGAAGCGCAACACCGGGTATACCAACTACACCGACTGTGAGCGATGGTGAGTGAAAGCTTGTGAATCTTCGTTTCAGCTCCCTCACATTGGTTGTTATGTAGCGGTTGGATACTTCTGGAACATTGCTTTGCTTGCCTTGAGGTTTGTGATACTTGTGTGAGAATATGTGGATCGAATTGAAACTCCAAATAGCACTTTCGTCTTGATGTGTCATGCTATTTGGCACATGAGGGTGCGTATCTCGTTTACAACGCGAAAAATAAATATTTCTAACATCATGCCGGTCCCAGGATGAGAAAGTAGAAAAGGGGGCTGCTAAAAGCAAGGATGAGTAAAGGTTAGTATTGAGGATCAAGCTATCGGCATCGTACGTTGGTCCTACGTTTGTTATATTTCCTACTCAGCTGAGCACGTTGGGATATTTAGTCTCACCAAATGTCCCCCAAAAATCGGGGTGTGTGGGGGGACACAAAAGACCGGGATGGTTTTCCCCATCCCCCACCTCCTCTCTAAGCTATGGGTGAAAAACCTTGGCCCTCAAAACGGAGGTTTCGATCATTTTGGGGTGCCCACCAGCCGGACCTAGAACCAAAAAACACTTGCCTGTCCCTCTACCCCTAATTTGAGTACATACATCTGTTCCTATACATCTTGCATTGTTTCCCTCGATAGGAATTCCGAAGCGCACAAATATTCATTGGGATATGATTATTTTACGGTGGAAGCCTGAAAAGTCAGAAAATCTACAAGATCCTCCGCACCTCGATATCTAAAATTGCGGTGTATGTATACCATGGGTACCGTCTAAGAGCGTTCATTCGGGGCTACGTGGTGAGACAAAAACCATATTCTTGTCGTCAGAACTAGTTAACAGCAGGCCCCCAGATGCCGAATGTAGCTGGAGATTTTGCGCTCGGACCGTAGACTCGTTACCAGTCTGTAACTGATATCCAAAAAATGTGGCGAGCACTTTTGGTGGTTACCGAGTCTACTTGGACCAGTGATCTGCCAAAAATGGCCTCAAAACCTGCCAGGTTTCTCGGTTTCCTGTTCTCGACCACGCCGGCACCCCGCCCGCCTGCCCCCGCCACGCCCGACGCCCGGACCCGCTGCCCAGCGTTTCCGCTCTCGCCCACGCGCTCCCGGGGCGCCCCTGCTCCTTCCCGCCCGCTCCCACCAGTCCCGCATAACCTTTCCATCTCTCCCTTCCGCCCCCGCTTTCCGCCCGCGTCTCGCACGCGCCCATGCCGCGCTCGGCAGCGGCCGGCACGGCCCGCACTGCATGGCGCTGTGTGGCGCCCTCCCATCAGTCTCTGCGGGGATGGCCGCAAGCGGCGAGGCACAAAGCAAAACATTTTATCAATTGGAGTACTACAACAAGGTCAGAATTGCTCCCCTGTCAACTCAGTGTACCAGCTCAGCAGATCTCTGGCACGTCGAAGCGTCTGTTTTGCCAAGGACTGGAGCCTCCTCTCTTCCGCTCGGACCTCTTCTGGGGCGTGTGTTGATAAGCTCAAGCGGTCAAGTAAAGCAGGGAGGAGTTGAAGTGGAGTAGAGCATGACGGCCGCAGGGTATCTGAGCCCCCCCCCCCCCCCAAAAAAAAGCTCCCGGATTTCCCTAAAAATTTGACGGAGGTAGAGCGCAGAGAGCGGAAAGTAGGTAGGTAAGTCAAAGGCGAGAAGGGCAGTTAGGAGGAGTTCAGAGAGTTGAGGACGGACGCGTCGAGATCGTCGCATTCGGAGCCGAAGGAGTAACTAGCTACTGGCTCCGACTCATTGAAACGCATCGAGCTATTGGTCATTAGAGGAAGTAATGGCAGCAGGTTCTCAGCTCAAGTTCAAGTTATAGCAGAGAGTAGTTGATTTGGAGCAGAGAACGACAGGATTTGAGTCAAAAAAGACAAGACCGCGGAAGTCCAAAAAATTTGACGGAAGGTGGAGAGTGAAGGTGGAGAGCGACAGCGCAGACAGCAAAGGTAGGTAGGTGAAAAGCGAGAAGGACCGTGAGGAGGACAGCGAGGAGGAGTTGTGCAGACTGAGAGAGTAGAAGTGGAGGACGCGTCGAGATCGTGGCTTTCGGTCCACGTGGAGCTTACATAACGTCTTTTGACGCGGACAATCCTGGACATGGGAAGACACAAAGCTTTCAAAACAAGTTTTGGTTTGTGAATCAGTCTCTGCGTATCCTGCTGCGTCCCATCGACACTCTTGCGTACACCTCTCTATTCTCATCTTCCTCCCCTTGCCCCCCGATGCACCCTCACCTGCGGCGCTGATACGACTGCCCCATCTACCTCGCTCGCCTTCCACGATCAGCTCCAGTCAAATATTCCTAAAATCTTCGGAGGCGTACTCTACAACGTCTGCACTCCATTCCCGTCTTCTCAATCTGCAGTACGACCAGAATTGTGCGCTGTGCACCAATTGCAATCCTCAGGTTTTTTTGTCTTTTCCTGTCCTTCTACACGCCTCCATCTTTGTACCTTCTGGGTTCAGACGAGTCCTCTGTAAGTGTCCCCACCCGAAAATGCAACTTCAACCGCTCCCCCGCTCCACCATTTGCTCCCCAACTCGGCGCCGCCGTAGACCACTTGGTGAAGACCAGCTCGTAATTCTCCAGGGAAATCATCGCAGGAAACGAACTTTAGTCTCGATCTACAGGAAGCGCAAGGGTATAAGTTCGAATGCCCAATAAGGGTCAATTGAGAGTACCACGCGCCGTTGTCCTCATCCCGGTAATCTCGCCTCTAATTCAAGTTGATCCAAAGCCCGAGAGGCTGTGCAGTGGCTGACCCGTCCCGTGTGTCTAGCTCGCATGTATTGCGGTCCAGTAAAGGGGTGGATGGTTGAGTAGTCTTGAATCTTGGTCTCAACGTGCGCCCTCGGTATCTGACAGCCGATTTCTGAACAGAGACCGGTGCTGGCAGAAAAAGAAAAAAACCTAGACAATTTGCGAGAGGGCTGGAACTACGCGTAATCTGGGTTGGGTCTCTGTCACCTCGATGTTTGTTCCATCTTGCCGCGGGCTTGCTTGAATCAACACCAACAGGGACCGGTAGAGTTTCAAAAAGAGAGCGGCCTGCGCATTGTCTCTTGAAGAGGCCCATGGAAGTTGAAGAGGTGTTCGGCTTGTGTGGACGGGGTAACACGGCTGAGAGATGACGGGTACTGTATTTTTTCGATCAATTCTAGGTTATTCTTGAAAAAAATCCGGCTTTCGATCCGCTGCTGCGTCAATGGGATTAGTCATTAAAATTTCCCATCACGGAACTATTGTTGCCGTCCCTCGAACGCACATTTTGCCTCAGATATGAGGATGAGATTTTTCCAGCATATATAGCATGTGCAAACATTATTGCCACAAGCTCCAAGTTTCGGTCACCGATATTCCTAGGAAGATTTGTGGGCAGGGTGGAAGTAGACCAAAGGAGCATAAGCTGTTCAAGAACTTCAGCAGGACTGATTTTGTTTGCACGGTGGGCTCACCTATTATTTCCTAAACTTGACAGAGTTTCTGCTACCTAACAACGATGAGCCAAGAAATTAATGACCATCATTTCCTACTCACTGAGGAGCGATCAGAACCGGTGAGGGAAGAGTCAGTGTCTAAAAGAGCAACAAGCTGTTCATGTTGTTCTTTCGCATCCTTTTTCATTTGCCCCATTTGAGACAAGGTTGAACCTGTCACTTGAGCCTGCAATGATTTGAATGAGTTTGAAAGAAATTCCATCAGATATACCTTGAACACTTCAACCATCCTGCCGAGCTCCCGCTTGCATGTTTCCAACCTGTCTGCAGCCTCAAGCTGTCTGAAAAGTCCCTTGATTTTCCCCAGAGTTCCCTTTTGTTTTCCGTTCAGAATTGTGAACAAATTTTCGAGTGCCCTGGTACAAAATGTTAAATAAATACAATGCTATCATCAAATGGTACTCACTCGATGAATTTTGCAATGTCATACAAGAGTGCTGTTGGAAGGATGCCCTTGATTTCTGAAGTTGAATGAAGCTGGACAATGATACACAGGATTTGATGAATCTGCTCCATCATCTCAGCATATTCTTCCTTGTTCGATCTGATTCTCTGTTTTTCTTTTGCTAAATATGGTGCCAATGGCCAGAAAATGTGGCTTACCTCAAGAGACGTTGTAATTGACAAGCACAAGGCAGCAGTTGAGCCAAGGAAAGGCACTTTGGATGTTTCTGCAATGTTCTGTGCAGTAGTTGCGGCCAGGATAATATATTGGATAAGATTCTTGAAATTTGCTGTAGTAGGCATTGTGGGCATTGGTGATGAAGAGCTGTATATACTTTTTGCTGTGCTCTTCCCACAGATACTTCTGCATGCATTCTCAGCATCACATCAACATGCAGATATAGGTATCTGTTGATGCCACCGAAAATAACTCTATGTTTCACATGTCGTGAAACAAAACTCAGAACACTCTCTATTCCATCCTTACACACATTGGTGTCTCACCCCCGAATTTAAGAAATCAGGTGAAAGTGAGCAGAAGTAAAATACAGCAGAGCTGTGCGGCCATTCCCTGATGCTCCACAAAATCTGCGGGCTGCTACGTTCAGCCGCCTAATAGCCACACCTATTACTTGGGTGTTCCTGGAGTCTAAAGCGGATATACAGAAAGATTCACATTCCTTCTTTGCTCCTGACCAGGCCCATCTGTCTACGGCTGAAGCGAGTTGATTAATCATCGTACCAGGGACTGTTCATGATATCCACACAATAGAAAATCTAGACTCATCCTCGCGCTGAAGCTGGCCTTGAACTGTGTTCCCAAGAATCTCACATTTCTGTTCGACTTTCAGAAAAATGTGCTGGACAATTCAAATTTCCTCGCCGTCGCAAACAATCCAGTGATTTCTCAGGTTCTCAATTCCCCGCCGACTTCGAACCAAATGGTAAAGTCATCTGCCATCAACTTGATGTGTAACTCATTTCTCCGTAGTGGCAATTTAACTTGAACTCGAATGGGTCTTACACTATTGGGAACGGAGCGGGCGGCGGAAATAAAGTATTCTTGTCCTATCCAGCGGCCACCACCCCCAACCAGATCAAAACCTTCGACCAAGCAAGTATTCAGACCAGCAGCCAACCCGTGAATTTTGTGGTCGAATGCACCAGCGGTAATACTGGATTGTGCGTAAAACCACAACTTACCATTCGCACAAATGAGCTTGAATCTCTTCAGCATTTGGATGCTGTATTCAACATTGTCTTCTGTAAACTCGTTGTTCATGTTGTGGACCACGCGAGTATAATATATCCCCCCCCCCCTGCTTTGACGTCTTGGGCTGTGCAAGAAGGATCAACAATCACTCCGGTAAATAAGATATTCTAGAGTATTCACCGTTGACTTGATACCCCCCTCAGGTTACCTTTGAGGGATGGAACCGCCGTCCGGAACAAGTCTGGACATTCGTCGGGGCTTAAAGTGGGGACAGAGTTAGGGCTTTGAATATCGGCAGCTCAACCTGTCGTCGGGATCGAGGGAGACTGAGAAATAATTGGATATCGGCAGTTCAACCTGTCGTCAAGGGAAACTGTGAAATATTTAGCGAATCGTTGAATCTGACGTGTGTGTGTTTCCTCATTCAACGGCGCAGATCATCCGTTTCAATTTGAAATATTCTACTAGTTTGCTGCTCCGTTTTGTGAGACAAAACGGATGGCTGTGTCCTAGAATAGCCACCTCTGTGGTACAGAATGGCGCGGCAACCTAGTAGGTTGCGGTAGTTGCCAGGAAGGGGGTTCCGACTGTTACCAAGTTTCGAAGTCTATTGAGGAGTGCGTAATGAGGTCTGAAGTTGCCACCCCATTGGGACATGCAGTGTGTGCCTCATCGACAATCACACCGAATATCCGCTGGCCAGTGACATCGGATCGCAGCCATTGTTGGAAGTCACTATGCTCAAAGCACATTTCCGGCGACGTCAGAACGGCATTATGTTTCTGATCATCAAGGGCCTGCGAGAAAATCAGTGAGGTTTAGAGGGTAAAAATAAAATGTCGTACTGTCTTCAAGTCGCGAGAAAATGTATCCCCGTTGACAGCAGCGGCGGGTAATCCCATCTTAGAGAGGCGCTTCTCCTGTACGCGCACATTAGTTACTAAATCCAGGAGCGAACTAAATCTGACCTGATCTCCTTGCAAAATCTTGAGCAGTGAAATGATGAGAACAAAATGAAGAAGCGGCATCATGAAGGGTATTGTCTTCCCAGCACCTGTTCCAGCAATGACGATACAGTCCAGACCAAGAATAAGAGCCTCGGAGACGTCGATTTGCCATTCATATGGAGGTTTCCCGTACTCTTCCTCGAAGAGACGCGCCAGGTCGCGTCGCGTAGCTTCAGAGTCATATTTGGTCTTTTCACGCGCCGCCTGTAAGAGGGCCCGATATTTCGCGTTTCTTTGGATGTGATCTCCGACGTCGGGCATTCTATATGGCAGGAGGCGTCCAGGAAGCTGGCGCAGGTCAAGGAAGACTTCACGTGTATATTTTTGACGTGGGAAATCGTCACAATGTGACACGATGGGGGGTGTTGCTACACCAACTACCCCAGACGTTCAGGTCTGATCTCTGCACTACTTATTTACCCGAGCGCGTGGCGCGGATCAGACCGGACCGCCTGGGTTACCGAGACAGGCATAGTTCTGAGCCATGCGTTCCGTACACTACCCCTGCTTTTTTCCTTCATTGAAACTCTGAATACATGCGGCTGTTCTGGAGCTACAATCTGTTCTTTCGATGTCGTCAGGTTTTGGGGAGTACTATTAGAAAATCCAGGAGAGGTAAATCCAAAGATGGAAATGCAATCAGGCGCATCCCGATTCAATAGGTGTTGCATTATCCCGCTAACTAATCTACCAATGAATGTGCGCGAATGTCAGCCCATCGGACTGAGCTCTTTTTTTTTTTTTTCTGAAAAAAAAAACCGGATCACACTTCATTATGCAGGAGCGGGGAGTCGAACCCCGGCGTAGCTGTTCGTACGTCATCGAGTTGCCTAATATGGCCCAGCTGTGTGCACCGTGCACCACTCCAGCTTTGTTCCCTTATTGAACAGCCTGCATAATGGCTTTCTAGAGGGTTTGTCAGGGTTTGGAAGGAAGTAATGTTAATATTTAAAAAATTGAGCAGAGGTGAATAAATGAGATAATTGAAAGGAGAGGTATGCCAAGAGTCCATGATTCTGCCAACTAATCTAGGAATGCATGAAAGTGAGCGATTTACGAGTTAATCAGACTAATTCAGGCCCAGAACGCCCGTGGCAGTGGTGGAAAACGATTCACGCACCCTTACACATGGGCGGGGAGTCGAACCCCAGAATCAGCCTGGTAAACCACTTTGTATAACAGTTATTTCAGAGCTGTGTGCACCGTACATCATCCATGCTTTCTCCCCTCCTCGAAAACCTGGATATATCAGGAAGTTCTGGCGGTTTTTCGATGACGGCGGCCGAAAATTGGTGGATTTCCGTTATTTGCTTGAGTCACCACACATCGTCCTTCGCCTGTCAATCATTCAATTTTCAGCACCAATGGCATTTGACACCAAAATAGATGATGTTAATTTAAAGTGCCTTGATCTGCAAAAGAAAAGACCAAGCGGCGATGGCAGTGGTTTAGGGCATGGATCCACAGCACCAAACATATTTTGAGGAAATGAAATGAGTCGGGAACTGCATAGATATCAATCGCATACCTAGATTATTGTGACTTTAATCCAGAGTAAGGCCTTTGATGCGCAGTGCAAAATACTCGGATTCCTTGACGTTGCGGGTTCCACAAGTCTTGTATCACTGCTGGTCTTTTTTTGGGTTGTTGAATCGAAAAATGCCGCCAACATTGTAACAAGTGCAAAATCCCAATGGGGCGGGAATCTCGGGTGGCGACGTCGACAAGGGTGTCTGAGGCGAGATCGCATTTCCACCTCCCTGGATACGGATTGAAAAAGTCTACAGCAAAATACTGAGCGCTCGCCTACAGAATCGTTCAGGACAAGAAGAAAGAAGAAGTTGAGAGAAGAAGCAAAGAAGAAGTCAAAGTACGGCATCAATATTTGTCGTTGTATCCCACTTGATGGCCGATGAACCATCCAAAGATTTATAGTTGCGAAGCATAATTCAAATAAGTACCTGACTTGGACGCAGGATCGCTGCACATGCTCGGCTGTCCCAACTTTCTTGTTTTTATAAATGAGAGGCCCCCGGCGTCAGAATATTTTCTGGGCTCGCCTGACTTTATCACATCCTGCCTTAGGTTCTGTTGAACTTTTCTAGTTCTCTCCGCTTCCAGTAAGTAACTTTATATCTGGATATTTTGGAAAGCTCTAGACCGCCCACGTGAGGCCGATTAGATCGTTTGGTACTTACCGCAACTTACACGTCGTTCTGCCTCCAGAGTGCTCTAATGGACGCGTCCCAAGGCGCAGAAAGTAATTATAGCCTATTGGTTGGCCCAACGCACAGCAGTTCTGTTTTGTGTTTCCTCAACTGTTGATAACGTCATTTTTGGAACAAATGATGTAGCTACGTTGTAGGCACGCGTATCGATATGAACGAAGGATTTCAGTGATTATGAGGGTATGAAATTACTGTGAGTGGGCTAAGAAATAAATATATGTACTATTTTCATGTTTCCTGGAAGGAGATTCCATCAGATGCATGATCAGAGAATGCTTTCCTCTATCGTGTCTTACTGGTTCCTGATGCACAACTCACGCGTTTTTTGGAAGCAAAAAACTCTTTGCTTATCCATTGAAGAAATTGAGACATGTTTATTGGACTTCTCCCCCTTAGAATTCTCAATACGCAAATGTTTAAACGTTTACGCAGATGTACAAAATTAGAACATGCACATAACAATACTGCTAATGAATCCTGGCTCCACTCTGCGCATATGCAGTCTATTCCATAATTTCAAAGGGTTTCCAGCTAACTGGCTGCAGCCCAGGCACCAATGCTTGCATGGTACATTTTGACATAGCCATCATTTTGCGAGGCGCCATCAATTGTCAATTGATGGCTGCCTCTCGAACAAAGCAAGGTCAGGAAAAGGATATGATGCGTATAAAGTACAGAGATTACATAGATGCAAGTTGACACAATATCCTTTCTACTTTCGATGACCGGGAGATTTGTTTTTCATTCAATAGACCTTATTGGGAGATTTTAACTGAGGCTCTCTAAATTCCCTGATTGGCTGAAATTTGTGGAACAGCCAATGAGAAGCTGATAAATTTCTCAACTAAAATCTCCCAATAACCTCTAATATTCAAGACTGAATACAAGTCGGATTTATTTTTTTGTGCCGCACGGTATACTTCTATAATTGTTAAAAAATAGCTGGGGCTCATACATGCCGATAGGGACGTGTTTCATGTGCGGAATAAATTTATTATCAAGATAAAAAGCTGTTCTGTATAAAATCATTTTCAGTTGGGGGGAGGAAAATCATTCAACTGGTTCTACATGCATTTCTGTGTGCCTACAGTCGATCCAGTGGCTAAATATTCACTTCCACTTTCAAGTTCTCTTCCAAACAAGACGGCATGGGTGTTATTACTGCTAAAAGAAGTTGAATTCATACCCAAGTGTGAGTAAGGGCGCACATAAGGACATTTAAATTATATATATAGGTGTTTTGGATTTTTCCCGGGCCTGTGGCACCTCCGTTTTCATCGACGGCACTTTGCCGACACGTCGACGCGTCGTGAGCACGTGATCACGTGGGCAAACCGATGTGAGCCGACTCAGCTTCACCGCCACCGTTTACCGTGACGGTGACCATCAATTTAGGGTTCGCGTAAATATCCAGATATAAAGTTACTTACTCACAAATGATGAATTGGCTTGGATTATGGCCAGAGTTGAAAGCACACCGGGATTTGATGTGTTCAAATCGAATCAAAACCAACAGCTCAATAATCTTGCTCGTGTAAATTACTGGAGATTTGCTGCGCATTTTTCAGGCTAGTATCACAAGACTCAGTGGCCTAGTGGGATCAGTTTATCGGTACACATTCATTTGCCATTCAATATATTGTTTTGATAGTTCTTCTAGGGTGGAAGCACAATCAAGAAAAGCGCCATCGAAGTTGCCCTCAAGATGTCAACTACGGCGCTCGCTCATGCAGTTAACATGACTCGGATTATCAAAATTTATTATGACGGACCTCACAGGTCGTCCGAAGTCGTGGGGAGAGTTTAATAAAGTCCCCATTTTATTTTTCCCTCTCCCCAACTATGTGCTGTATGTTGTGAGCTTGAACTATGTGGTTATTTCTTAACGTGCAGGACGCGCAGGGTGACGGCACGTGAACGATGTCACCATGAATGTAATTTTTCTACGAGGTCAAATATTAGCTCGCCGTTGGTAAAAGAAAAAGTAGATATTGTCTCTCAGCCCAACAATAAGCGTAGCTTTTTCAGTCCATTTGGCGATGCCTCCCCCACTAGTTTTGGACGTAACTCTATTGAGCGTGACACATAGATCAATGGACCGTTTCCGAATGATCCTTTACTTTGGTACTTCATTTCACTCAAAACCTGGGCTATTTTCGCAAATTCAAGCATAGCACTGCGCCACCACACCTTTCTAACGTGTTTCCCTAGTGTAACAGGTCAAACTGAAAGCTTGCGGCGGCGCTTAAACTTAATTCGGCTTGCGCTCCGCCGGAAGCAAGAACAGTCCGCCGTGCACACATATCTGCGCCGGCGTTGGCTGCTCAGGGCACACACGCAGATCGAGATGTAGGCTTTTGGTGGGGATGGAGGTGAGGATCACTGCTTGCGTTTGCTTTGTTGGCTAACCCAATTATTCTCTCGTAGGGCGGAGAAGACAACACAGACACGTTGCGCAGGATCGACCGCTGCCACGACTCGCTGCCTCCAGGCTCACAACGCGCTGCCCTACACTGCGAGGTTCCCAGCAAGCGCAGCCATGGAATTCGTCGGCCGCACCTGCGACTCGTCTCCTCCAGTCTCACGATGCACCCCGCATCCCCATCGCGTCGCCGCTCCCTTCCTCTTCTACTCACCACCCCACATACTTGTCACCCCTCGCCCTTTCTTTAAGGCTGCGCCCTCCCTTTTCAATTCCGTCTGGCGGCTCCACGACCCCTCATGCCCATTCTGATGCCCCGCGCGTCTTTTTCACAAAATATACCATATAGTCCCCACGTCCGTTTTCTCCTGTACTAACCACGGCGCTTATATGGCCGGAGCCTTGGGCATATGAGCGCTGGTGTTTTTCCACTGTCCGTATTTGTTTTTTTTCCCGTTTTTTTATACTCTTCCATATTTCGGATGCCCACCAACTCATCTCTATCGTATATCATCCTCCCGACCGACGCTGGCGCAGCGTGTAGCGCCGCCCGCAATTCTTTTCGATATTTCGCATCCCGCCACCACCTTATTACACCGTCTCGACGCCGGCGCGGCGCTACGCCTCCGCCTTTTTTATTTGACATCTGGAGTTCCCCCGACCTCGGCTTCACGTCATAACTACGCCGTAACTACCACTGACGCGTAGGCGGCGTGTAGCGCCGCCGAGGGTTTTCCTATCCAAGGCGTCGCGTTCCCGCTGACTAACCACCCTCGCCTGTACCCACGCAACGCCACCCTGACCTCTTTTATTCGGCATTCGGCTTCCCCGCCCCCACTCGCGCCGCCCCTCCGAATTTTTATTCAATCTTCGGTCTTCCCCCCACCCTGCTCACTGCTCAAGCACCGCCCGCCGTCCGTGAACAGTACGTCCCCACGCTTCTTTTTTATTTCAGAATCTTACTTTAGTTTTCTTTATTCAGTTCACTACTCCCCCGCTGCGAAGCGCAGCGCCGCCCCCTTCCTATTCTATTCACCTCGTCTCCTCGTCACCCCCCACCCATTCTTTTGTCCTTTCACTTCAACTCCCGGTCTCCCTGAGACCAATAGCATTTCCCGAACCCGGCGCTTATTTGACCCGACCTTGGGCATATAAACGCTGGTGTTTTTTGCAAGCCATTTCACTTTTTATTCATCCTGTACCCGTTCTAACACGCTTTTTAGCCGTTTTAACACGCTTTGAACCGATATTTTCTCGTTTGAGCGCAGGTGGGTTTGTTTCTAGTGTTTTTACCTCAGGTTTCCTTGCATTATTGTAATCTCTTCCCCACAGAACTCCGCACGCTTCGAGAAGGGCGACCACCCGAACGACCCGAGGGCACAACAGAGCCCAGGCTAATGAATCTAAAGACACATGAAGAAGGAAGTTTTGTTTTTGTGTCTTGTACCAGTACATATTGAATACAAAATAAATTATAATTCTACTTACTCTACACGGTGTAAGAATGAGATTGGAACAGGATCTCATCGACTGCCGCCAATGCCCCGTTGGCTGGTTTCTTCTGGAGGTAATCAAAAAAGCTCCGAACGGTAGGATAACAGAGTTGATTGTTGGGCTTACGGGCCAGTTCATATCGGTCGTGGATGAAGCGAAGAGCAAGCTCGACCGTCCAGTTGCGTTTAGCTGCCAGCTGCGTGATTAAATTCACAGCCTTCTTCTGTCGGCTGTTCTCGGTTTTGAGACCGTTCACATCCCTCCTCCACTTGGGACCCCATCCCTCATCCAGCTCTCGAGTCGAAAGATGGCCGTTAAGGCCAGTCACCCATTCGCTCCATACATCACTGATTTTGGCCAAGTCTTGGTACTGATAGTACAGGCGATAGGTGTTGGCCTTTATCCCAGTATCAATCCATTCCCACTGGTGACGCCGCAACCGCGCATCACCGTATTTTTCAGCCATCGTTCTCCTTACTGCAACCTGCACCTCGCTCGGAGCAAGACCCACGCCATCTGGTGGGAGTATGCGCTGGGATGCAGAGAGCGCTGGCGCTGGCGTTGGAGGACAGGGCGAGAGAAAATGTGTCGCAGAGACAGAGGGAATTTGTGTAAGAGAGGCGGGGAAATAAGCACTGTCGGGTTTCGGCAACTGTATCGCTTGAATGAAGCTAATTGCGGCTAGTTGTTCAGCCGAGAACTGAGGCGCTAGCGAGGAACTGGGAATTGTTGGTGGCACATCTGCGACGATATCCGGTCCAAAATCAAGGAGTTCAGGCCCTGGCGAGCTCGTCTTGGGATACATTGTTTCACGCAAAATAGATGGCGGAGGGAGGATTTGGGGGGTTGGTAGAGCTTTAGAAGAACGAGTTAGCATCTGTTCCATGAATAAATTAAGGACCTACTCGCTTGCACAATTTTACGGCGCTTTTTAGTTCCACCTGCGCTGCCAGAGTCTTGAAGATGTGCAAGTATCTCTTCGTGGAAGGTTTTCGTGGCTTCGCGCTGAATTTGTTGGTCAATTGCCAGGCGTGACATGGCAGCGTGGAATGTATTGGCGATGTGTTCGGGCAACTTCTCGAGAGCCAACGCTACGTCCTTCTCTGCCTTGGCAATAATCGCGGTAGATTTCCGAGCAAAGTCGCGGAACAGGGTGGAATTGAATGGCGAATAATCAAAGATAGCGGCGAAAGGGTACTGCACAAGCAGAACAGCCGCATCTTGGACAATGACAATCCGCAGCCATTTCAAGAGGCCGAGAAAGTGGCGAAGAGCTATATCGCGAGCTCGGACATTAGCAGTCTCGGTCTTTGTCAAAATATCCAGCTGCTCCTCGACCCAGGGAAAGATCACGTTGAGGACCTCGGCAGGAGGCTCTGTTCAAACGAAAATGTTATTTTGCAAGATAAAATAAATACCAATCAATCAAGCTTACCTAGAGAGTCTCGTACAAGAAAGTGAGCCTCCGGATGCTCAGAATCGAACATAGCAGCAGCGAGGAGAGCTTTAACAGGAAGCGCACGGTCATAGCAAGCTCTATAAGAGCCAGAGTCGCTCCATCCGCCAAGGGCTTTCACCTCTGTCGAGCTAGCACCATTCTCGCGAGCAGTCTTGGCCGTATAGCCACGAGCTGCGTGCGTCACCTTCGTGATATTTATGTCGTTCTTCTCGTACAGGCCCTTGACCCGGTCGCGATGCGCTGCATAAGTAAAATAAGAGGTAAATACGAGGTAAATAAATAAACACGCAGTGGCGTACTGCATTTCCTTCTTGCAATCCTTGGAGGTCGAGAACGTAAAGAGCTCGTACCATTCGCGTTTGCCGTATTCACCATATTCAGGGTCCGTGAAGTCCACCATAAAATCAGGAACGGGAGAATGGAGGACGTGGAAGTTAGCGAAAAATAGGAAGGCGAGGCTACCAACAGGACAAAGCTCGACACAAAGATGTCGGAATGCTCCGTATTCATCAACACGTCCAGTTTGATTTTGTTTGCACCCATCCGCAATTAATGTGAGCGCCTAAACCATTATTTATGTTAGTACACAAAGTGTTCAATTAAATGCAGCCAACTTACGCGCACTTTCTCCCCACGGCCCTTAGCATTCATCGGCACGTCGTAGCAGTACATATCGGACCACAACAGGCTTCGAGAGCTGTCGCCCCGGAAGGCGGTCGTAGATGAGGTCAATAGCATTGCGCGATCGCGCATCGCACGCCAAATAGCGACAGGTCCTCTTGAATCTAAGATTCCGAAGGTGGCCATTTTACTGAGTTGTTTATCGTCGTATGTATCTGAGCGTAAGAATTAAATGAAAAGATAAATAAAGAGCGGCAGAGAATCACATACCAGCTCGTGTCCCAGCAGCCTTCAGTGCATGTGCTTTCTTTATCCTCTCGGGTTCGTTCTGAGCAAAGGCGGACTCCAAAATTCGGATCCGTTGGTCTGAGCGAAGGTTTACTTGCGCTTCGGGAATGTGGCGATAAAGATGCTGTTTATCAAATCGATGATGCTCGAGGGCAGAAACGACCTGCTTCGCGTGTTCGTGTCCGCAAGTCGACGTCGATTGAGTGCCATCAGCAAGCTTCCGCTTCTAAATGCGGAGTTAATTGGGGTCATTGCGAAGGTGGAAATAATTGCCTTGGGTCGCGTCATCTCATGATTGAGGAACATGGTAACCTTTGCCACTGTAATTGGGAGCGAAGGAATCGCCTTGAGCGACGGATTCTGCTCCACATTTCTTGCTTGATCAGCATCCCACCAAGAAGTGTACGCTTTGAGGTGGCGGTCGTAGGTGGCGCCGGTGCTTTTACGTTCCTGGTTCTGGGTAACGAAGCTTTGGCGAAGCAGCTGGGATGAGGCTTCCAAAGCGTCCTCAGATGCCTTCATGGCAGCATCATCGAGTTCTTTCGAAGTGGGAGTGCTGCCACCTGGAATATTGACATCGACACCAAAATTGGATGAAGAAATTGCTGCGGTGGGTACAGGTGAAGGCTGTCGGTCGATAACCTGGTCCATAGAGTTAAAGCAGTATGGTGAGGCAGGGACTGGTGGGGGAGCTAGTGGAGGAACAAGAACATGCGCCACCGATGTTACAAGAAACCGCTGCGCTTTGGCTGCCAAAGGAGTCGGTGGCCCATGGTATGTGATAATTCGGAAGTCCTTTGTCCGTGAAAACACCATCTGAGTGATACTGCATTTGAGCATAATGAGGCTGCATGGTAGCGAATTTCTTGCCTGAATGTGATAAGCGGTGGCTTTGATGCGCAAAAAAAAAAAAGACACCCGGTCTCTTGGGACGAGAAAAGCGAGATGTTGTAGAATGAGAGGTATAGGGATGGGAATTAGAGCGTTCTGAAGTTCTTTGGTAAAGTTTCCGACAGATTGCGCAAGCGTAGAATATTTAAAATTGTCCGTAGTATAGCCCAGAGTGAAGAAAAGCAGTTCTAGTTCGGAGTCATCCAGAGAGCAAGAGTTCCAGAAACGTCAGCCGCTGCTCTCGGGTCGGCCTGGCTGGCTGGCGCAAGAACGACAATGGATGGACTCAGGGGGAAGCGGCGCAATTTGATCATCTTCCTTCCTAACTCAGCCTGTGGCAGTGGTCGGCCACTGGTGTTGTGCTTGTCTTGGCCTGGCCTCTGGCCCGGGTTGAGTGCACTGAAGAGGACTTCAGCCGGTTGAAAATTATTCATACGCTTCAAATATAATTATCCGCAGATGTTTTGAGTCAAAGAAATCACAGAGTATATTTTCGACACCATATGTCACTGTTACTAGAAATATCTGTCATTAGGAAGAAAGCGAGAGTTAATCAAACACCAGAAAACTCATCTAGAGAGTGCAATAAAAAGTTTCGCGATTCCAATAGGTATATAATCTGTCTGTGAGGCTAAAGTCCTTCCCAATCTGGCGAAACTTGCCCCGAACGATCCATCTCCAAGAAATCCTTGGTAGCAATCTGAATTGGGCGACGATGCACATCTCTCCGCGGTGTTTCTTTGAGCTCGGGGGGCTTCTCGCGGCTTCCCGACGTCTGACGTCAATCTACGTCAATCAGGCTGATAATCTGCCGAACATCTCACAACCTGCAATCTTGTCCGTTCGTCTGCGATATTTGGACCGATTCAAGTCGCTATATTGAACAAAGAGCTGAATGTGACCGCCAGCAGCGGGACCGCGGAGGGAACATTTCCCACTGGCCATGCCAGCGAACACGCCAAATATAACCGTCGACGCAGCGGGAGTCCATCAGATTTCGCGGATGGCAGATGCTCGTTGGCACCGACTCGGAGTTCACACATTGATAACAGCGTCGCACAGGCATTCATGCTTGCCTCCTCTGAACCACAGATTTATACAGCCCTCCACAGCCACGGCGAGGTGACCGCTGCCGTCCACGGTTCTACAGCAGGTTACAGCATCTTAACCCGGATACCGAATGAAAAGAAAACACAACTGATCGGGATCTGGCACCTGACTGCTGGGTAATTTCCGCGAAGCGCCGAAGCCTTTCAAGTTGTATTTTTAGGGTGGGCGACAAATTAACAGCACTATGAAGTTACGCATGCATGCATGATGTTCTTCAACATACCACCAGTGTGAGGTTTGCCGACATTGGTGTCGGGAGGAGTCAGTCTATTTACACAGAGGTTTCAAATAGTGGGTGAGTCACCTTTGCGCAGCACCTTGTCCTCGGGGTTCGAGAATCGACATGGGCGCTGATGGAAGCGCTGAAAATGGCGACATCTGGAATGCACGTTGCATTTGCTTCCAACGCAGCGGATACGTAAGTATTTATATCTGATGTGGCTCAAATCGGTATCGGTTGTCCCATGCCTTTACAACACCTTGCAGCCGCGTTGATGCCGCGTGGCCGTCTGGCATATATAAGATTGGCTTCCTGGCCTTCAAGCTTCTTCCCCTCACAACCATGTCCAAGTTGAAAACAGTGTGAGTATCCCGGACCTCCTGTTGAGACTTTTTATTCAATTAATGTCTTTTAATTAGCATTCAGCTTCACAGTAAGCACTTGCCCATGTTGATGCAGTCAAACCATGCTTAGTCCTTTATCGCAGGTATCCGTGTCACATCCTTGATTAACCCCCACAATGATCTTCCGGGTGATATGAAAATGTCTGCCCAGCTCATCATTGATGAAAATATTTTCCTGCAAACCATGCCGGTGGTATCAGAGCATGATCAAATGAGTTGGAAACTCGATTTTGGGTGTAACATGTACATGTGTGATGGTTTTACACTATAGAATTGGGATTCACAGTAACTCTCACAGCCCACCCCATGTTCCTACTTTCTCCATGGCAATCTTGCGCCAGAGTGAAACTGAAGGAACACGACTTCTTGGCCACGTTGAAATCGGGCAAGGTGAAGTCCTTGCATCTGTAGAATCGAATAGGTGTAGTATGTGCAGTGTCTGTTACTTTGAGCCCAGTTACTCAAAATTGCAATGTAGCCTTGCGGCTCAAATTCAATACTGTGAATTCCGATGGCCCTTCTCTCAGATTCCATGCTGGTTTCTCAGTTACCAAGTTGCAGTCCCAGGAGGTATCTGGTTTGGATCTCAATGGTATGCAAGAAGATACAAGTGAGATTCCCTATATGTTGTCAGAATACTTCTTGAATCATCTACAGTTGCCTCTGTCAAGAGTCATGGCATCAGAAGTGAGCTGCAGAAGATGTACGAAGATTCCAGGAAACACCAATTTTCGATGGATTATCTGCAGCTTTGGGTGATGCATGAGAGGATTCTACTCTGCTATCATAGCAATGACAACAGGGCTTGGTGCCTCAATATACTCGGGGATATTCTTTTGCAGTCTTACAAGGCATCTGGGAATGTGGATGACGTGAATCAGGCAGTCTGTGCATGCAATGATGCAGTGCGGGATGACCCAGGGCCGGTCATGTATCTTGCAGATCTTGGAAGGTCCTTGCTACATCGCTTTGAGCGGTGTGGTCGCTTGCCGGATATCAACCACTCTGTCAGGATGCTTGAGGCTGCTGTTCAGCGCACTTTGCAGGGGGATTCACACAAGGCTTCACTGCTGAATAACCTCGGGATTTCACTCAGCAGGTGCTTTGAGCGACTTGGTGGTCTTGATGATCTCAACCAGTCTGTATTGAGATTTGAAGCTGCTGTTACTCTCACTCCAGATAGCCACCTGGACAAGCCTTCATGGCTGAGTAACCTCGGGGGTTCACTTCTTCGCCGCTTTGAGCGACTTGGTAGTCTTGATGATCTCAACCAGTCTGTATTGATATTTGAAGCTGCTATTACTCTCACTCCAGATGGCCACCCAGCCAAGCCTTTAAGGCTGAGTAACCTCAGGAATTCACTCCTTGGCCGCTTTGAGCGACTCGGTGGTCTTGATGATCTCAACCAGTCTGTATTGAGATTTGAAGCTGCTGTTGCTCTCACTCCGGATGGCCACCCAGCCAAGCCTTTAAGGCTGAGTAACCTCGGGAATTCACTCCTTGGCCGCTTTGAGCGACTCGGTGGTCTTGATGATCTCAACCAGTCTGTATTGAGAAAAGAAGCTGCTGTTGCTCTCACTCCAGATGGGCACCCAGACAAGCCTTCAAGGCTGAGTAACCTCGGGAATTCACTTCTTCGCCGCTTTGAGCGACTCGGTGGTCTTGATGATCTCAACCAGTCTGTATTGAGATTTGAAGCTGCGGTTACTCTCACTCCAGATGGGCACCCGGCCAAGCCTTTACTGCTGAGTAACCTTGGGAATTCACTTCTTCGCCGCTTTGAGCGACTTGATAGTCTTGATGATCTCAACCAGTCTGTATTGAGATATGAAGCTGCTGTTACTCTCACTCCAGATGGCCACCCGGACAAGCCTTTAAGGCTGAGTAATCTCGGGAATTCACTCCTTGACCGCTTTGAGCGACTGGGTGGTCTTGATGATCTCAACCAGTCTGTATTGAGAACAGAAGCTGCTGTTACTCTCACTCCAGATGGCCACCCGGAGAAGCCTTTACTGCTGAGCAATCTTGGGAGTTCACTCAGCAGGCGCTTTCAGCGACTTGGTGGTCTTGATGATCTCAACCAGTCTGTTTTGAGATTTGAAGCTGCTGTTGCTCTCACTCCAGATGGGCACCCAAACAAGCCTTCAAGGCTGAGTCACCTCGGGAATTCACTCCTTGGCCGCTTTGAGCGACTCAGTGGTCTTGATGATCTCAACCTGTCTGTATTGAGACTTGAAGCGGCTGTTGCTCTCACTCCAGATGGCCACCCAAACAAGCCTACACTGTTGAGTAACCTCGGGGATTCACTCCGTCGCCGCTTTGAGCAACTTGGTGGTCTTGATGATCTCAACCAGTGCATATTGAGAGTTAAAGCTGCTGCTACCCTCACTCCAGATGGCCACCTGGCCAAGGCTTCACTGCTGAGTAACATCGGGGGTTCACTCCTTCTCCGTTTCAAGCAACTTGGTGGTCTTGATGATATCAACCAGTCTGTATTGAGACTTGAAGCTGCTGTTACTCTCACTCCAGATGGCCACCCAGACAAGCCTTCACGGCTGAGTAACCTTGGGAGTTCACTGCTTGGCCACTTTGAGCGACTTGATGGTCTTGATGATCTCAACCAGTCTGTATTGAGATCTGAAGCTGCTGTTACTCTCACTCCAGATGGCCACCCGGACAAGCCTTTAAGGCTGATTAATCTCGGGAATTCACTCCTTGACCGCTTTGAGCGACTGGGTGGTCTTGACGATCTCAACCAGTCTGTATTGAGACTTGAAGCTGCTGTTACTCTCACTCCAGATGGCCACCGGGACAAGCCTTCATGGCTGAATAATCTCGGGATTTCACTCAGCAGCCGCTTTAGGCGACTGGGTGGTCTTGATGATCTCAACCAGTCTGTATTGAGACTTGAAGCTGCTATTACTCTCACTCCGGATGGCCACCCAGCCAAGCCTTTATTGCTGAGTAGCCTCGGGAGTTCATTGCACCAACGCTATGAGCAGCTCCATGATCCTCACGACGCTCAGCAGTTGATATTTCACTACACTTCAGCTGCATGCTCAGTTACAGGCCCTGCATATATAAGATTTCAGGCAGCCACACTGTGGGCAAAACATGCCCACCTTCATGAGCCCTCATCCGTACTCAATGCATATACTACTGCCATTGATATTCTACCTGAATTGGCATGGCTGGGGCTGTCTATCACTGATCGACATCATCACATCTTGCAGGCAGGCGAGGTTGTGAGACATGCTGCCTCAGCTGCAATTGCAGTGCATGACTACAAGAAGGCTGTCGATTGGCTTGATCAGGGTCGTTCGGTTATCTGGGGTCAGCTTCTCAATCTGCGGACACCAGTGGATGAACTGAGGAAGAGCCATCCTGACCTGGCTGTTCAGCTTGTCTCTCTTTCCACTGCATTAGAAACTTCTGGTACACGGAGCAATGCTGTTGCTGATGCTATCAAACCAGAATCACTTGACTCTATTGCAGAGCAATCTCATGCCTATGCGCTTCAAAGGAATCATGTCCTCGAACAGATCAGAGAGCTTCCAGGTTTTGAGAGATTCCTCTTATCCAAGCCATTTTCTGAGCTTTCACTTGCTGCGAGCATGGCCCTGTTGCCATCTTGAATATCAGTGCATATGGATCTGATGCTCTGATTCTCATGCCGGACCTTCGAGATGAAGTCATTCATGTCCCACTGACTGACTTCACAATCCATGAAGCACAGGCCTTGGCCGAATCTCTGGCATCAATTGTGGGAACTTCCGGACGCAGTGAGAGGCTATTTGGATTTCAGGAAGGATATATGGCTCCAGATGATAAATTTGCCCATATTCTCTCTGAGCTCTGGTTAAAAATTGTTCGCCCCGTCCTCAGTGCACTCGCAATTACTGTAAGCTAATTCAATCAACACATTAAAATCCCTTCCTAATGATTTTTGTAGACTCCAGTGAGTGAAGATTTGGGTCGCATCTGGTGGTGTCCGACAGGGCCACTCGCATTTCTTCCCATCCATGCAGCTGGACTCTATGGGGAAGACCAAGCCTTTGGCTCTAAATTATCCGACTTCTTGATTTCCTCTTATACACCATCATTGACGACCTTGATCCAAGGGTTTCGCCCACATTCTGAATCCCAGGCAGAATTTCAACTCCTTGCTGTCACTCAACCGTCAGCCAATGGGCAGTCCTACCTCCCAGGAACTCAAGAAGAAGTCAAATGCATTCAGCAACACACTAAGGGAAAAGTTCAGATTCAGTGGTTGGATGAAGAAATGGCAACTATAGACGAGGTTCAGAAGGGCCTGAAGAATTCCAGATGGGTCCATTTTGCCTGCCATGGCGTGCAGAGTGACTCTCCCACTGAAAGTGCCCTCCTCCTTGCTGGAAGCTCACGGCTGACACTCTCAAACATTATCCAGCTGTCTCTCCCAAATGCTGATCTGGCATTCCTCTCTGCTTGTCAAACCGCCACTGGTTCTCAAGCGCTCCAAGACGAGTCAGTTCATCTCACCGCTGGGATGCTACTTGCGGGATACCGAGGTGTCATTGGGACAATGTGGTCTATCGATGACAATGATGCTCCACAAGTTGCCGGTGATGTTTATGCCCATCTATTGGAGACGTTGCCTCCAGATTTGACCCGAGCAGCTCAGGCGCTGCACCTCGCTGTTCAAAAGCTTCGAGAGCAGCCCGGACCTAAGAAATCATTTTTACACTGGGTACCTTTCATCCATTTTGGGGTTTAACTTGGGGGAGGCATAACAAGTAGTTTGGTAGTAGTATGTGTTTCCGTAGGATCGCTTGTGTGTTACCGTCCTGATTTATTTGATGGACTGTTAGAGGTTTACAACCTCTAAGAGAATCTCAACAAACCTCACCAACATGTGTGTCCAACCTTCCCCAACTGTAAATCTGAGACTCCATGATCAGTACAGAGAGCAGCACGGCTTCTCCAGGATCGATAGACCAACAACTGAGGAACAGTGTCTCTCTGGCATTATATCCACTCTCAAAATCGCCATTGAAGGTTAATATTCCGCATCAAGCTCAAACACCTCAGTCACATTTCAGAGACTCCAGTTGACTTTATCTGGCGAAGTGTTGGGGGTTTACAGCCTCTAAGAGCATCTAAGGCTTTTTCTAACGCGATCAGATGGTTAAAGTCTGGCAGACAATATTTCAGCAAATTGTATGCCTACAAGAATCCGTAGAATTATTGCTTGGTAAGCCTAATAGTTTTCGAGGTATTTGTATAGAGACACCAAAATCAAGTCCCAACTTACATATTTGTGATGAAATTAAGATACGGCTACGTTTCGCTAATTTAGACTTGATTTATTCAAGGACTGCCGGTTCAGAATTATTTCTATCTAAGCTAGAAAAAAGCCTTAGGCTTTGTGAAATTGGAACCGAGCTCTGCTGCCAACCAAACACGGACAAAGCTGCCGCTCCGATCAAGGGCGGTGTTGATCCCCAGTGTTTGAAAAGCCGTAGCTAAGGTCAAACTTTCCTCAGCTGTCCGGGAACTACGCAAAGACGTGTAGGGAGACGCACGCTGCCCGCTCAGCGCCGAAGGTGGGTGCCCAATCCACTTCGAGATCAATCCCCGGCGTAGTCCGAGAAGCCCGAAGATGGTTCGAACCGTCGCGTTGGCGCTATGTAAGGTATAAGAGATAATTGTCCGTGTGATATATGCGATGAGTGAGCATAGGAATCTAGGATAAGATTCCAAAACACAATAGTAAAGCATTTTAACAATAAGAGAAGACTTGTTCTTTTGGTGTTGAGGAGGGGGGGGGGGGGATATATTATACTCGCATGGTCCAACAAGTGAACAACGAGTTTACGGAAGACTAACAAGCAGTATTGTAAGGGTGGTTATCCATCCAAGAAACTACAAGAAGCCAACCGAACACAACATCATTCCAGGGGGTAGATCATCACAAGACGATAAATTGACTTGGATCTGGAAGGTAACGGTATGTGGTTACACAGCCGTAGAGCGAATCTGAAAGGAAAACAGTCAATATAACATGAGTAAAGGTAAAATGAGTGCGGAAGTGTAGGTAGAGGGATGGCGCAATAATTGAATAAAATGATCTAAAATATTTGGATGGAGGCTTGAACTAGCTCGGGTATTGAAGGCGACGAGCGTAGTGAGTCGTGCTTCCACAGCATTCAGGTTCAGGGCTCAGAATATGCCCGAACCGAACGCCAGGTTCAGGTTCTCCAGGTTGCTGAAGTTGTTGAACGTGTTCGAACGCGGTTCGAACGCCGAACGCCAATCAAAAATTCACCGCACTTAGAAGTGATGACATTGCCGTATTTCTGCACCGGCATGAACGACACTTACTCAAAGTCCACGCCTTCGCCACCCTCTCGAGTTCATCCACGTTTTCCAACTAGCAAGCTCTTTCCCCGACCCCGATCAACGGAATTGCCAGCGACTTGAGGCAGGCTTGGGAGTGACTCGGGCTTGTAATGTCGACTACCGCTTGAAAATATGTTTGATAAAACTCCTCATTAGCTGTGCTCATGCCTACTACGTTGGGCCAGGTGTTGCTTGGCCACCGTGTGTATTTCTCGACTATTTTGGGTCGGCAACCATTTGGCAAGCCTGATGCAGACCTTGGTCAATTCGGAATCCGCTGAGGATAGCGCTGAGGATGGCGCTGATGACAAGGAGAATTGATCAATTATTGCAAAGTATCTTATCCTATCCTATACCGTTGATACTTACTTCAAAATATCAGACTTGTAATGAACGGGGAAAAAGGCGTTCGGTTCTAGGTTCGAGCGCTGCTGAATGCCGAACCGAACGCATTGAACGTGAACGTGGTGTTCAGGTTCGGAGTTCAACCTACGCTAGGTTATTCTCCAATTTTAAGAGGTTTGAATTCGAGGCTGCGCACTTGGGGTTATACGTAATATTTTGATATACCCTATAAGACCAGAAATGTGGCCCTTCCAAATCTGGACTATTTCCCCCTCATCACCATAACCTTCCGCAAACGGAATTACTTGATATGGGTTCCACAACGAGGCCCACAATTTAGCTGCGCACTAATTTCGAAGAAAAAACCGGCCCACTGCGCAACCTCCGATCACTGCTCTCTCCACGCACCGCCCTGCGTCGTTGCGCTGAACCCCCTGCGCACCTGCACCCAACTTCCCTGCGCACCTGCACCCAATTTCCGGCTGCGCACCTGCGTTTAACCCCTGCGCACCTGCGCTACGCAACTTCCCGGACCGCAGCTCCGCATCATTTTGCCGACCTGCCGACAACTCCACTCACGCGCACCCTGCGCCCACTCTCGCGCACCTGCCCTGAACATATGCGCCCTACGCACCCAGCTGCCATCCCCGATGCGCCTCCTGCCCACAGCACCGCCCGTGACCCGCCCCGCCTCCCGCGTCACCGGCCCGCCTCGCACCAGCCCCCGCCCCCTAACCGCCCGCCAACTACCACATGCCGCCGCTCCCTTCCACACTCCCACCCCGTAGCCCGGCAACCCCCGGCGCGTCTGGTTGTCTGGCATCACGCCGGCACGCCTGTGTACGTTTGTTTATCGCCCTCTTCCCCACTACATCCACCATCGCCGAGACGAGTCGTCCGCCTGCTCCCCGCCGTCCACCCCCAAGGCCCCTTACATCCTCTACTGCCTCACCCTCGTCCTTATCGACTACATTTACTCAAAAATCTGCACCAGCCCGCCGCTTCTGTGGATCAAACTCCGTCTCTGCCTGCGCTTCCGCCTCTCATCGTCCACATTCGATCGGCACCGTTCTGCAGTTCCCCCCAATATACTCTAAACCATCCCCACTCCCTTCTCCTTCTTCATTCTCCCCTGTACGCTCAAAACTCCGCCCTCTGCGCGCTTTTGCTCTCACCCGCCATTCTGCTCTCTTTCTGTGCTCCTGGCTTGGCCATACCCCATACCCACCCAGCGACGCCCTCGGACATGTCCCCTGAACGTATTCCAACTCGAAATCCGGCCCAAGCTGCCTTTCCCATCCCGCCATTTGCGCACCAACGGAGCGTCGCAGTTCAGCGTCACTCGCATCCTCCCACCGCCGTCGTTTGCGGTCGGTTTTGTTTAAAAGGCGAGGGAGGAGTATGAGCGAGAGGATAGAGCAGTTTGGGGAGCTACCGGGGGGTCCAGGTGCGTAAGATACGCACATATTCACGTTTCCACGATTTTTCTGACTAATCGCTCTGACCCCGCGCCAATTCTACACGGTTTGCTCTGAAATTGCTTCAGGTGAGTCGCCCTACATCCCCTCTCCATCCCAAGCTTTGGCGCCACGTTCTTACTGGCCCCCAAACGGCTCGTTCATCCTCGTCTCCGTGTCGTTGCGCGTACCGCCACACTGGCGCGTCCCGATCGCTTCGCCAACGCCATATCCCCATTTTACGACCTAGAAAACGGTGGTACACCTATGGTCGCACGATACCGGCTGCCTTGGTGCGTTCATATATTTTTATTTCGCTTCTTTTCGCACTAATCATGGCTCCCGCTTCCACCCATGACCCTCGATCCCGCCGATTCCGTTCGAACCTCTGGGGAGGAGTTCTCACGAGATGATGGAATGGTGCTTGGCCGTACCGCGATGTCTAGGCGCCTGTTATTCCGATATATCCTCATTTTCTCGAGTTTTTTTGCAGAAATTCGTCCCGTCTTACCTTCAATCTCAGAAAAGGTGAGTATTCCCCTGTCCCCCGACTCTGCGTCATTTCTTTCACGGCATTCAAAGGCGCTTCCTCGTCATTAACTCTGCGTATCGCAGGACCCGTGGCCCGCGATGGTCATCCCAACGTCATATTTCGATCCAACCGCCCCGCGAAGGCTGATTCTTCTACCTACGCTGCATATCGATCCCACAGGTACGTCTCTGTAAGTTTATTCGCTTTTTTTCGACCTGATACCTCTAGTCAGCCATGCATGCGTCCCCTTCAGATTCCTATTCTCTTACCTTCCCCACCTGTTTACCTGATCCCTGTGTTGTATTGCCTCGACCGATCCCTGCGCCCCCACCCAGGCACCGGCGGCGGCGTGCTCAACTCAATGACGGTTACGGGTCTCTTCTTTGGAGTCCCCGCGCGTCGTTGAGTTGACACGTACTCGCTTATGCACCGGATGCTTCCACTTATGCCCCTAGCCTATATCTAACCCCTTCTATTTCTCAGGGAAATCCCTGGAAACTCATCACCCAAGCAAATCCGTGAGGCCCGAAGGAGAGAAAGACATGTAAGTTGTTTATATTCTCGTCACGGGGCGTTCGCATCGTGCCATCGATTGGTGATGCACAGGTATCCGCGGCCTCGGTACGTCGCTTTAATTTAATTTACTTTTCTGCCCTCATTGTGCCGACTTTTTGGGCTTCCCGCAGCGCCGGCGATTTTTTCGATCTTTCAAGGCCCGCGAACCACGCCGTTTGGACGCGCGAGTCTCGCTCTTCCGACGCCATTACTGATTCAATTTACCAGCCCACTCATTCAGAATTTCAATGTCCCACGCTCCACGTATGTTATTCCATTCCACTTTGATCATTCCGAACGGGCTTTATGTTTCCGTATAGAGATTCCTGTTGTATTCTTTCTCTTCCAGACGCATCAGAACTCCACTCCGCCGTTACGCGGCGCACCGCAATTTTTCGGCGTCCCGCAGACCACGCCGTTTGAACGCGTGAGTCTCGTTCTTGCGTGAATATTCCTGCTTTGCCTTGCCTCTTACGTTGTCTAGCCAGTTCTCATGCCGGTCTCACTCCCTAGGCTCTGTTTATTGCACGCCACCTCTGCGCCGCATAGCGGCGCTCCACTGCAATTTCACGATAACTCGACACCCCGCAAACCTCGCCATTTCTACGTGTGGGTGGCTTCGTAACATGTCATTTTTACTTTATTAAACTGAATAACCGTCTCACCGCACGGGGAAACTATTTTGATTTTGAGGCTTTCCACGGACTTGGACAGGAAGTCCATCCTCTCCTCGTTCTGCTCGCATCACAGCGCTGGCTCCTCAATTAAGTAGGCTTTTTATTTAGCTACGCATCTCCAAATATTGTAAAACAAATGAGGCGGCCCGAAACTGAATTTAATATATGTGATTTGGGACTTGGTACAATCTAATCGCTAATCTAATCTTTCAAAGTCCAAATCAAAGTCCACGAAACTTCAAGTATCGCCGCGCCTTTCGCCAACGACAAAATGCAATATAAAAAATAAGAAATAGATGATCTTGAGGTGGGTTGAGTGGGTCGAGTGTGGGAAAAGTGGCGAACGTACCAAGCGCAGGGTGGAGGTGGTGGTTGAGAGTGCTCGGCAGTTGCCGAGCACGTTGAAATGAAGGTCGAGCGAGTGCTCGAGGTGCAGTGTTCGCGTGCGGCGACATTTTTAGACGCGTGGGAACGCATGACGTCAGTGCCAAGAGGGTGCTAATCTATTTTCGGACACGTGAAACGGGCAAAGCGCCAAATCTCAACCTGCTGCGACAATCTTGCAGCCTGTGGTGAAATGAGTTAGGGTCCTAAAAATATCAATCTTATATGGACAGGTACGCCCGAATGAGGGCTTTCTGGCTATAACCATTGTTTTCTGACTGGATGATTTTCATGCAAAAAGTGCCATTGATCTTTGCATTTTTTACAGCTTTTCAGACTGCAACAGAAAGATATTCATAACTCAATGGATACTGGTGCGCTTCAAAAGTCCTTTTAGGGAAGGCGAGCTGGACATAAAGTATCCACATAGAAAAAAACAGATTTGTGTTAAACCGACGGGAAAGTAGTTTTTTCGGCGTGGGTGCCACCGGGGATACAGCCCCAAAATCGGGCACCTTTTTTTTTGACCTCCTCCCCTCGGGGCTCATAGTTCAATAATTAGATGGGGGGGCAGAGGAGGTTGGGAGGCACCCGGCAGGCATTTCAGCATCCCCCCTCAGCCAAAAAAATCAGAATAGTTGAATAACAGTGAAGATATACACTAAACACCGGAAATGCCTTCCCCAAAACGGTGGAGGATAATACTAGGCTCCCCTCTGCTAGTACTTGTAGTACCAGCGGGTAAGAGCCAATGTCAGTAGCAACTTAAGAGGATAGAGTAACTATTATTATTATTGACTTACAAGGTCAGTTCAGACTTCAGCAATTATATTATAAAGTGTTAGAAGTAGACTCAAATTGCATTCTGAGTATCCGTTATTATTGCAGGGAAACGTTCAGGTGTCACCAACACATATTCTTCCCGTGCTCAGTGCTCAGGTTGGAGCTCTACCCCACCCAGCTCCACCCGCTCCACACCTGAGCGAAGTGCGTGTAAATTCACCAAAAAACGGGCGATATTCACGCTTTTTTTGTGACTCGGCAGATTAGGATCATATAGAATACTCACAAGCCCTCAATGCCACATACTACCATTCAAGAATACATTGTATTATAACTACTTATAGCCTAGTTGTAAGCCCCGTATAACTCTCCTGTAACCCACCTATAAGCCTGTAACCGTTCCTAACCCCTTATAGTCGATCAGGCCCTTTTGCGACATTAGTATAATGCAACTAACGAGAATAAAGGATATGGGGCTAGCCGCAGTGAAACTTCCTGCGCACTGAGGGGTACAAGAAACAAACTTTTTTCTCAGTTCTTCAATCGGCCTATGGCCTGCCAAAGCAATACCATTCGAATTAGATTCGCCATTTAAACCTAGATTGTTGTTTGAAGGAACCCAGCGTACTTTTTTCTTCTGAGAAATTAGAACACTGTCACAAGAATTGCTCCTGCGATTGGGTGCTATTCAATTAAGAACTTCGACCTGGTAGTGGCCTGACCTTTGGTCACTATGACTTGTGGATTTAGTATTTACCTCCCGGAGGTCAGATGCATAGGTAATGGATACAAGAATATAGCACTCGGAGGAACCAGGTGTGCCCGGAGGGCGGTACTATTGGAATCAATAGAGCAATCCAATATTAGCAGTGAACTCGCTGCGAACGCGTGGGACCACCTCGTTTGGCTCCGACATGGGGACCATCCAAGGAAATATTAGTGTTGAACAAAAGCTTATGAGGGGCGGGTGGAGCGCGCAGCCCTTCGGAGACGACTTTATCGAACAAGTAGAAGGAGTTGCCAACGGTGCTGACTTTTATTTCAACAAAAGTGAGTCTGCTAACTCTAGCCTCACCACAAAGAGCGTGCTTACTGAAACGTAGATCGACTGTCGGGAATGTAGGGAAGTTCGGCGCCAATGCAAACATTCCTTCAGGATAACATGATCACCACACTATTTTTCGGAGGCGTCAACATTGGTGAGCGACGACCTGCGACGATTTGCTTATGGCATGACGAATTTAAGCCTGGATCAATGCGTCTGGGGAACATTTTCGGAGTGAGGGCATGTTCAACCTCGCAGAGCAGACACTGACACCGGCATAGTTCCCCATCACGCGGGCCGCTTGAATTCATTTTCTAAGTGAGAAATCGATTACAGCTTTGACTTACAGTAAACTGATGCCCATATAACAGACGACGAGGGAAGATATAAACATGTTTCGCGAACTCAAGCAGGAGTCAGTCATTTTGCCCTCTGCACTCCATCACTGACCGACGCCAGCGTACAAGCTCTCCGGCAAGAATACGGTTTCCTTCCCAGCGACTTCCGTATTACCGTCCCCAGGCACTGGTCTATTCTCATCCTGGCTCTCCGGCTGAGCAAACGCATACCGCCCACCGCCGTTCTTCAACGGACCATAGCGGAGCCGCACGCGCTTCCCCAGGTCAATATCATTCAACTCTGCATTGCGCGTCGCAGCCAAAAAGTCGCTAAAGCTCCCGGTCGCTCCAAACTCATTCTGGAATAAGGCGGCAACGCCGACGACGGCGCATAGCAGCGAGAGACCCAACCCTGATCCGTAGACGAGCCACAGCCGCCGGGCGTTATATGCAAAGTGTGGGACGAGGTTCATGGAGAGGCAGGTGGTGTTCGTGGTCTGGGAAGGATCGACTGTGAGGAGAGAGAGAGTAATGTTTTGCAGGAGCGATTCTATGACGCTGGGAACGTCGGCCCAGGCGATGTCACCCTTGCTGTTCGCGGAGGAGACGAGGTGGGTTTGTGTTACTGAGAGACTGGCCGGCGCGTAGACGAACTGGGCACGCTCCTGCGTCGACTCCATGATGGCGCTGCCAATGATGTAGTTGTACATACTAGAGACGAGGGCGTAGGTATTGGGGTGGTGGCGTTGAACCACGCAGAATGGGTCCCTGAGGCTCCATTAAAAGTTGCATTTTCACCGGCGGTGGTTGGGGGAGACATCTGAGACGCGGGTTTGTCGCGTACGATTTGGTCGACTGAGACATGAGGGATGGAGCCGAGGAATGTGTAGTTGAGATAGTACGTTGAGTTGTATGTGATGCAGGTGAAGTTTGTTCCTCGAGGTATGGTGTCTCCGATCGAGACCGGAATATAGGCCCTGTAATCTGCGTAATGCCCCACAGAATCCCAGCCAGAGTATGGGTTCAGTGAAGGAGAGGCATCGAAAGTGTCGGCGACATAGAGTGGGGTGTAAATGTTGATGGAGGTCCAGGTGAGAGCGGAAGAGTTTTGGACCCCCAGCGAGCACGAAAATGACGGAGCGTTGACAGAGAGGAGGTAGGAGCAGTTTCCAGAACACGGGGATGTCGGAGAGAATGGTTGGCCGCCGAACAGGGTGGCTGCGACGGTGCGGTTTGCGAGCACGGACGGTTGAGTGTATGATTGCAAGGCGTTTCCAAGCTCTAAGATGTGGAAGAAGAGTGAGGGTGGGGTGCAACTGTCAAGAAAAGAACGACGCACCTTCATGCAGAGCCGTAGATGACCCCAAATCATAAGTTTGAACCATACACTTCTCGCTCACGGTGTTTATCTGCGTCTCGACGCTCAACGTCCCCGGTGTGAAAGTCACCACGAGCGGGAACACCCATGCGAGGGCGGCAATGCCCACCACTCCACGCCCGGTCTTCCAAAAATCGATTGAGAGAAATGCGAGCGGGTTATACGGCGACGACCAGAGCGCATCGAGCCCGGCAACCGTGAAGCTCCGCTGGCGCACGAGCCTCCACGCGCACTGCAGGAATGCGGTGCCTGCGCTGACGCCGAGCAGGGCGGAGACGAGAAAGGCGAAGGTGGTGCCGATTGCGGAGGCGCCGGCTTGAGACTGGACTCCGTGCAGGCCGCTGGAACTGCCGGTGGAGGGCACGATCCGTCCATTGAGTGACGCGTTGAACAAGTGGTGCCCTATGGCGAGTGCTGCTGCTGCTAGCCACGCGAGGACGATCTTGAGCAGCGGCGGCGAGTAGTTGCCATGCGGCTGCGCGTGCGCTTGAACAGAATGTCGCGGCGTGTGCATGAGGATAGTGGTAGAGGGCAGGTCACGCGCGCGAAGAAACACAGCCTCACAATTTGAACTTATCCGGCGAGTTCGATGACGATATGGTTGTCAGAACTGGCTGATAATGGTTCGAAAGCCCTGCTTCATACCTTCACGTAGATTTTTTTTTTAGCCTTTATAGGGTCTGAATTCATTTCCTGGTACTCCAGAACAAGTCGGCGAGAGTTCGAGAAAGTAATTCTTGGTGTGCTGAGCTGAGTTACGTCACCGGAATGATCCGGCTCTCTCAACTCAGCGGCTGAAAAAGCGGATTTCCAACCTGCTGACTCGGCGGTGAGTGCTTCCCGGCGTCAAAACCAGTGGTTGCTTGGGTCGATATATTCGGAATCGATGGAGCTATAATCCCACGCAAGTATTTCCCATGGTGCCACAAGTGAAGCAAGGTGGTGTAAGTGGATTATCAGACCTGATCACGGAATTAATTGTGGAGGAACCAATACTGGTGTGTAGGAGCCAGGATTTTAGAAGAATAGTCCCAGATATATCCCTTATCCATTCCAATTTACCCTGTATCATGGGACTGAGGGGAAAGTTGTTTTTTTCTAGCCAGTACGCCGGCTTGTTTGGGCTAATTTTTGACAGCATTCTGCGGACCCGCCGACTGGTGGCCATACTGAGCCCTATTGCTACTGTTGGACGGACATATCCGATGGGTCCCGTATTTGGTCCAGACATAGGGCCGATGCTGAACCCTCGGAATCCGAAAACCCCATGTTTTAATTCAAAGTCCTCGATAACTCAGACAGGGACGTGCTCTTTTTTTTTTCAATATTATCCCTAAGGCCTAAGGGTTAGGATGATTTAAAGGTTAAGAGGCCTATAATATTAAGGCTTAAGAAGAGGGAAAAATATTCCTAAGTCTTAATTAAGGGCTATGATAGCATCACTATAGTCATCAATCACAAAAACTTCAACCATCTGCTCCAGCACGTTTCCCCAATTGGCTCTCGTGTCCTTTCTCCCTGCATTTTGGTGGAAAGATTACAAAACCCGTTGTATGGCGACTTTGTACGGCATACATTCACGAGGAGCTCTGGATGAAGCTTCTGGAAATTGAGGAATCCAATGTAGAGCCCCAAAATGGAGAACTGGAGGGATCTGGGAATGATTATGACGGGTAGTGGATAATTTGAACTTGCTAAAATTGCGTCTGCGCAGGGTGCGCTGTCCTAGACAGACGGCGCCGAACGCGCTGCTAGTGTTGCTGTTGGCCGCACATAGATTATTGCGCAAACCAAGCATCGTGCGAGCTCTGTCGTGTAGTATTAGCCACAGCCTTTGTAAGAAGCTGCAATAGCGGCCAAACGATTGGACAGTTTCATGACTGAGGTGGGGTTGGGGCAATGGAACAAATGTGAAGTTGTTGGCGTCTGAGTGTACCAACTAATTGAGCCCGAGGAGACATCTCAACTGAGATAAGGATCGTGTTGTTCTCACCATCAAACTTGCGACCATCAAACACAAATGGAGTGGCGCAGTGGTATGTGAAGGGACGAGACGCGTAGAATATTCGCGAGAAAGACTAAGCAGCATCATTTGTTGAGCTAGATCACGCTATAGCAGGAAAGCCAGAACTGAAGTGAGCTAGGATCTTCACAGAAACCGATTTAGATACAGGAGCGTCGCAGGTATACTACGCAACTGTTTCGTCATGGCAGGGGAACTTGACCTAGTTCATAAGATAGAAAATACTGGATGAGATTCGGAGGAGATATATGGTAAGCTCAGTTCCATGACGCGAGCCTCCCAGAGCGCCAAGACAAAAAATACCAAATGGAAGAATTTTCGATTGGCAGAGGAGCATTCAGAATCCAGATACGGGCCAGTGATGCGCACGCCATTGTAAGCACCAGAGACATCGCAGACAGGGTGAATCCTACAGCAGCTGAAATTACAAGAAGCGAGCGATGATGGCAAGAAGAAAGAGGTGCTTGTGTTTTCCCTCTCGCCGTTGTCTCGCAGATTGTTGGACTGGACATCTTCCCATTGGAGTATGAGGGAAACGGCTTCTTCCGGTTGCATCTTGCCGCAGCTCTTCAAACGTTCCTCGGTGGAGCATCCCCGAGAATCGCCTGAGCCATCTTGCTCTGCTTGCTCGGACTCGGCGAGGAGTCCGGGGCGACGAATCTCCGCAGCCTAGCCCTTGTCTTTGGGTTATCAGACGGGCATAGAGTGGGTCAAGAGGGTTCGGATGTACGCTGTGAGTTTCTCCTCCTCCCTTCCGATGCTCCGCCTCTCCCGCCTTCACCTCCCATTCTTGACTCTACCTCTACCTCTCATCTCTACCTATTCCCCCCTTTTCCCCTGCTCCCATTAATCCGTTCGGTAGCGCGTTCACCTTTGTTTTCTCTCCACCAACCCCCTTGTTCTCCACATTTATCCCTGCCTGCCGTCGATATTGCGCCACTTGCGAATTTAATATTCCCCCGAGCCTTCTCCCTCCGAAATACCATTCAGAATATGATTCTTACGGATGTCATCCGTCTTGACTCCCACATCCATCATTAATCTGGTTGCCGCTAATTAGATCTCTTATTCGTCGATCCTGACCGCATCTCATCAATCGTTTCACTCCACCTTCGTTGTCTCCTTGCCCCATTACACCTACCATACTCGCTCACGGTCATTAGGTAAATCCACATCCCGTAAGATACATCCATCGCACCAACCCCGAACGCTACTGTTGATCCTTTCGAGCAGTGCCCTCTCGAGTACGGTATGGCGTTCGCCTTATCCGTTGCACAATAATTCACGGTGTCTGCCCTTAATTTGGGCTAGTCCTATTATTTCTCCCACCTTGGTACGCCGTCCTAGCCTATCATGCGCTGCCACCACCCCAGAATGCAAACCGGACTGCGGTCTTGCGGAGCTTCGGTTGGTTTTCAAACTTGGCTCTAATTCTTACCAGCCTCGCATTAGCTCTCCCCCTTCGCACCTTTCCCATCCTCACTTTCAAAGAACCTAAATCACATCTCTCCTTCTTAAACTTGCGCTCTTGCCCCATCATTAGTCCGTCGAAGATCTCCTTCCTTGCTCGCATCCGTTCACTCTGATTGCTCGCTCTACCGGGCCACAACACATCGACTTTTGGTATATTCTCCGCTGGCTTGGATCTTGAATGCTGGGCTGCGTACATGTAGCTCTCGGGCTTCTGGTTTGTAAACCTTCCCTGCGACGACGACGGCATCATCCTAATGGCCATGGATATTCCAGTAGCTGCTTCACTGTCTCATGATCTAGTACTTGGCATGGACTGGTTCTAATTCGTGCGCGCCGCTGTCTCTTAAATCATTGTTCACTTGAGTTCTAGATCACTTGACATTTGACAACCCGTATCCTCGAGATTCGGCACAAACTTACAAATCTTTGGGTCAGTTCTGTGGGCAGATCGGTGGCTGTACATGCCACCCGGCTTTCCCCAGAGTGTACAGCCACCAGTCTGCCCACAGAACTGAGCGCAAGATAAATAGGAAGACCGCCAAGCGCATGAAGACTGCCAGACCGAAACCACACCATTCAGAAGTGCTCCACATGAATCCATGGACAGTAGCAAGCACATCAGCCGCAGCGAGCACCTCTGCTGCAGCAAACACCTCGGATGACGAATATAACCAGTATTTTGGCCCAACCAGTTTAACCGAGGCGGAGATGGAAGAGTTGGATCAATTAGAGCGAGAGGCTTTCACGGGTGAGCAATCTCTGCAGGGTTTCTTGTATTTTCCAGTTCCTAACTGCGCACCTGTTCCAGATGCAGCACCCGCTCAACAGTCGCCACCGCCACCACCCAGAACTCCGCCATCAGGTTCCCCGAGCCTAGAGCAGCTATGTTCAGCTGCCCGGCGTTCCCAATCCCGTATGAGGTCCCACATCATCCCTTGGCTCGTGTCGCTCACAGACTTGAATAGACCCATTCTTTTCGAAGCGCGAGGTTCTTAGTTATGACGCAGATTCTGAGGATGATGGTACCATTTCGGACGACGATGAGGAAAGAGAGTCGCAAGCTGCTATTAACATGCCTGCTGAGTTCTCGAAAGAGAAAGGTACGTACTTATGCACGGCCGCCGGCGGATCACGTTAATTGACACCAATACTTACTTCTTTGAGTAGCCTGGTTTCGACGGCCTCAGCAGATGCCGGAGTGGCTCTATAACTTCTTCCGTGATATCGTACATCCCCTCTTATTCCAAAAGAAGAGTGGGAGCCTTGTCCAGCCTGCCACTTTCAAAGGCACAAAGCTGCATGCCGCATCATTTTGGATACTCCCTCCAGAGGCTGTTCTGTCGCTGGCAAGTTACAACCTCGATCCCACCATTCTCTACAGACCCCGTGTGTTTTTATGGCTCCCACACTTCCACGTAAAGCAGCTCAATTGTCCGCACTGCGGGCCTGCTCTTGAAAAAAATGGTGCTGTTGCCCCACGGCAGGTCACCGATTGGGAGGACAATTTTTATATTGTTACTTGGAGATACTACTGCCGTGATGGCTGCAAGAAAACCTACCGAGGTTGGAGTCCGAGGCTATTAGACTCTCTTCCAGCGTACTTACGTCTTGCATTTCCTGCGACTTTGTCGCGGAAGTCGGGACTTTCACATCGGGTTATCACAATGCTACGGGGTGGGAATCAGCATAAGATGGGCCCTTCCGGTGTTCATTCTCTGCTCTACAAGATGCATACGCTTCGCTTTAATACGCTGCAGTTGCAGTATTTGGAGTGCATGTTTGAGCAGGAGTTCGGTATATCCCAACATGAGACGGGCACTACAGTACAGTCTACCCTGCACAATTACTCTGTTGCTCATCACCTTCCCGCCTTTGGAGACTTTGGAGACCCGCATCGTTATGCAGGGTTCGTTCCCACTGTTTCGTACTTGACATGCATGATGAACAAGGCCATCGAGCGCGACGAGGCAGATGCTGATCAACACACCGCCTGCTTGCCGATCAACGACCTGGCAATTGATGATAGCCACAAGGTACGTGTTATTTTAATCCGTGTTCTAGGACTCAATTCATTATTTAACCAGGTCAACAAGCACATTGCAAAGCAGGACGATGTTCCAGTATTTGGGGCGCTATGGACATGCATGGCCTCGTTCTTTATTAGATCACAAGCCTTGACTCTGACAAAGAGCCATGAAGAGCGGCTTGGGCCACTCATGGGTATAGCTGCGTCAGCAAAGCGATATGGCCATGGGGATCCGGCGGTGGTCTTCTCAGACGATCCAATAAAGGTAAGCCCTTTACTCATGGGTCTGAAATTTATGCGGAAATATTAAATAAATGCAACAGAACAAAGCATTACTCTATGCGGCATTCCCGTTGCTTGCCGAGTGCTTAACTCCAATGGCTGCTGCCCATGGACTCAAATCCCTCGATCTTCCGCCCACGGCCGAAATAACAGTCCTCGAAAGTGCCGAGCTTGCGGAAACAATCTTCGCCTCGTTGATGGTTCCACTAGACAACAATCCAAACACGCATTTGTGTGTAAGCATAGACACTGAGTGGAATATTTCGCGAACAGTTGGCGTTTCAATCATTCAAGTTGCTCCACATTGTGGGAACTCAATATATATAATTCCTGTACGTTTCCTTTTACTTTCTAGTAGTATGTGGCTAATATTGATCCAGGTACATTCCTTCCGGAAGCTTCCCGCAGCTCTCGTACGCCTGCTTATTTCGAAGCAGGTTTTTCTTGTCGGCTGCGCTGTCAAGGGCGATCTCACATGCCTGAAAAAGCAATTCGCTCAACTCAACGGGCAGTCATCCAATGTCATTGATCTGAAGCAGTTTGCGATTCAACGTGGCACGATTGAGAAGAAAGAGTCAGGCAGCCTGGATGTACTTGCTGATAAGCTTCTCGGTGCTTATCTCTCCAAAGACAACTCGATTCGCAAGTGCGAGGACTGGGAACTCTCTAAGCTCCATCCGGAGTTGGTTAATTACGCCGCGCTCGACGTTTTTGCTTCTCGTCTCATCTTCGAAAAAATATGTGCCCTTGCTCCCCTGGATTGTGTACAGCACGATACGCCTGCGGGTACACGGATCGCCTTACTCATGCAGAAGGGTGGCGAGATTATCGCATACGGGAAGATATCGAGCGATCAAACAAGTTCATATGCCGGAGTTCGAGTCAAAGTTCCCTCCAACAGTCGTGCATTGGTCGAAATTGACACAGTACTAATTCCATCGGCCGCTGCAGTTCTCCACGTCCCAACGTCAAATGGGAGGCGGTCTACAAAATCCGGGGCTTTCACGCTTGCACAGCTTCGATCAATGTCCTCATCCTCAACGTTCCAAGTTGTGAGTCCAACTGACCTTCTACTATTTGACCGGCGATCCAGCCTGGTATGTTATTGAATTATAAATCCCGATTCAACTCTTAATTTATTGAATTATTAGGATTCTCAAATTCCAGACTCCGGGTCGACTGCCCCCGAGCCCTTGATTGCTCCCTTAACCCAACCTTCTTATCTTCTTCCAATCCCTCATGACGAGGCGGATAGTGAAGATGAAGAACTGGATGATCCGCAATTTGATGCAGACCAGAACAATGACGAAGCCGAAAGACTACAACTGCGAATGCTTGAGTCACATGCTCGGGTCAGCGAGTCCCTTGACACAGGAGCCGATATACACTCTGAGGAACCTCTCGATGCACCCCCACTGAGCCGTGGATTGCTCGAAACTTTGAAGAAGATCATTGATTCTCCCAAGGACCTGCACACCGTCTACACCAGAATCAAAAAAGATATATTTCACGCTTTTCATATGATTCCCCTCTCGACTTCTCATGGACTCAGAGCAGTGTTTCTTCGCACCCTTCGTGACCACTTGATGCGCTGGGATCCCGTTATACGTTCAGAGGTCGACGAAACGTGCCGCCGTGTCTTCGGTATCAGCTTTGATGTCATGCTTCTCAAGAATCCTCGTTTCATCAAACGGCGCACCCCACGTTACGTTCCGCCACCTAGTGTCCTCGTCCCCGCCATTGAACATGTCTATAATGTCTTTGGTGATGCGCATGATGCCGAGTCAGGCCAACCACTTTTCACCAAGGTAGCCTGGCAAAAAGCGAAGGCTGTTCTTGAGCTTGCGAGAGAGGGCTACTTGTCCGATCTGGAGGATGTAGTGTTGTACGAGAAAGCTGGTGTTGACGAGTATGGGCTAACAATATGGAAATGTCCTCGCGGCACAAACAAAGTGGAAGGAGGACCTCACGGCGATATTTATCGCAAATTTGGAGCACTTCACGGTAAGTTTATTTCGCCCTGTCGCTTCAGCTGGTCCACGTCTTGCCGTCAACTCATTGACAGACCATCGGACTCGATACAATCTGCAGGTATAGTGATATTATTATCCTTGTATGATGTGCATGACCAGGACGAACCTGTATTAGGCTTTCGCCAAGCACCAATTTGGGGTCAATTGGGATTATCATCACAATCTGGCTTTAATCAACCGCACCTCATTTTTGCTCAATTATCTCAACGACATTGTGGATGGAGCTAGCTCTTATTCTGATTGGCTGAATGCTGATCTATACGAGCGAACAACGGATCGTTTTGGTATTTGTGTGCTTCCTGGTTGGTTATCCGCTCTTTATTCGAAAACAATGCTAATTTTGGGTACAGAATCCATTCGTATTCGCCTTGGAATGGCTCCTTACACCAATCAAGCAGCGCGAACATTTAAACTGAACAGCAACGACGATTGGCTCAGGCGCCGTCAAGGAACCGCTCTTCCGGTCCTTCCCCCGACGACGCCAGAGGCACGCAAATTCTTCTTTTCCAGAATTCCGCAATTTGCTTCAGTCGCTAGTGCAAATGGAAAGCGAAAAATCGACTATGAGGCCTTCGCAAAGGATTGGAACGGTTCTGCAGATGGCAAGCACCGGTATTATGTCACCACGGATGTTCTCTCGGCGTATGCCAAGGGCTGGGCGAAGACGAGCAATGTTCGCGCCTCGCAAGAATTAATTGCAGCTAAAATGGATCTCACCCGTGAAACCGGCAAAATATTCCAAAATCCGTCGCTGCCGTTCCCAGAGTCACTAAAGGGTGTCGCCCCGTCGATACATCCCCAACATGGTGTTGTTGAACTCGCTGATAATAACCCAGACTTCCGAGCACCATTTCGATGCAACTCGCCATCTCTCACCCACAAATCCATGCAGATGATCCAGCACCGGTACCAGCACCTCGCCGCTCTCGAAAACGAAAACGAGCGATTACACCATCACCATCCATCCCATTTGAGAACTCAGAGCCAGCAGCACAATCTTCTGCTGAGGCCGGGCCGTCCACTCAGAGGCTCCCAGTGATTCGAACGGGGGAAGAGGACGAGAGGTACAATCCATTCATAACTTCTCTATCCTGTAAATGACCATCTTCTAGCTCAGGAAGGAGTACACAGCATCGCTGAGTAGTACCTGATCACGAACGCAAACGAAGGACTCGCTCGTGTCGTCGTTGCAACAGAGAAACGTGCCCCTCACATAGTCAATAGAGTGTCGATCTAAGTTCAAATTTACAATTACTTACTCCACATCGGGTAGTAGCCTTCTTCGTCAATTCGCTTATTTTTACCAAACCTCGTCACTTTGATCGCACTTAAGGAAAGTTCGTTACTTCCAATGATTTTCTGTGAAAGCTCGTCAGGTGAGTAAATTCTAATGAAAGTTTGTGAGCTCACAGTTCATTTGATGTTGAACATCATGTGGCACGTTCAACCTTTCCCCTCTACCACTACCACGACCATCGTGCCTGCGCAAGGAATCTGCGGGATCGCCGGCAATGCGCGCAGACATCTAAAACAGAGCGTGGTGCGTGTATAACACTCCCTTCCGTGCTCCATACCCGACATGGACACAATACTCGCACCATGATATGAGCAGCATCGATATCTGCTTCACCCAGAATCATGCAGGAATAGGCGGCGTGGTTTTTTATTCAGCATGGCAAGGCCACTTCTCCGCTGTCTGCTGTGCGATCGGCGTAGCACACAGTTCACCGTTTGGACCCGAGCATGCTGAAATACCTCGTAGGCCTCAGACAGGCGCTGCCTCACGCACCCGCACTCATTGACAGGTTTATAACACAAATGGAATCCACCGTCAGAATCACCGTGAGCACCTAATGCGCGCGCGAGCCGTTCGACTCGGAGAAGATAATTGCAGCGACGGTGCACGTATATCCAAGCAGTAGCGTCCCTCCCACATGCAGGACGCATCCTGCGAGTATCTAGTACGGTCTCGTTGCGATCCTGGTGCAAGGCAGCCTGGGTTGTATCCACAAATCAACCCATGAGCAGTGCCTTGAGACTTGGAGCTACTGTACCACAAACCCAGAAAGAGGCCCAGCAAAAAACACGAGCGTGAGGTCCGATGTAAGAGGAGATAGGATGGCAGTCACCGTCCGTGTGTGGCGATGAAGAGCGCCCGAGGACGCCCGGTGTACGAAGTGATAAATTATCACGGCCAACAAATCTCTCTACATTTTGAGAGTGCGGGTTCGGCCGTGTTAAATCGGCGACGTTGTGTTCAACTGTATTTGTACGGGTTTCTGGTCTATAGGGGTTGTCTCCATCCTTTCCCTGTCTGCGTCCTCAATCGCCGTCAACCTCACCTGATCCGCTAAATCTGCATTTTGATAAGCACAGTTAAAGCACAGCCCCAAATATGGCTTTGAATGCATCTCTGTGCGATGCCACTATGTGGATAACCGCGTCTGACATAAATCCCGCACTCCCTGGTCTCCCCAACCGTTGACAGACTACGAGAACATTTTGACCGATTACAGGAATTGGGATTGTCAAGATGAATTTAATCTTGGCCCCACTGCGCTGTTGCTCTTTTAAAGAGCAACAGCGCAGTGGGGTTTAATGTTGCCCCTCACACTTCTCACTTTCATGTTGGAGCCGAAAGAAAAACACTGTTGCTCCGTCGTCTGTTCAGTCCTTTAATGGAATGGCTCACTCGGCGCCAGGTCAGGTTTCATCTTGCGAAACATTTCCATCTGGTCCGTTTCCCGTTCAAGTTGCCGAAATTAGCGCTGTCACATTTTGTATAAGAGCAGCTCGACTCCCGCCCACCCATCAACCAATTACAATTTAAACCCATTGATTCGGAAGTGTGGGGGGCATACTAGTCATGTGAGCAAGCCCACATGCCATGCATCTCCAGACTTGAAGGCTGAATTGAACTAGGATTTTTTGTAATATTTTACGGCGGGGGCAGGATGACTTGATGTGGTAGTACGTGATGGGGATGACTATCAACGAGTGGTGGCAGCGAGGCTATGTACTTACATTACAGTATAATAAGAATGCGGATATATAACTCCGTGCAGATGAATAACCAACTCCAAAATTATACTGGCCCCGTACACTACCTTTGCTGTCGTTCCGCCTAAACTCTCAGAATTTTGTTCCTATACCTTACAAAATGGCTTTCCCACGGCTCTGGAGCCCGCAAAAAACTGTTTTGTTTCCTCCTGAAGTGCTGGAATCCGCCTAGATTTGTAACGATAGGTACTTAGCATTACACGGCACAGTCCGAGTACCGGACCACGAATGGAATAGTGGTTGCCAACAACGGGATCTCGTCATCATAAGTTTCAGTGGAATACATTCTAATATATTGTTATCCATCTCATACCATCCCATCGTACACTAGGCACTTGAACTTGGGGTAAAGGGCCGTTGCTATGCCCGGCAGGTACGAGTACTTATGAGTGTAAATGGATGGCCATAAATATGATCAATTGAGACACTAATGTAGGCTGATTGTGGCTGGATCGTCGTAGTGAAAGATTTGGCAAAAGCAGAATGGGCCTGGAGGTTAACATCGGCGTTGCCTTAAGAAATCTCAGTTAGCATACAGGCAAAACACAGAATAAATTCTCACGCATTGAAAATCGTATTAGCAAGAGCAGGAGGGGAAGCCGGTGTCAACTTTTCGACTCTGGTGGTTTTCATCGAAGGTATAGGTATAATTAGCAGACTAGGGGCGAGTCAATTTATATATTTATTTATAGCTCAGTGCCGAAGAAATTTATTCGACAATCAGACTTGGAAGCGGTACACCCATGTTTTTACACGAGATTAAAATAACAAAATGCAGATCGTGATCGATGGAATCCGTTCAAGTGATCCGGGCATACAGCACTCCAACAGCCTCGCCGATCTCACCACATATATTGCATGTATTCATGGCAAGGAGTGTAAATTACCATCAGGTTCACAGTTAGAACCTGTAAGAATGCCATCGTGGTACCAAATGGATCCGTTGGTTTAACCAAGTGAGATGTGAAGTGATTGGCTTCAAATATACAGCACCACAAATAGAGTATCGGTGAACGGTGGGTCCAACCTGCACATTTATCGCGGAATCATACAATGAACTTTTATCGCACAGAGAAATAAATGAAGGGGGGAGCAGTTGATAACTTAGTGGTTGAATGTAAATAGGAGGAGCATAACGGGCATTTATAGGTAAAAGTGATCGCCTTCCGTTCTGACAGCCACTGTAATAAGTAGGGTATTGCCGCAAAGGCAGAGACTACATCATGATCGCAGGAAAATGAGTCTCTAGTAGCAAAGGTGCCGAATTGCAAGAGGGGCATATGAAACTTTCGGTGCCGAAGCTAGTGGGTCCGAATATCCGCTTGGCAAGATGATCTATGGTGGTCAGGGTCATACCCACCGGGAAAAGTGACAGGAAATCGGCAGTTAATAAGCTTTTCATTTAGTCTCGGGCCTCTTCTAACAATGCAGATCTACCACAGAATTTTGCAAAGCCACCTGAAAGAGTTCAGGGTACTTAGTCTGCACCGAGAAATAATCTGTCCATTCTGCAGTTTACGTGGCGGGTTCACAAGGTTGATAAATAAGGTGTCCAATATGTGGCTTCCGTGTTCGTCATAGGCATCCTGCCCCTCAGTGATGCACAACTCGGTAGTGTCATTATTTTCAATCATTACGGGCATTCCCACACATAAACTCGGTTTACCCACTATATGTTCACTAGAGTGCACGGATGTGCCCTTGAAAGATCATTGCGCTCGGAGCCACTGAGATGTTGAGAGGACGGAAGTTTCGGCTTGTTTCACAAATTGACAGATATGTTCTGTGGTATCTGAGCTAGAGCATCGTCTTGAGGTCGGAATTTTGGCAGGAGACCCCTTTTTTTACTTGGTGGAGACACGCTGTATGGCCCTGTTAGCAACGGAAGGCAATAGGGGGTGAGCAACTACATGTGACATCAGGAAAATCCTTTTCAGAATTAGTTTCCCGGTTAAATATGTAGGCAGCTGTAGGCGAGTGTAGTTGCACGCCGAAAGTATGTAGCGCCCGTAGCGCCTGTAGTCTATGTAGCAGCCGCGGCAAACAACGCGGTACATCATTGATGTCCACTGTTGAGATGTTACTCTCCGTTGGACAGCGCCAAGAAATATAAGGCGCCGATCCGCGGCCCGTCCACAGCCGTGAGATAAGATAATCATTAGCGTGCACACTCGTTAAGACAATGAATCAGTAAATTCAAGAGAAGCGGTCTCTAGTAAAAGTATCTACATCTATGTAAGGATTAATATAAAACATGGTAGCAGTGTCTAAAACGTTGTCAGCTGTCCATGCACGGTCAATCTTCCCTCCACACTTGCCCATAAGATGACAACCCCTCACAATTTGCTCAACGGAAACTACGGCGGCGTTGCGGCGGTGAAGGCGAGTTGAACGATGAGTAGTAAATAGGCCTGAGATCGGATCAGGGCGGTTCAGCGGCGTGAACCACTCGATATAGGCTAGGGGGTGCGTGTAAGTGCCGAATTGAGGAGGGAGCCTGAAGATAGCGCGGATTTGAGCGGGGCGAAGTCCTATTTTAAATATAAGCAGCGGCCGACGAGTTTGGAAAGTACACACCTTGAATCCCAGATGACGGAACATACTGGGACGGGTCCTCAACAATCAGCGCGGTATCGAAATGGGCTGGAGTGGCGGGATGCCGACCCTTGGCAGGTACAGTGGGGATTGCGCGGACACGGGTGGAACGAGGCTGTGACGAAAGAAAGCGATTAGATGGTAATTGCAAAGAAACTTGATTATAAAGATCAAAACGATCGTAAAGTCCGGGCAAAATGGGTGAGGGAAAATGGAGTTTGAGGAAAGCGGCAAGCGCGGGGATGAGGTCCACTGCACCATGCAAAGTTTCCAGATGCATGACAGACACGTTGAGGGTCGCGGGACGTTTGGCGATGGTATACGCAGTGGTGGGAAGCGAGGTGGGTGGGAGCTGGTAAGTTTCCTCGTCGTTGTCCGAGTCCTCGTCATCGAAATCATCGGAGGAGGACTGCTTCTGTAAATCAGCGGCGAGTTCCTCTGCCAGCCAGGCGAGGTAGGAACAACGGAGCGCGACCGCCTCCTGGCGCTGCAGCCAAAGTGCCATTTGCTCCACATAGTCACGGTGATTCGTCGCCTGGTACGCTTTTTGGCGAAGTCAATGTGGAGCCGCTCCGGAGACTCAGTATTATAGCCGTCGGCACTGCCCAGGGCCCGAATGGCATCGACGTAGTGCTGAATTGCGTGAAACTTGGGGATATTAAAATGTTCGCGGATGCCGAGGTCTATAAAGACTTGCTTGTGCGCGTGGAAAGTTTTGAGTGAATTCTCCAAGGCGTCCAGGGTTCGCGACGTGTGCGACTGCAGTTGAGCGTAGTAGATGAAGTCAATCAAGGCCTTGACGACTGTGAGAACCTTGCTGCTCACGGCACCTGCCAGCACACCCAGAAATACACGCTGCATCTCTTTGTGCTCCGTGCCTGTCCATTGCGAAATGGAGGAGATGCCCTTCTTGAACCGCCGTAGCCCTGGATAGGCGTTCATGGCTCTGAACCGCGCGTCCAATTCTTGTTTCCCCACAATCTGAGTACACCACTCGACGAGATGGTCTTTGAACACGCCCTTGTGGAGCTGGTGCAAGAGATCGGGAGTAAAAGCGCCAAAAATGTCGGTATGGGGCAGATCGGCCCAGAATGGCTTGTACACTGGACGTATACCAGCTGCGTCGAACTCGGCCTCTTTTTTGTGATTTCTATAATTTTCTAACGCCTCCAACGTGGTTCTCTCGTCACGAAACAGGGACTGAACGAGGTTCCCGCGATCCAGACGGGCTACCAGGCATTTAGGGCATCGGTTTTCCTTGCAGCACGCCACTAGGCATTGCTCCGGAAAGTCGGCGACGTAAGCCGCGAGGATGGGGTGGACGCGACGAACGAAGCCGTCCGCGCAGATCATGTCGACGCCCTCCTTGCCGGCTGCAATGAGAGGCTTGAGCAGGATGGACATGCAACGGTGAAAGAGGCGGTATCCGGCGAGGGAACGAGTATCGTCCGTGTAGCAGGTGAGCTTCGACACCGGCAGGTAACCAATGAGGACCGTCGCATGAGCCGATGGCTGACGGCGAACTTCCTTTGAAATATTCCCGATCGTCAGGTAAACTGGCCATGCCGTCTTATCGCCTTGGAACTGAGAGAGTTTGGTCTTGTCCGTAGAGATGATGAGACCGCTGATGCACACGCCCTCTGGTAAGAGTTGCTGTGGGCGGTCAATATCCTGCTGACCCTAGATCTCGACAGTCTTACCTGGAGCTTCCACCACCAATCTGCGGTCCACATCTCATCGAAGATACGACTCTCTTCATTCCCTTGGCGGTTGGAGTAGACGCGTTCAGGTGCGTATGCCATGTGGTTTCGGAACGCAGGGTTGCTCATAAGCTCCTTTATACATTCAACAGGGTTACGCATCCATAGCTCTAGCTCCTCCGACATGGGCTGATCGTTCTCGTCCAGTCGGTTCCCCGCCACTGTCACCATCTCGCAAGTCCAATCTGGCCCCGTGGGAAGCCTATCGATTTTCTTCAGGAACGCGCGATTGTTGTGGAAGGATAGCTTGGCCTTCTTGTTCTTTGAAGAGCGATATGTAAGTGAATATTATCTCTGTGTGACGATTGCGACTCACGATCGGTAGCTGTAGATATTCGTCCGTTGCTGTCTGACTGACATTCTTGGACAGCCATCGAGCCAAATCCCACTCATCACTACCCTGGAATGGCGCGAATTCATCGGTGCCAGCCTGCTTTTGCTGGCTCCGCATTTGCTCGAACAGCGTCTCTCCCCTTCGCAGAGGTGTACCGGCTGGCTTTGGAAAGGGCTCTGGGAAGCGACCGAAGTTCTGCAGGTCATCATTGTCCACAACCTCCTCCACTGTAGCTCGACGAGATCGCCGCGCCGGCTCTGGCGGTGGAGGTGAAGGCTCCCGCATAGGCACAAAGTCGTCCCCGAGTCCCATGTCATCGTCTTCCGACTGGATGGGTGATGGAGTGCGGGGAGGTTCAGGCCCATCCTTTGCTGGCGCGCCGTCGGCCTCGTCAGCCCTAACAGTAATTGCGCCCACGGACGCCAAGCTTACCTCCCACTTTCTATTGCAGGCTCTGGTATTGGCGATGTGGCGATTGATCCCGGCGCTCGTCGGGATTGATTTTTGACAGTAAAAGCAACGAGACGGCCCTGCAGGCATGGCTGGAAGGCGTGCCGTCGTGCGAGGAGCCTAGGCAAGTTTATTGTTGCCAAGTTTGCGAAATCTCACCAACTGCGCAATCAGCAACGTGTTTCAGCGCCGCGCACGCCCGCCCAGTCGCCCCGTGATTATAAACAACGCGTAAAGACGGGTAAACCATGTGCAATAACTGCACATGTTTGTTGATACTAACCACCTATAAAAGCAGACCCACATCCGCCTACGCCAAACCTATAAAAGCCGCCCACCCACCACGACTTTCCCTCACTTTTACCCCCAGCGATTTCACAGTCAGCCCACCACTACAGTCTTCACTGCCAAGTTTCGTCCGCAGCAATGGCCCACGCTCAATCCAAGATCCTCCCTACCTCCACTCGCCACCACTCCACTGTGGAGCAGAGCTCTCAGGACAAGGAGAACGCCCAGCGTGAGCTCCTCCCCCTCTCTTATTCATCTCTCTATACTTATCCTTTTGTCTAGCTCGTACAACGAGCTCATCTCATCAGGGTCGCCAACGAGATGCCGCTGCCGGTAAATCCTTGCCCCCTCTCCTTTCTCCGCACTCTCATTGTTGTCCTAGGCAAAGCCAATACCAGTCCGAGGGCTGGCCTCGATGACGAAGACCTTAGTGACACTGAAAATCAAGATGGTGCGCCTTCAATCTTTTTTTCACGTCTTCTCACTGACCCGTGGTTCTAGTCGACGACCGCCATCGCCAGTCTGCCGATGACGATGAGGATGAGAGCCACCACCGGCGTTAGTGATGTCCCGGGCCCGGCTTGGCCTGTAGGCCGGGGCTTGGGCCCGGCTTGGGGGGGCTCGGGCTTGAGAATATGGAAGCCCGAGCCCAAGCCCGCCACGAGGGCCTGGCCCGGCCCGGCCTGGGCCTGGGCCGGGGCCTGCTGCACTAAAACCGCAGATATATTTATATTACAGGTCGCTCGTTCAATGTAATTTATTCATCCTTATCCAGCGCATAATTATCCTTGTCGTCATCCAAAAAACAATCCCAACCCTCCTTGTCGGTGTCTTTGTCCACCGAAATCTCCTCCAAATCATCCACATCCAAGTCAATAATATCAGGCTCACGGAACAACAAATCACGACGTATCATGCACTTCAAGCACTGCAAAGCTTCAACAATGTCGCCCTTCAAACGGTTGCGGCGTTTGCTGATGGTAATACCTGCGGCAGAAAAAGCCCGCTCAGATGAAACCGACGATGCCATGATTGCAAGGTAGTCCCGAGCCAATGATCCCCAGACAGGATAGCGGCGATAGTTGTGCTACCGTTGACGTGAGTGAGGTTAAAAAAGAATAGTAGCAGATTACATACCCCCCACCACTCGATGGTTGTTACTCCTGCGGCAACAGACTCCCGAGCAGCGAGAAATCCATGAAATTCGTCGCCCCAGGGTTTGGAGGGATCAACATGGGTCTCAGCATTTGAAGAATGCATGTCGTCTTCAGCATCCGGCGTGAGATCTCGCATTCCAGAATTGTCTGCGCGAGCTCTTTGGCGGCCACGCTTAGGCGAGGCATATGCGATGGGGTTTGCATGCAACTCTTGATACCGTTCTTTGAACTAGCAAATATGAGGACAAATTTGCAACATAGGAACCGGAATAAACTTGAACACTTACAGTTACCTCCATATTCGCGATAGCCTCCGCCTGAAGATTGGCAGGCCAGTGTTTCTTGAAATAGTCAAGCTTCTTGCGCGGATCGAGAACTATCACTGCATCAGATATGAAGCCAGAACACACTGTAAACACACATACCCATTGCAAACATGTACGCATTCGAATTTGCGGTCTTTTGATAATATTCGTCTACCTTCTCAAGTGCCGGGTCTAGAGCACTCCAGAAGTCGGAGTACGTGACGTCGGCCCTACGAGCAGTCCACGAAGTATGCAGGCCTTCTAATGCCGGAATAGCGAGGTGAAGAGTTGAGCGCTTGTCCGCCGAGAAAGCATGCTGGGCTTTCTCAGCGCTCTTTAAATGGAAGAGCGTCAGTATTGCATATGAAAATGACCAAAGAGCGGTATGTACCTTGAGTACATGCACGAACTTTTCCAGTCGGGTCCATTCCAATTCCGTCAGTTGTAGAGCACGCAATTTTTCACGCTTATCACCAGTCTCGTCCTGCGCCATTTCAAAAACAAATCTGTCGACAGCCTGCACAACGCTTAGAGAACGGTCAAAGAAGTAGACAGAGATCTAACCTCTCTGAGTTCGTATCCGCGGTGAAGCATTGCAAACGTCGAGGACCAGCGAATCTTCATATCTAAAACCATCTGTCTTGCAATCGTAGCTGGATCCGCTGTGCCCCGTAACTGAATCGTCTTGAAGAGTTCTTTGCGCTTTGCTGAAGAACGTTCCTATTGCATGGATTATTCGATTTGTCCGTGGTAAGCGGGTAAGCGAAGACTCGGTCCTAACCTTCACCGCAATCGCTCGCAGGAGGCCAATTTCATCCCGCAGCGATTCACTTTCCGTCACTGTACTCGGGATATGCGCCTCGGGGTCGAAAGGACTGAAGTGAGGCGATTTACTGTAAGCTGAGATTAATTTTTGCGTCGCGAGGTTGATAACATGGGCAAGACAGCTATGTAGAAGTATTAAACACTGTAGCAGGAGTTAGAGAACAACAGCTACTTGATTCGGCGTTCGATTGGATCCCAAATGAGACCCGCATGGAGTTTGAGCAGCCGCGCAAGCTCGACGAGCATAGTGCCATTGTTTTTAGCATTATCACAAGTGCAGTATCCCAGCTGCGAGACAATTAGGAGCACCGCGCACAACATAATTTTAGGCTTACCCGACGCTGTATTCCGAGCCGCTTAACAATCTTAAATAATGCTTGTCCTAAGCGTTTGCCGTGATGAGCATTATTCAGACGTGTGAAGCCAAGAATTGCTTCTTGGAGGACCCATACACCGGGAGATTTCTCCTCCATCCAGTGCCCGGTAACAGCAAAATACCCTTCGGTGTTCCCAGCCTGCCACGCATCACATGTCACATGGATTTTCCCAGTGACGGCGTCGCTCTGAAAATGAGGACACAATTAATACGGGCGCACAGGAACATTAATTTTAGCTTACCGTCAACTGTATTCGTAACTTATCCATTTGGTCGTTGAAAAGCTGCATGATTTCGGCTCGCGTTGACTTCCTTCCCGGAATCCTGACTCCATTAGTTGCACGGGCAGCGATGTCGATCATGGACTTGAATTTGGGGTGCGTTAGAGCATCAAGGGGCTAGTAATCAGTATAAAGTCACCAAATTCGGCTGAAATTAAGGGCTGAATGGTACCTGATCTGTAGCAATGAGCCATTCGACCGCTGCATCAACCCAGAGTTTGTCAGTATAAGGGATAATTCGCTCCGGTTTCTCGCGCAGATGCGGATCCAGGCTTTGTTGGCGAAGTTGCTCTGCAGCATCTTCAGCCTGCCTAGCGGCTAAATTCCGCGCTTTTACATCGGCCGCGAGCCGGGATTGGAACCCAGTTCTCTCACACCATGTGGTATACTCGAGCTGAAGATAGACAGTGTAAGCTATCGTGGTTGACGTGGAATTGGAGACCTGAACGCACTTTGTGCCTACTCGCCAAGTGGCGGCGCACAGTCGACGCCTCCGAAACAACATATGTATCCCTAGAAAATTCAGACAATGGTAGGTATAGACGGTAAAATACGTACTTGCAGAGCTTACACTTGCGGTGGGGCTTAAGGGTATTGCTCTTCCCAATCCTGTCAACGGGGGGGAGGAAAAATTGTGTAATATCTGCCGTTGGATCCGAATTCGGTGTGGACGGAGTCAGTTCAGGAACATCGACGTCCACAAGCATGCCATCATCACCGAGAGCGGTGGGGTCCGATCCCACTACACGCAAAGCCTTACCCTTGCCTTTCCGTGCGCGCCGAAACACAGCTGCAGTAAAAATAAGCTTGGGAATGTTCACAAATTTAAAGGAAAGTAGTTTTACCTGTCTTCACAGCACGGCGCGAGGGGCCGTCACCTTGTGAGTCGAAGATCACTTATAATTATACTCATAAAAAGCGGGGAATATTTACCTGGGACCTGTTTCGATGAGGATGACGCCTCATCCCCACTTGATTCGCCGTTCTCATTTGAACGGCTGCTATTTCTCGCTGTAGGGATCATATCAGCTCTTCTTAAGAAAGTAATGATGGGAGACGAACATTTATTCGACCTTTGCACGGTAGGGATAATCTCCTCGATGTCTGAATCTCCTTCATCGTCTTCGTCTGGGACGTCTTCCACCGTGACGCTACCATTACGGGCTAAGGCGGACTATAAAATGTTTGAAGACAGGCAAAATGTTCGAAAACCCACTAGAGTGTTTACGAATCTTGTGCGCAGGAGCTTCGTCGTCGGATGAGAGGCTCTGGTCGGCACTGCGTTTAGATCCAGTGGGCTGAGAATGGTCACCCGCTGAAGAGGGACCGGCCGCCAAGGTATCACTGTTCAATAACTGAGACAAGAATTTAAATTAATGACAGAGACGATGTTGCATACCAAAGAGCTTCCATCTCTGCTACCAACTCTGACAGTTTGACAGAGGCGATAACGAAAGAGATGCCGGCAGTGGCCCAATTGATACTGCGGAAGTACTGAACGACGAGTAGCATCCCATTATCACCGCGGCGGATGTACTTCAGGCGGCCAGCTTCCCGGCAATCTTGCCGAAAAGGATGTCCATTCGGCGAGTGAATGTCGGTGAGGGATCATTCGAGTCCAACCCATAGACATTATTGATAACGTGGTGAATCTTGCCGTCTTTGCTGTCTTTGCCATCCTTGGTGCCGATGGAAACAGTGTTAGGCAGCAATGGACATAAATCAGCGATGCGCTCAATATAGTCTGTGACAGCGGCCACTACACGATCCGTCTCATCAGTCTCTCGATCAAGATTGAGGACGAAGATAACACACCTGATGATGCTAAAGTGTCCTTCATGGTGGTCGGCACACGGTTGGGGGGCCTCACAGAGCGACCAGGCCGGGCGGCCATGTCGAAAAAGTGTGTCAGGAAGAAGTGGTGTCGAAAAGAAAATGATTCCACAGTCACACATTTGGTCACTCATAATAATACGCGAGGGCGTTCCGAGCTGAGCTGTATAGGACATAATGGGGTTACCGCAATGTTACTTGCAGAATAAACCAAAAATAACTACAATTTCTCACGCGGTTCAGATACCTAGGCCCGGGCCTGAGGGCCCGGCTCGGGCTTCAAAATCTGAGGCCCGAGCCCTGGGCCCCCGCAAGCCCCACGCCGGGCTCGGCTCGGCTCGGGCCTGAGGGGGCTCGGCTTAGAGGGCCTGAGGGCCTCAGGCCGGGCCAAGGACATCACTAACCGGCGTAGTAGGCCGAGACGCGCAAGTGAAAAAGAAGCACAGAGAAGTATGTATCTTACTTCTAAGACCTCCCGCTTGCTGATATGCGGTAGTCGAGGAGAAGGAGGCGGCAGACGCTCGCAAGCATGAAAAGCACGCCAAGGCTGCCAAAGCTGCCAAGAAGAAGGAGCTGCAGGCCTCCGGCCAGAATGACAACGACGAGAATTTGGCACCACGACGTGACGACGTGGTGAGAGTCCTACAGCTGTACAGTAACTCCAATTTAATTCTTGACTAGTTTACCTCGCGGACAGTACCCTCGCGTCCGACAGCCACCAAGAACCTCGCTCAGCGTAACAGCAGAATCCCGCCGCCTCCCCAATTCAGCGAGGACCGGCGCCCGACGCAAGGCGGCGCCGGCTCCGGTAGCTCCCGCGATAACGTGGAGAATGACTGTCGGCGTCATGATCGCAGTGACACTGGCCATTTCCGAGGCCGCAGTCCCCTTCCTGCTGCTCGTAGCCCTCTCCGTCCTCTGGTATGTGTCTCACATCTATCTTGACTGGTACTGATTCCTATGCAGGTCCGAAATATCAACGACAAGGTCGTCCCTCAAAGAGTCCAGGTGGATCTTCGGGACGATCCTCTGCCCCATCGTGAACACGTAAGCAGCCGGCATCGCAGCTCCAGCCCCAGAGGCCGTCGACTCAGCCACGACCATGCCCGCTCTCCACGCGCCCGCTCTCGTTCTGCACACCCGCGCTCTCGTTCTGCGCGTTCGCGCTCCCGCTCTCAGCACGCCCGCTCCCACGCTCCATGTCCGCGCTCTCGCTCTCCGCGGGTGCCCGCTCGCCGTGCCACGCGTTCTTGCTCTCCCCAGGCGGCGTCTCCCAGCGCCGGCCGCTCTCCGCGCGCCCGCTCTCCTTCACCGGTCGCAGGTGCTAAGCGTCAACGCTCCACCTCCGTGGGTGAGCTCCGCACGGCCCAATCCCAAAGGACTGGTACCGGTGGTCGCGTGAAAGCCAGCGAATACGATGATACCACCCAGGAGCTTCTCAAGCAAGCCATCAGCAACTTCCGCGTTCTCATCAGCGCGGAGAACGCCTTCCCCGACCATGACACAGAGGTAGAGTTCGTCGGACGTGCATGGAACGGAGCATGTCACACCCTCAAGCTCTCGATGGAGCTGACACCGAATATCGCCAAATTGGTGAGTTTATTAGCTATATTCGACACTGGCTAATTTCGCTCCAGATTGCCAATCGAGGCTCGCATCTGCGCGGCGAGCTCAAGACGAAAATCAAGCCGCTCATTGAGATTACCTACGGCTTTAATAACGGCCAGAACAAGAAGAGCATTGCTAGGAACCGGGTATTGGCCGAAGAGCTGAAGGATGGATGTACCTTTGCTTTCAAGGTACGCATACTACATACTTCATCGTTTTCTTTGCGTGCGCTCACCACCAATCAGGACATAAAGGAGAGGAAGGGTATGTACAAAAACACTATACTCCAGACAGCCGTCAATGCCATGTGGTTTGCGAACCGTCGCGACGAAGGAGCCATGTATCCGGAATACTTCGATCCATTTCCTCTCCAGGCGTTCGGTCTTACTCTGGCTGTGGTATGTCATATCCATCTTACACGCTATTCACATGAATAATCCTATATATAGATTGAGAATCTGATCGACCAATATGCGACGGGCATTCGCACCGAGACACCGTTTACCGCCAACGATTATCGTGGTGTCTACGAGGCCCATTGCAAGGCGCTTCTCGAGTTTCAGGAGCACACTGAACCATACCCGATTTTGCACGGCATCCTCTCGAGGATGCACAATTTGGGCCGGTGCGTGATTCATATATGTGGCAATTTTGTTTTTGATGCCTTACGACAGCTTCCACTCGGGCGCCCAACCCCTCTCCATCTGCGGCGTCTCTCTTCTGAATAAATCGGACCTCGATGCTGCGATCAAGGAGTTTGCGGAGGATTCATCAACCGAATCGGAGGGGGAGTATGGCCCAGCGGATGAGCAGTAATTGTGGATTTATGGCCCGCATTTTTAATGAATATAATTTATTTTCCCATTTTATACGCGCAGTATTATCATCTGTAGCCCAAAATTGAGCTACTTTGAGCTACGTTGGCTATGCAGCTACAGTGCTACGGTGCTACATAGATGACGCACGTGGCTATAAAGTACGTTATAGATCATTATATTCCTCGCACCGAGCTATATTGTCCTATATTTATAGGGGGTAGCTACAGGGCTACCTGGGCTACATTGGCTACATCAACCTATGTCCGTACTCAAATTTTTCCTGATGGATATCTGCCGGCGAGGATCAGCATCACCGAACTCTCGTCGAAGCAGATACTAATGGTCCGATGGAATGAACCAAAGTGCTAATTGTTACGGTCATTTAAATTGAAGGGCGAGCATTTCTAACTATATATACTGAAACGGTCGGAATTTAGGGTATGAATAGGTAAAGGGAAAGATATATGGTGGAGCGCTCACGAAGCGTCGGTTGGGGTCGGTGATCGCCGATGGAACATTCCGAAGTGTATAAAAAAATTTTTTGTCTTGTTTACACAAGTTATGATTTTTCACCGAGTAGGGGGTTTTTTTCCCCGAGTAACAATAACAAGGACAACGCCCAGCCACTATTTTCAATAGAAAAATTTCAAGCATGTTTAGGCACGGCCACTAAATATATTAAGCACTGCCACTAATAACTCCCTCAACGAAATCGGTCTCTAATGAAAATTTGATCAAATTTGGGTGCCCTCGAGTTTTGAAAGGGACGATCCCTATTACATAAGTACTCGTAATCGTCCTCAATGCACTTTTGCTCCTGAATTCAAAAAATCTGATAAACTTTAGTTTATTAAAATGGATAAAAACGAGTCCGCGCCCGTAAGAAAAAGTGTTTTTACCACTTCTGGAAAATGGGCTTGCTAACTTGCGACTTAGGGTCTTTATCGATCGCTTCAAGCCGCATCAGGTGCGATCAAGTTTTTTGGCAGATTACTGATTACCGCCCACATTTCGAACCCTGACACACATCAAATAACTATCTCAAATGCAGCTGCGTAATGTTCTCTCTGCAGTATCTTTCGTCCTTGCCGTCCTCGCCATCCACACAAACGCAGCTACAGCGTGGGCCGAAATTGCTCCTCGAGCTGATTGCCCATTCCCTGTCGGAGCCTCATTGCTCGGACTGCATATAGATCAGTTCGTGAGCGCATTCGTTCGGGGGAGGGAGGACGAATGATCCATCTTCGGGCGAAGGCTCAACTATCAAGACAGGTGTACATTGACTTTTTTTAGGTTGCTGTGTGGCCGTGTGGATCTGAGTCATTGTCAAAGAATGGTGGGGGTAGTCTGAATGATGAAGATTATCTTGTCAAGCCTCAAAGAATGGAGATCATCGACAGCAAACTGAAATTGCGTGCACTTTACTTAAGAAATCCTGCGCGTTGTTATAACGGACCAATGCTCTCGAATTTTCAATCCTGCAGGATGACTTCACTGGGGAATTATGAGGAGTGGCCCATGGGGGCTTGGAAATCTGAGATCCGGCTAATAATTAATAGTTAAGACCTCGTGAATTGTTCCCACTGCCTTCAGTCCCTTCGATTCGTGATTCAGTAAATCAGCGAGGTTCTGATCTTAAATATGCGGTCGCCATCCCGGGATGATAAAGCCGAAGCTATAGAGTTCCATCTTTCGTTACAACACCTTAGTCTTGACTGGATTCAGAATTAGCGCTGGGCGCGTATAAGAGCAGCTCGAGCTCCGCCTGAGGTACCGTACAACAATCAAATACTCATTTAAAATGCAGCTGCCCAACCTCCTCTCTGTGGTGTCTCTCGTTCTCGCCGCCCTCATCGTCCACGCGAACGCTGCTGCTGCGCGGGCCGAGACTTCCCCTCGCGCTGATTGCTCGTGCCCAGCTCAGCCCAAGGCTTGCGGCTGCGCTATTCCTTGATTTTCAAGTGTATTCGATGGTGTCAGCCTAGTCATGCAAGTGTGTATGCCATTAGCAGAGCTTTGCCATTAGCAGAGCTTTGTTGTCTCTCCAGTCGCTGTATGTCATTCAATTCCCCAGAAATATGGCCACATGCTTGGCCTTGGACCCATTTCCTCTACATATACCGAGATCACCTCCCGAATATCCCGCCGCAGCCCGAGGACACTTTGTGTCTCGAATTTCTTATGTTTGCGGGGACTTTTGCCGAACATACGGAAACCTTCTCGCTCATACTTGCTACGCCAGAGGTTCTATTCATGGTTGCCAAGGTATGGCCCCACGTCCCGGGAATTCCAGACGCCAAGAAGTGCGAGGTTGCATTTACCGACCTCCGCAGCTTCATTGCGCACGAAACGGCAGCCAAACAGAACAATCTTGCAGAGTTAATCGACGGCGCAGGCGGGACCTTGGACGACTTCGCGTACCTCATTGTCCTGTACATGCGGGCAATGCTTCCTACACAGACGACCACAATCCACTTCATGTATGTCCATTTTACGTGCGCTATCCTCGACTTCATGACACGCATCGAACCCACCCTCGGCGAAAAGGAAGGGGCGGATCGGTTGGGCACAATCGCAAACGCCCTCGTTGCGCGGAATATTGTCAAAGCACTGATAAATCTTGCGTGTGCCTTGGGAAAGTCTACGTCGATTCAGACCACATTGGCGCTGAAAAAGACCTTTGTTGTTCTGCGGTCGGTATTAATGGCAAGACCGACCGAAGTACAGTTGTTTTGTGATGCTTTGGACCACAAACTTCTCCGTGCGCTGGTCATTTGTGGCCGTGGTCCCAATGGCTCCAAGATGGATGGCTTCATCAACCTGTTTCTCGAGGTTCTGATGCCCCCACAACTTGTATATCCAAAAGTCCTGTCCGCTTTGGACAGCGCCTTGGACGATGTCAATGAACTGGTCGCTCCGAATGATTTCAAGGACGCCAAAATGTACGACCATTGGGTCCCATTTTCAAACTTGGCGGAAGACCGCATTGCGATCCTCAAATCGTGTGAGGCGGGCGAAACTCCGTCAATGAGGGCCTGTGACAACCTTGAGGTGATGTCTACTACATTTGAGCTGTCTCGCTCCGTGCTTATTCACCCAAAGTGCGGTGAAATACGACCCAGGCACGAATTCACCAGGTGTAGCGCGTGTAAAAGTGTTTACTATTGTGACGAAGCTTGCCAAACTGTTGACTGGGTAGGTGGTGGGCATCGAAGTGCCTGTAAATCCTACGTGTAGTGTTGGGAAAGTTCGGTTCAGTTCGGTTCAGAGGCTTTTTTTCCGAACCCTGAACCTGAACTTCGGTTCAGGTTCGGACATTTGCCGAACCTTGAACCTGAACTCGAGTTCAGGTTCGGTTCAGGTTCGAACTCGGTTCGAACCCTGATTTTGTCCCCGCCCCAAAATGTTGAATTTTGAGACAATGAAATCAGACATTGGCACTCTCTGTATCTGGGGCTTGTCGTTTGCTCATCCCCCACAGTTATTCAGGCCATCCAGACCACCAGAATCATAATCTAGATATTTTTTAACCAGGTGCCAATCACATGTTGAGGCCTTATTCCAATCAAACCTGCAATGCACAACACTAAACAGCTATTTGTACCCAAAGTGGACTCGGAAATGGTTATACCATGTTATACCATCAAATTTGTGAGGCCATGGCGACTGAAATGCACCCCAAGATGACTGAAATCACTCAGAAAATTGGTATTTCGGTTCGGGGTTCGGTTCAGTTCAGCAGAAAATATTTTGGCCTGAACCCCGAACCTGAACTTCGGTTCAGGTTCAGGGATTTGCTGAACCTTGAACCTGAACTTCGCGTTCAGTTCGGTTCAGTTCGAGTTCGAACCGAAAGTCTGAACCGAACTTTCCCACCACTACCTACGTGGCTCTGTCCTTGCGTGAGTACCAGGTCCCTTTTTGCATCGCTCGACTAATTTGCAATTTGCACCCATATCCGTCAGGTGCTGGCAATGCACTGGATTTCGCGATGCGCTCGTTTCTACGTGCGCTCATCCACCATGACTATCACAAAGCGAAGCGCACCATCCGTCTCCAAAAGATCGTCTTCCACCGTCCCAGCCCGGATGGCGGCTTTCTCACTCTCTACGATTACACCCAGGGGCCAGTCAAAGTCAATCTGCAGTTACTCAATAGCGCAAAGACCCACGAGGTCTTGGGTTCCACGGAGCGGACGAACATCGTTTCGCGTGCGGAGCGCAGCGGGGGCCGGATGGGTCTCGATGTCCTCGTTTTTAGCGGACGCGAGGAATACCATTATTACGCTATTTCGCTGCGCAGCAACAGGTCGACTGTTAATGACGGCCTGCGAGCACTCGGGGATGAGTTACCCCCAGATGTCGAGAATTGGGATGAAAGCTTTTTCGAGGATCGATTTCAACGCTTCCTGGATTCGAATGACGAGGATAAAGAATTGGTGGAGATACATTAGATCCTTTGGGAGGGTAGCGCGAATAATTTGGATTATAGATGATCTAATGGTACAGCTATAGGGTATCTGGCCAGTACAGCAAATTGTCTTTAAAATATCTGGCAAGGCGGCAGAACGTATTAGCTTTGAGGAAGCCTTCGTGTGCGGGCACGGGTGAAAAAATATACAAAAGGCACAAACAGGTGGATCAATACACACTATTTTCGAAAATGAAGCCGGCGACGCAGACGAGCCACATGTCTTCTGTGTATGTATCTCATTCGAAAATAGGGCAGCCTATTCCGTTATCTTTTAGGCTAAACAACCGGCGCTACCAACGAGGAAAAAATTGTGGCCCAAATGCTGAAAGCGAAAAGATCAGCTGAGCGGAGGGATATGAGTGGGGATAGTTATGAACGGAGAACCTATGGAGCGCATCACCTAGCCGCCGCTACCAAAATTTAGTGGCCAAATTGGCCGGAGTTTTCTTTTTGCTCTTGATGGTGTTTTTTGTAAATTCCCCCGCAAGTGGCAAAATCCGGCGGTAAAAAAATGTCGACCTTATCTAGTTGTGACTTAAATGGAAATTCCTCTGACAGATGTGTTTTCACAGTGAAATTGAGCATCTTTGGACGGACATACCTATGTCGATGATACGTCGCGCTAGCACCAATTAGTCTTATCGAGATCGTAGAGACCTTATATTGGGGCGGCGGAGCAATCCGTGAGTGGGGAGTGGCAGTATGCGCGAGATAGTGACGAGAACTGCCAGGGAAATCCCTGTTGTAAACTCACATTCCCAGGGGCTTCACTTGCCCATAATGCATCATGAAGAACTGTACATAATATTCCCACTCCTCCGGAGTCCTCTACGAGAAACCTTGCCAGAGTGGATTAAATTGGTGGAACGAGCGGATCTGGATCACACACGGCGATCAGTATCTCAGTAGACCATCTGGCCTGTACTTTACACGCAGTAAGGACGGATTTTGTTGGACAAATTCAGTGCAACATGCAGTGCTTGCCTTTGGCCTTTCTTCCCGAGCTTTACTCTCCTCTGCTTAGCTGAACCTTAGACCGTTATACTTGACCTACCATTTACAGCAATATACATACTTCAGTCTGAAGGGCGCGGACTTCCCGGAATGTGTGGGTCCGCCGTAAGGTAAATCAAGGCCCCAGACCATCGAAATCCCAAGAATACGCACGGCCATGATATCTTTCACCCTCCCTACTCTTATGGCATCTGCTTTAGCAGCCATATATCACTTCAAACGTTGTGCTCATTGTGAGATTCACAATTCTGGCTGGAAGACATTACCCACAGATGTTATCCGTGGCAGCGTGTTCTTATGAACGGCATGTAGGTAACCAACTCTTTTCACCAGACTGGGGTCAGCTTTCCAAGTTGTGGACGAGGCTTTCCTTGATCCGACCCCAATTTGAATACCCGACAACTTGATGGCGTTCCTCTGCACAGTTGAAGCCAGCGGGTTATAACCCCAACCTCAGAACTTAACAAATACCATACCCACCGTTCGCATGCGGCAGCAGATCAACCGGTGGAGTACCTTGTAGTCCGATACCTCACTCTGTTGATTATTAGCGAGAAAAGTTCAGAATGCGATAGTGAAGCATAATATGTTACAGTGACAAATGTTCAGCGACAAGGATAATATATGCCCTGGAAGAGGAAGCACGCATCACCCTCCCGCGATTGTTATAATGGTGGTATAAAGAATTCACGGCGGTCGCATCCTGCACTACGCCCGAAAAGGGAGGCGACAAGCATCGCCAAACGGAAGGTGCTACTCCCAACTGCTCACATATGGTCGGTTCTTGATACAGAAGTGAATAAATAATCAGCACAACGAGCGAGAAAAATAATAAAGCCCAGTTAAGAGAAGAACTCCACGAATGGAGATAGCTTCGAAACGAACGAAGTTTGAGAGAAATAGGACGAAGGAGTTCAGAATACAAAGTTGAAAACCGACGGCGTTGCGAGGCCACAACAAACAAGCACGCGGGTCAAAACTTCATGCGAGACGAAATAGAGAATTTCACGAAAGGACAAAAAAAAAGAACACGCACCCTAAAATCGCGACGGTCGAGATCCCACCGTCGGGTAATTATTGGCATTAGTCGCGTGGGACGCAAGGGATATTCCGGAGCGCGGGGGCGGCGATGGAATGCCCCGTGGGACCGGGGTATCATCGAGCGACATGCTCGGTCTCTTCTCGACCGATGTGCGCCGGTTGGACCCGAGCGGGGGCGACATCGTCCTCATGGGCACGTCCTCCGGCGCGCTGTAGTCATACAAGCTGCGCGGGAGGCTCCGCGTTAGCGTGTGCGCAGCCGTGCCGTCGGAGACGGAGCTGATGTTGTTACTCGAGGGCGGGGCACGCTGCGGCGCGGTGCGGTTTGGCGTGGCGCGGTTGTTGAGCAGGGCCACAAGCCGCGTATCGAAATTGCAACCCCCAAGTGTCTCATTGAACTGCGAGAGTTCGGTGAAATTGTCTCGGCTCCCCCTGTCCAACCGCTCTGCCGTTCGCACTCGCGGAAGTAATTAGCGGAAATCGTGTCCTTCCATGTCCTTAGCGGCTACAATTTACTCTTTTTTTTAACCTTTTCTTCCCTCTGCTTTCAGTTTCAAAGATTTAGTGTTGGATCTTTTTTCCAGCCATTCAACTACCCTCTGACCTCGTGCTCTCGCAACTCTCCTGAATAAGTCAAGGCAGATACAGAAGATCTCCACGAATGGAGATAGCTTCGAAACGAACGAAGTTCGAGGGAAATAGGATGAAGGAGTTCAGAATACAATAAAAAAGTTGAAAACCGACGGCGGTGCGAGGTCACAACAAACAAGTACGCGGGTCAAAACTTTATGCGAGATGAAACAGAAAGGAAAAAAAAAGAACACGCACCCCAAAATCGCGACGGTCGAAATCCACCGTCGGGTGATTATTGGCGTTAGTCGCCTGGGACCCAAGGGACATTCCGGAGCGCGGGGGCGACAATGGCATGCCCCGTGGGCTCGGGGTATTATCGAGCGACATGCTCGGTCTCTTCTTGAACGATGTGGGCCGGTAGGACCCGAGCGGGGAGACATCGTCTTCATGGGCACGTCCTGCGGCGCGCTGTAGCCATACGGACTGCCCGGGAGGCCTGGCGATTGCGTGTGCGCGGTCGTGCCGTCGGAGACGGAGCTGATTTTGTTACTCGAGGGCGGGGCACGCTGCGGCGCGGTGCGGCTTGGCGTGGCGCGGTTGTTGAGCACGAGCAGGAGGGTGTTGGCGTATCTGTGGGCGGCCGGATGAGTATGGTTGGGGATGCGAGATGGGAAAGGGACGGACAGCTCGGGGAGGATGCTGGTTCTGTGGGGTAGAGGATGACTGGTGAGTTGAGGAACGAGTTGGAGGAAAAGGAACGCACGGGCAGAGGAAGTACAGTGATTTCTGGTTGTTGCGTTAGTTTTGAGAGATGGGTTGGATGCAGGAGACGTACCGAGAATGCAAAGGGGACGGCGCCGACGATCGCTACGGATGCTGGATAAGTCTTTGGTTTCAGTAGGGGACACTGCACAGGCATTATAGAAGAAGAATCGCACCGGTCAGGGAGTTGGTCTCGACTATGAGGCGCACCACGCGTTTCACGATATGGTGCGTGCCGGGCTCCACGGTATTCAGAAGCTTGAGGAGGACGGACATCATCAGTGAAGAATGGGAAACGACAAGGGGACGAGGTTTACGAGATAAGTCATGGCACCCGCAATGAGGATGTCTGCGACGGCAGAACCTATCAGCCACATCTGCATAGTTGTCCGCGGGAATCAGCATCAAGCAAGAGGCGCACGCGCAGCTGGGCGGAAAACGCACGTATACGACGTCAAACCGTATATATACGGTTATTTGATTCTCAAAACTGGTACAAATGGGATGAAAAAAGTGAGATGAGTGACGAAATCCGGCAAATTGCGAAGAATTCAAGTGCTGCAAAATGATCGCCGCTGATTGAATCAGAGTCCGCCATCGTCGCTTCGTTTCGTACAAGGTTCTGGCTTCACTCTGGCCTCATATCCACTCAACCTTTCATTCTTTGTTCAACTGCTACATTACACCTATCAAACACTCATATGTTTCTCAACTCACCAGCGGGCGCTTTTTTCAGCTGCATACCGCGGGTTGACCCGACGGGTTTAAGGTACCACGGGTAATGGAGCACCCGCGGGTGACCCGTACGGGTTTGAGGCCCGCGGGTTGGTCGGGTACGGTATTGACGGGTCCGGGTCCGGGTTGACCTTTGGGTACCCGCGGGTGGACCCGTGTTGAACCTTACTTGGAGTTTGCACCCGAATTAATTCCAGGATGGTAGTCAATTTCCGTGCTTACCACATCAGCAAATTGACAAATTCCCTAGTAGGTTGCCGTCGGAGCGTGATATTCATGTTCCGTGGCTGATCCAGCTACCGGTTACTGTGGGTGGCTGTGCTCAACAGACACGGAACGTGAATATTAGGCTCCGACGGCAACCTACTAGGGTCCAGGCATACAACTCAATAAATCCCCGTGTATGACCGAGCGCGTACATGGCCGAGAAGGATTATCAATCCCCGTGTATGACTGAGCCCGAATGGCATGGCCGAGAAGGATTATCAATGAACGGTATAAATATAGCTGGCACTCGTGTAGTTAATTATCTGCTTGATTCCTCGCCGAGTTCACCAAACTTCAGCATCATCTCACCTGTGGAACACGATGGTATTTTGGGTGTTACTACTAGTAGGCTTTTTTCAACCTACACCTTGTTGAACTTCCACTTAAGTTGGCTTCATAGTGTGCCCTTCCGTCACTGGCATCATTATCTCCCCTCCGGGCTGACCTGTTCTTCACTCCTCCCATTGCCACGAACGCAACACTACCCGACGGTTCCGTCGGATTGTGGAACCCCACCGTCGTGACATTGGTGTCGGGACAATCCGAAGCCGTCCTCATCGACACACTCTTCACGTCGGACCAAGCTGTTGCTCTGAGCGACTGGATAGAAGAAACCCTAAATGGGAAGAGACTACGCACTATATACATCTCTCACGGACATGGAGACCATTTTTTCAATGGGCCGTACATGCAGAGACGTTTTCCAGGTGTCGAAATCGTTTCGACAGATCACTCCATTGACCATATGGCGACACAGCTGACGCACGACATGCGAACGTTTTGGAACGGGTTGTTTCCCGGCCAGATCCCCGAGGAGTCGTTCCAAGTCCTGGCGAAGCCCCTCGCGCACAACAAGTTCACCTTGGAAGGGCACATTTTTGAGGCTATCGATGTGGGGCATTCGGATACGGACGAAACAACATTTCTGCACGTGCCCTCGCTGGACATGGTGGTTGCCGGAGACATTGTGTACAACGACGTGCACATGTGGATGACGGAGTCTACGACGCAAGGCCAGCGGGATGCTTGGATTCGCTCCCTTGACAAAGTCGCGGCCGTGAATCCCGGGATTGTCGTGGGCTCGCATCACAGGCAGGGAGGTGTGGACGGCGCTTTCAATATTGATGCTTCAAAGGAGTACATCTCGACATTCAGCAGGCTAGTGATGAAGGCAAAAAACGCGACGGATTTGTACAACAAGGTGTTGGAGGTGTACCCAAACAGGATAGGGAATCTGGTCCTGTGGTTGGGTTGCCAGGCTCAGTTCCAATGAGCAGTTACTGTACCATTTCGACCGTAGATTAGCTACTGTGATCTGTGACCTCCATTTTTATTATTCAATTGTTCAAATGTTCATCTCGGATTGCTAGAGTTGGTGAAGGCGATGAAGAAGTTGAACATTGTCCATCATTATCCTTTATATTCTCGGCGGATGTACTGAGGATGATTAGGACCCGTAGAGGAGAGTAGAAAGCGCAGGGATACATTCTTGCTACACTCCTTCTCCCCACAGTATACTTATTCGTGGACCGCATTAGACTCGGCATCACATCCTCCCTAATCCCCATCCGCGCTTCGGGATCGCCTTCCAGCAGCCTATGGAACTTCGTGAACTTGCGGCGAAACAGACGACGCTATCTGCCCTTCATGGACCGCAGAGCAGCGGGACGCATTTCTGGAGGTTGTGCCCTACAATGTCATCGCATTTGTTGTGGGACACAATCACGGCACCGAACCCATGTCCAACTGGATCAATGCCACTTATAACAGTGTGATAGTGGCTAGACAGCAGGCCCGGAAGAAGATGTCAACGAACATAAGGTATCGGACCCAAATGGACCACATCACCAAGTTTTCTGTGCGAGTGAACAAGGACACCAAGCCGCGCGACACAACCTACCTCCTCCAAAGAACGGATGTAGTGCCCCCTATAAGCAGTAAGCGTTCGGAAGATATGGCCGAACTGGCCCGCAACTACCACAATGATCTGCAACATGACGAGTCAGAACTGGACCCAGGACAAAAGCTCATCTCCATCCAAGAGGTACTCCACGATGCAGGCCCTGTGCCGCTAGTGCAAGGCATGGAAGAACTGGGGAAAGAACTCAGTGAGGACAACGTGATAGAGTCAATGAATGCCTCCGCGAAGGGAAAAGCCCCAGGGACGAACGGAATCCACACAGAGCTATGGCAAGCTCTTCACGAACGGTATAAACGAAGCGTGAGAGCGGAAGCACGGTCCGATGCCGGCGGCTATCCGACAACAGATCAACCGAAAAAGTTCAATGTCGCGAGGTTCCTCACCCTCATTTTCAACGCGATAATAAATTTTGGTGTCACCAAGGGCACAGATTTTGCCCTTGGGTGGATGTGCCCAATCTTCAAAAAGAAGGATATCACAGACATAGCCAACTACAGACCAATTACAGTGTTAAACTCCGACTATAAAATATTCACGAAAGCCCTGACATATAGACTGGCTAAAGTAGCACCAGCACTTATCCACCCAAACCAAGCAGGTTTCATGAAAGGCAGGAAGATTGCTGATCAAATATTCCTTGCCATCGACATGGTGGAGTACGCCGAGGATGAACTCGAGAATGGAGTCATCTTGGCCCTAGACCAGGAAAAGGCGTATGATAAGACCTCCCATAATTATTTGTGGCGCGCTATGGCGCACTATGGCATACCGAGGGTTTTTATCAACATAGTCAAGTCCCTGTATGAGGATGCAGAGACTCAAGTAGTTATAAACGGGGTTCTCAGCTCCCGTTTCAGGGTTATTCGCGGTGTCCGTCAAGGAGACCCCTTATCATGTCTACTATTCAACCTCGCGATCGAGCCCTTAGCCTCGATGCTACGAAACTCGAACCTAAAAGGGTACAGGATCCCGAACCTCGGGCAACGCCTGATCACAACACTCTTTGCCGATGATACTACTGTATATCTCAGTGCTGAGGACTCCTTCCAAGACCTCGAAGGCATTCTAGCAAAGTGGTGCAGAGCATCTAGTGCAAAATTCAACACTGGCAAGACCGAAATTGTTCCTATAGGGACCCCTGAATACAGGCAATGGGTCCTCGACACCCGTAAGATGAACGACGCGGACAGGCCCATTCCCACCTCAGTGAATATCGCCAAGGACGGCGAGTCAATACGAATTCTAGGTGCACGGATCGGAAACAAAGTGGACCACCACGCCATCTGGACACCAACTCTTGAAAAAATAGATGCGAGCCTGGAGCGATGGGGCCGAAGCTACCCAACTCTGGAAGCCCGGCGCCACATTGTCCAGATGACGATTGGTTCCATGACGCAATATTTGACCCAAGTCAATGGGATGCCGAAGTCGATAGAGAAACACCTCATAAAGATCCAACGTGAGTTCATGTGGGGCGGATCCAAATCCTCCCCAGTACAGAGGGATATGCTGATGGCCCCCATATCGCAAGGGGGTAAAAATATGTTTGATTTGACGGCGAGGAACCAAGCTATCCAAATCATGAAACTCAAATCCTACCTGGACCTGGACCCCTTAACACGTCCGCTGTGGGGCTACACAACCGACAGGCGCCTGTCGCGACGTGACAAGAAAACCTCAAAAGTCATTGGGAACTCACACACAAATATGTTCACACAACGGTGGTCCGCAAAACGCAGTGCCTTGAAGACAGACCTCAAGGACATGATAAATTGCGCACTGAAATTTGGCATCTTGTTTAACACAACGAACCCCCAGAAAGTCCTCCTCATGCAGCTCCCAGTGTGGCACCATCTCGGCGAAGACCCCAGAAAAGTACAGATCAACAACAACACAAGATGCCGATGCCTTCGCGATACCCATGAGGTCTTTACAGTTGGTGACGCGCTCCGTGTGATATCCTGTCTGGATGACCCTGCACACCGGCCAGACAAGACCTGTGCATGCGGCGAATGTATTAGCGACCGGGTTTTTAACGTTTGCAAAAATCCGCATGGATGCGCCATGACCGCGAAAACAAGGCTTGATCGGCTGCTCCCGAAGTGGGACCCCAGAACCCTGAAGGATGAAGAAGCCCAGCCAAACGAACAAGACATAGCACTGGAGGAGGAAAACAGTGTGATTTTACAAAGGCACCAGGAGTCACAAGCCTTACTGATGGCTTCCGGGTTTTTACAAACACCAAAGCCATCACCGCCGCCATCGTCGCGGCCCCACCCCAAAGACACGCACACCAGGACACCCCCATAACGGTGACCATCGCAGGACGCATCGGCCAAGGTGGAGAGGCCGATGCAGTAGCAGGAGCCGGAATTCACTTAAATACAAACACCCCAAGGCAAGTGTCCCTGAGACTACCCATAGCCCTTGAGCAGTCTACAGCAAGTGCAGAGATAGTGGCTGCACTAGTGGGTGTTCAGTCAACCCCAAGAGACACCGAACTTAGAATTGAAAGCCGCCGCCGGACCGTTATGAGTGCCATGACGAAGAACCTCCGAGTGTGGGAAGACCGCGGATGGATTGGTGTTCCACAGAATACCCGAGAACCGCTCCAAGCATTAGCGGCTGCCCTAAAAGAGAGGACAGCAAAAACCGTAATATCCGTAGTAGGAAGCCGCGCGAGTACAGAGAGTGCTTCCTTACAGAGCGCAGAGGCTACGAGGAAAGCCGAAGTTGATGAGATCCGCCTTCACGTGCCCGTGGAAATGCGGCTGGACGGCGCGATGCTGTCCAAAATGACTCAGGCGATTGCCTATAGAGGAATTAAGGAACTAAGGAAGCCTGTATCCCGCAAGGCAACGGATGAAAACATCCTAACCATCCAAACGGTCCTAAAAGAAATTTTTGGGACGTCAACGAAACCATCAGTCATCTGGAAATCTATTAGAGACAAGAATATAGGCCGCCAGATCCGGAATTTCCTCTGGAAGAGTATCCATGGTGCTCTGAGAATAGGGAAATACTGGAGTCACATCCCCGAATGCGAAGACCGGGCAGTATGCGCCCATTGCGAGAAAATTGAAAGCCTCGAGCACATATTGCTCGAGTGCACGAGGCCCGGCCAAACGCAGGTCTGGGAGCTCGCGAAAGAGATGTGGTTGAGAAAAAACTCAACCTGGCCCAACCCTTCTATGGGAATGGTGCTCGGTTGCGGGCTATCAGTGTTTAAAGACACGAAAAACAAACCCCACTCCGGCACCTCACGATTGTATAAAATCTTAGTGTCCGAATCAGCACACCTAATTTGGAAGCTGCGGTGCGAGTGCGTAATTGGCCGAGACGGGGGTACCGCCGACTGTAAGTGAGGTCCAAAATCGCTGGTTCAAGAACCTAAGCCTGCGCCTTGAGATTGACATTAATCTCACTAACCGCCTAAAATACGGGAAGGAATATTCCATCTCACCCTCCGTCGTTCAAGATACGTGGAGCGGTACCTTGCTTGAAGAGGAAAAACTGCCAGAAAACTGGCCACGAGAGCCTGGGGTTTTAGTGAGTATAGCGCCGACTTCATGCATAAATCCAAGCGATTCCAACAATTATCCGGTTGGTGGGGTGATGTAAAAAAATTGCGCTCTGAGCCGTCTACTTGAATTTCTTGATCAGAACAGAAAAGGTAGTGTTTCCGTGCTCACCAACATATACAATGCATATTTCAGAACGATTTCAAATTGGAATCCCAAAGTTCATTTCTCAACAGTCGAGGCAGCTGCAGTGAAAGACTGCCGCTGCATTGTGGCTGTGTTGCCGCAGATGCCCAGTGCCGCAATCGTTCGGGGTCTCCAATGCGGCCAGGAAACTTCTGGAGGATCAGACCATCGAATTATTAAAACAAAATTGGTTGAAGATTGACCATGAAAGTGGGAGATCAGCATAGTTCAACCAACACCTAGTACCGGCCACGAGTTGTCGTACGGGAAGAAGTTTGTTTGAAATGATGAAATGGAATATATAACTACTGATCTTAATGCAAATCTAGTGCCCACCGTAATCCCGGCGATGTTTATTGGCTGCCGCAAGACAAGATTGACCAACTGCGACAAAAGGTGAAATTAGAAATGAGCAACAGATAATACACAACGGACAATCCAAAGGAGTTGGGCACATAGATGATAGTTCAAGTCTTGAAACTATCCAATAGTTTAGCCGGAATGTCTGTATCCATAAATCAGAGTGATATCAACCATTTTCCGGTCTGTGTGCGGCCGTAAAACTTTCTGCATCCTGAACTATATTTTGAATAACTTCATTAGAACATCCAGGATGGTGTTGTGGGCTCACGAGGACATCTAATGCATATGTCAGAATGATTTCAGATCGAAATCCTGAAGTTCATTTTTACATTGTTAAGGTAGCGGCAGTGGAAAACTGCCGCTGCATTGTGGCTATGTTGCCGCAGAGAGTGCCGCTGACGTTGAAGGGAGCATTGGATATGAAGATGGCACAGAATTTGGGTCATCAACAATAAATATGAGCTTAGTTCGGACTTTGGGTATGAAGTTCATTTCTACATTTTTAAGGTAGCGACAGTGAAAAGTGCCGCTGCATTGTGGCTGTGTTGCCGCAGAGAGTGCCGCAGACACTGAAGGGAGCATTGGATACGAAGATGGCAGGGAATTTGGGTCATCAACAGTCAATATGAGCTTAGTTCGGACTTTGGGTAGGATGTCGGAGGTGATATCACCAGAAGTACTTCAGCTGGAGTGTTGTGAGGTAAGAATCGTGTCCGAATTGGTAAGAGTAGCGTCACAGAGGCCTCATGGCCCGTTGTATATAGAAGCTGTATTTTTTCGAGCCAAAGTAGGGGCGTACATACAATGTGAGTTGCCGCAGACAGCAGCAACACTGCTGCAGATGATCAACTTGAGTGCCGCAGCAAGAATCTATAGCAGGATTGTTTAAACAATTTGCGTCTAGACGCAAATCACTGTTTAAACGCGTGTTTAATCTAAACACGCTAAACGCAAGCGGCCCACGGGACCGCGTTTAACCGGGGCGGTTTAAACACGGTTTAAACCGACAAAAAATGCATTTTCATACCGTGGCTCGAACCTGCGACCTCATTCAAACAACCGACCCGAGACAATGCACACCTCAACCAACTAGGCCAAGATGTCCTTTGGTAACATCCATTTATGATGGCCTTTGTCTCGGCCCCAAAGCAATTTTTCTCAGTGAACAAGACTTGATTCCCACTTCGCCCTGCTTTCAAATACCTAAACCGGATTAAACTCAGATGCAGACTAGTAAGTTGTTGAGTGTATGCACTTCTAATGGAATTTATATATTTCAACTTTGATCTTCTCTGCATATTAAACTGCAAGGGTAGCTTTGCAGTGTTATCGGGACCTCAAGCTCTTAAGAATTTGTGTCCTTTTATCTCTATTTGCCATAATGATAGGTAGGGATACGAAAATAGACGTGACAAGGCCAAGCTTTAGACCATTCAGAGACCGTTTCCAACACACTTATTGTGTTCTATGTTCTCGTCGAACACAGATGAACACATTGCTTCTCTTCTAGCTGGGATTGAAATAATGTCCCCTAGTCTTGTCGCGTACAGCGTGAGTGCGGGTATCCATTATTGGCACGCAACACTAAATAATTAATTTCCAAGCTACATAGATTTCTTCATACCCAAGAGAGAGGCGCCCTGATTGCGAAAGCAGGTTTGATTGTTTGACTTTCAACCATCCTCCAGCCGACGAAGTAAAGGCTTGTCATATCAAACGAGTCGTGCAGGGGACAGATGAGGGTGCCTGGGATGTTAATCTCCAATAATGGATGCGATCTTTGCCCATATGCGCTTCCCCGAATGAATGCTGATGCACCATTTTGAGTGCCGCACCTTGCGAGCCAATGAATTGCGTATCCGCCGATTCGCTGACTTTATTGCGAGGTGCACCGGTGAAAATTGGGTCGTCATGCCTTGAATGCATGCACAAGAGTCTTGGACGCATGATATATGTCGAATCTTTCTGACTCCTTGTCCACATATCTGTGCTTTCTGAGTTCAAAGGATATGATATAGTAGGCTAGGAAATAGAATCAAAGTCGTATAACTATTGTTCTATGCGGAGTCCAATCCTATTAATTTGTCCACTCTTTGCCGAGCTTGTCAGCGCTGAGAGACCAACATTGGGCTCCCCAATTTAAACATCCCGGGTCAATTATTTCGGTCGGGGTATAAAAACAGGATGGACCGAAGGATTCAATGGCGAGTCGAATATACCGCAATTTAAATGCTGTGTGCGGCCTTCAGGAATTTCGGAACACCGCCGAGCTAGCAGCCGCCATCCGCCTATTTGAACAAAAAACGCCGCCAGCCATGTTTTTGGTGAGGGAATAGAATTCGGACCTCAAAGGAGACATGGCTTAAGGTGATTATCCTGGTGATGTTGGTAGTCGAGCGGACGGTGTCGATGGTCTTTTGGATGGTCTCGATGGGATCCAAGAATGATGTATTCTCATACGGTTCGAGATGCCTGCAAAGTCATTAACAAAGATCATACGAGAAAGAGGGAAGGTACGCACTCTTGGTATCCGGGGTGATGACGGAGACGACATCGATGTCCCACTTTTCGAGGATATGGAACGGAACGAGGTTGTCGGAGAGCTTCTTGGTGTCGGTCTTGATCAACCAGTTTCCTGCTTATATCGGTGAGAAGCGGAAGACTCAGATGTAAACACCTACCGCACTTAAGCGAAAATTAGACAAATAATAAATTTTTTCTGAGGGAAGAAAAAAATATAGCAGGACCATGTATAGCCTACGGCGTAGGATGAAAGCACGCATGGGTAGTGTAGATGCAAATACACTGAGGATATTTGGAGTCGCCATGATACCAATGCTTGAATCGGAAGGGGACATATATATCTGGCAACTAAACAAAAAATATACTGAGTGCAATTGGCTTGAACCGATAAGAATATCAATAAACATTTAAAACGCAAAGACACCGCCCGTGCTGAATTGGAGTAGTTAGAGCCTCAGCTTATTCGCCAGGAGCGCACACCATGCGTGACATGTCTATGTCTTAATTAACAAATTTTTGGGTGGCTGGAAACAGTCAGAGCTGTGATCAATTAAATGTATGTGAGTACTTCTACAAGGAGTTGCACAGCATGAGCGGGTGCTCAATCCACGACTTACTAGTCTGCATCAGAGTTTAATCCGGTTTAGGTATTTGAAAGCAGGGCGAAGCGGGAATCAAGTCTTGTTCACTGATAAAAATTGCTTTGGGGCCGTGACAAAAGCCACCATAAATGGATATTATCAAAGGACATCTTGACCTAGTTGGTTGGGGTGTGCATTGTCTCGAGTCAGTTGTTTGAATGAGGTCGCAGGTTCGAGCCACGGTATGAAAATGCATTTTTTGTCGGTTTAAACCGTGTTTAAGCCGCCCCGGTTAAACGCGGTCCCGTGGGCCGCCTGCGTTTAGTGTGTTTAGATTAAACGCGCGTTTAAACAGTGATTTGCGTCTAGACGCAAATTGTTTAAACAATCGTGCTATGGTTACTGCCGCAGCATGGTTGAAAATTGCCGCTGTGTTGCTACATTGCCGCTGTATCATTGCTTCTGACTGCCGCAGACAAAATGCAGGACTGCCGCAGACAGAGTATGAGTGCCGCAGCAAAGTGCCAAATTTGCCGCTGCCAGTGCCGCAGACTGCCGCTGCAAGCACCCAAAACTCTTGTCTCAACGTCGCGTAAAAGCTTACGTTTGATCCAAAATTAATGTGGAACAATGTATTCACCCTTCTAGTGCCTGGCTACATGATATTCAAGGGAAGTGGACCGCGCTGGAGGTCAGTGTAACATGTGCTGCAAAACTAACTGCTGCAGACTGCCGCAGCACTGCCGCAGCGGCACTGCAGCGGCAAAATCCCTTTGCCCGTGACCAATGTTCACCTCCACCGAGTTTCCGAAAAAATTCCGCGGGTTCTCTGTACAACACTGGAAGAGGAGGCCAAACTAGCACATGAACTATGTGAAAGATTTCGAATGAAATCGGCTTCAAATTCAACAGACGAAGACACACCCTGGACATCTTTGCTACCGTACCAACAGTTATGTTTTGCATTAGTGATCAAACACACGTTGAACGATGAGCAAACAAGAGCATTTCTTCTGTTGGCTGATAAGATCGGTAGAGAATTAGCAGCTGGCCGAAAGGACTCACCGATGACACTGCTTTGCACAGGCCTTGGTGGAACTGGAAAATCAGTGATATTTCAGGCCTGGAGAGAGTTCTATGAAATCACCGGTCATCCAGAACGACTTCGATTGACTGCTCCAATGGGTGTTGTTGCCAGTGACATTGGGGGTTATACAATCCATTCAGAGGCGAGCTTGAGGGTTTCACCTGCAAAAATGAAGTCAACTCCGAGTTTGCGTGCAAGTCTCGAAGAACGAATTTCACCGCTCGAGACTATGATCTCGGACGAGGTTTATTTATTGAGCGCAGCGGATCTGGCCCAAATTTCGGAGTACTTGTGCATGGCAAAAGGATTTACGGATTCTTTGTGTGAAGGGCTGAATTGGGCGACATGTGGTGACCCGTGCCAGCTGCCGCCTCCTGGGGGAAATTCTCTTAACTGACTAGCTAATTCCGTATACGAGATAACTGACTAGCTAATTCCAGGTTCAACAATTTCTATGCTTCGACTTAAAGCCTAAACTGTACCGTGGGGCATGGGGACACCTGTGGGGTCTGCGAGCTTGGTTTAGGTTGAAAGAAGGAGTCCAGGGGCGATGGTGTAAATACGCTTGCTTGTACACCGGTAAAATCCCTGGAACCGGCGTTCGTGGATCGAACCGGCCGTGTAATGATACCTACCTACCTACCTACCTCTGTTTTCTCATGAGCTTGTCCAATATCATATGAACAATAATCAGAATGACTTGAACGAACGTATCCGGCAAGATGTGAAGGGACTTCAAGTTTGGCAGCAGATTGAGCACGTAGTTGTATTGGAAGAGATCATGCGGCAAAAGGATGACCCACTTTTAATCCAGATTCTGAAGCGATTGCGCAAGGGACTATGCACAGGGGAAGACAAGGATATTCTGGATAAGTATGTGTTATCAAATCCATATTGCAGCTCGGAAACAAAGGATCTTACTGACATAGAAAGATGGATCGATGACTCGGGCCATGCATTCCCCTTAATTAGCGACTTTGTGCAAAAGCCACCAGAGCCATCATGTGGCTTTTTTGCAGTGCGCAAACTGGTGGCTCCCGGCTCTGGTGGCTTGGATACTTGCGGTCATTTAGGAAGCTATTACCTGCAGAGGGAACATATCCACATGTCTGTGCACCTACTGCCATCAGACTGTCTCGCAGGCTTTGACTGAGCTCCCATTACAAGGGAAATTTTACATTGAATCCATTATTGAGGTTGGAGAAGGTTGGTATGTCAGTTCTTGAGCTTGACATCATTGTTCACCCTACTGAGTGTTTATATGAAGGGTAGAATGCTTTATTTGAATTGTGCACTCGAGCCAGGAGCCATCAAATTGCGCACTGCAAAAAAGCCACATGGTGGCTCTGGTGGCTTCTGCGCAAACTCTCTATTGTGTATACAAATGTTGCCAGAGATCGTCACAATATGAACACGGCGGAGGCCTTCGCTGCTGCGACCGGCCAAGGATGCCATATTTACCATTCGAAGGACACGAGGGGACGAGGGGGGAAACGACGCCAGCTTACCGGGCTGGTGGCCGAGGTGGCGTGGGCAGTGCCCGTCAAAGAGGCAAATGACCTGGGCGGAAAGGTATTCGTTATCGGTTGCAATTCTATTTCATTTATTCACTGAATATCTTAGCTACCATATGTGCCCGGGATGCCGGTTTTTTGCACCGAAAATATTGCGACCGAACTGGGAATCTCCACCGGAAGTCCGGGAACGCTCGTATCCGTCAAATTGGAGGAGGTGGAGGGTCGCCGCTATGCTATCTGTGCAGAAGTCGATTTCAGAGCATACAAGAAGAGCGATCCGGACGCACCTTATCCTCACCGAGTCACTCTCAAACCAGTCACGAACCAGATTCACTTTCGCCTCCTGAATTTCGGGACGATTTACAATGCGACTCGCTCCCCGCTTCCCCTCATTCCTGCCTTCCCATTCACTTCCCACAATGCTCAAGGCCGTTCACTCGATGTCTGCTGCATAGATCTTGCCGGTTGCCCAACAATTCAGAGCGCATATGTCATGCTTTTGAGTTCAAAGGTCTTTGCATTCTCCCTCCTTTCGGGCTACAGCGCATCCGGAATCATATTTCCGGGGAGCTGCGGACAGAACTGAAACGCACCGAAATCAAGGCGGAAATAACCAAGGACTACTCCTGCGAACGGTTGTCGTGGTTGCTTGGTGCACGAAGGACAGGTTAACTTGTTGACCCAGAGAGAGTTGGAACATAATGTCGATGTCAATGCGGGTCGTGAATTTGCCGAGCAATTAGCAGGTGCGTTACTTCACCCTATTTACACAATATATTGACGGTACAATGGGACAGCAACCACCTATCATAGGGAGCCTGCTGAGCTGTTAGCTGGACGCCCGACTACCGACCCCCACAACGCAATGTCGACTCACGTTATCCATCCCCGATATCCTATCCATTTCCGAATGTTTCCCTATATCTGCAGGTCCGAGTTTTGGCCTGCCCGAATCACAGCATTGGCGAGATATTCACCGCCGAGGGGCCGAGCATCCTCCTCGTGTCGAGTCCACGCGGCATCTTGCTAGGTGGGAGTCGCATTCTGTGACAGCTGTCACATCCCATCACGGTCCCAACAATACCATCGGAAGCAAGCCGGCAGGCTCAAAAAGTCCTGGGAGTATTAGAAAAAAGAATGTTGGGATCAATGAGAATGTGTATCAATACGAGTGCCAAAAATTATTGCGAAATTAAGACGCCCCATCTTTTATGAATTTATTTCAGTGAACTCACACGATCAGCAATGGGGTTGTTTCCAAATGGGACAGACAAACGCCGAGGTGCCTAAGTTATTTGGCCTTCCCAAGAATTGCAGCTAAGAGTAGCTAAGACAAAACTGAAAGTCCAAAATATCAGAAAGCTATTCCGGATGCCCTAAAGGTTCAGCTCCCGCCTCGGAGAGGCATAATCCTCGTCATAAATTATGATGATATTTTTTACCATAGGTACCTGCAAAGAGAATTCCCCCGGCTAGCGTTTTGGTTTCCACGATTTCTTCAACCTGTGTATTTTTATTGACTGCTCGCTCAACTCGGCTTTTCCCACAACATCTTGATCTTGACCCCGTGGGAAACCGCTTGCAAATGGACAGCTACGCACAGCCGCCTTTTTTCCCAAGCGTCGCTTCGCTCCTCGCTACGATGCCAGACCGGCCCAGTCGCCGTCTCAAAGGCGTAGTAACTGGGATATTCCGTCCGCGGTCATCCCCGCCTTCTACATTGCAGTCTGCGCCACCTGCGGCCGCGAATATCCCCAGCATACCTTCCCAAGTGGGTACTCCCGCCGTTGTGCTGGAGGCACCATCTGCGGCGGGTACGCTCTCTACGACGTCTCCTGGGACCGCAGGTTCCATCTCACCAGTCGCTGTGGTTCCATCCTCGAGCGAGAGGCCCTTGGCGAGGGCTAGTGGCAAAAATGATTCGGTGGTCCACAACTTAACCGTTGCGCTTGATGTTACCTCTACTATACGAACGACGCTGACAGCCTCTACCACTCCCACCACAATCCTCTCGAAAATGGCCTCAATTGATCGTACCAAGGTGAGAACTCGCTCGGTACAGCGCTAGATAGCGATAAGCAGATATGTATGCGAAATGGGCTTCCAAACCTTTTCCAAATCAAAAACCTCTTGCCGCATTTGGAGCCCCACGCCATCCCGAGATAGAACATGTGAGGCCCGATTGAGCAACTGATACATCACAGAGAGAAGATCGATGCCGTCCGTTAAGTTGTGAAATTTCCCAACAGGTCAAATGTATTCATGAAGGGCGGGAATAGAAGTCTAACGAAATGGATGTAAGATCTCCTAGGATATAGAAGTGAACCAAATCCTTACATCCTCTTTCGATGAGAAAACCAATGGTGGTAGAAGAGACGATAAAGACCTTGAAAGCAATGATTCGGACATGAGGCAATTGATGATATTGTAACTCTTGTAGGAATTGATCTTGCTCGAAAGCAAGACGGCCGGGGCGTACTTGTGAATGTTCGTCTGCAGGAGCGGTGGGTTTGGTGGGATCGAAGCGTGAAGAAAAAAACATACATCGAGCTCGGGCGAAACCTCATGCACGCTTGGACGCGATGATTTTATCGATTTGGTTACTAACAGCGAAGACGTTGGCGAGAAGTTTCGCGTTTTGAAGAGATGCTGGATGCTGGACATAGAGACTGAATCAGAGTGATGTAAAAGACGATGGACATGACTCACGTTCAGGAGGATATCTATCTCAGTGAGTTGGTCCGTGCGAAGACGTTTCTTGTCCCCATTGCGCCTTGCGGCCACGACGATATTTTGATTAGAGAGCGCAACCGGCTGAGCAGTGCTCGAGCCCGGCTCGGTGGCCGATTGGGCATCCTCGTCGTCATCCATGGCACCGTGGGTACGCTTTGATGTGCCGTGAGTACGAGGAGCGATGGGGGAGCTTTGAGCCACGGCGTCACGAAGGGCAATGAAGTCGTCATCGTCGTCGTCGAGAGGTGGAGCTCTTGCACGAGAAGACATTTTGAGGGAGGACCGGGTGATGAGAGGGACATCCATTTGCACTCACTTACGATCTGATTAAAATACTGTTCACGCAAAGAAATATTGTCCGTGAGTAGTTTGGATCAATTCAGACTCTTTATCGCATTCTTCTGCATCAGGAAAAACCTCCCTGTCTAATTTCCGAGTACATACAAGTTTAGTAGCATAGTCATTGGGTGATGACTATTGATGGCGCGAATGCCTATTGATGCACGTGAGTACCTATTGATGTTCAATTCCCTTTTAGGCAATGTGCCTCACTTACAGTGGGTTCTCGGTGAAAACAGTGGAATTCACATCAGTTTTCCTTCATTTGCGGAAGGGGACCAACCTGAAATGCCCCGGCTTGGGGTACCCCCTGAGCGCATTCTGCTTAAGTAATGTCCCTTAACCCTCACTCTAACCAACCCGAACCCGAACCCGAACCCTAACCGAACCCTAACTCTAACCTGTATATACCCACACTCGAAAGTGGAATTATTAAGCTAATACAGACAAATTGATGCCATCATATGCAGTTGATGTGATAGGCATTCGCGCCATCAATAGGCATTGGGATGCCATCCGAATACCTATGCTACTAAAGTTGTTGTGCCTCCTAATTTCCCGACATTTCTCTGAAATTATATTGCCCTCATATGATTGTAGGATACTTTGCATAATCTCGCCAAATTTCGCGAAATTATGGCTTGGTTTGTTGAGATTATGTGAGGATGTGATAAGATACGAGAGGTTTGAAATAGCACTAAGTGGTTAGAGTGACTTGCTTTAGAGCAAATGAATGCCCTAAGAGCAGCTAACGTGATACTAAAAATAGAAATAGAAACTACTAGAATGCGCGCAGACTCACTGCTCCAGGAATATTCCTCCAACACGGTTCGGCGAAATTTGATTGAAGGCGGATAATTCCGCCAGATTGCGTAAAGTTTCGGCTAAACTTTGGTTGGCTTAGAACTTTGATGCGATTAATATCTGGTGCCATTGACATTGACTGTGAATGATACTTACGAAGACTAATGCTGGGAACTCGACGAGGTTGAAAACTTGACTTGAGGCTTGAAGAGCAACAGCACAAGTCGTTTGCCGATCGGCAATCTCGCGGAACTGCCACCGAACTGCCACACTGGCAAACAACACCAGATGTTGATTTTGCCACGTCAACCCAACGTCAACCTCTCTCTTCCTTTCACCCCATCTTCCTCCCTTCCACGTTCTCATTTCCGCCGAGAACTTCGTGAGTTCGGTGGTCTTGGTCAACCCGCTCACTTAGTACGCTCCTCTACCCCCCTCTACCCCCTTATTTGATGTCCATGGCCCTTGACAAAGTTTCGCAGTGTTGTTGCTAAGTTTCTAAGCCCTTAGATTAATAAGGGGTTATTTCATTCTAAGTTAAGGGCTTTACATCAGGCCTGGCCCATCCTAAGGCCTTATTAGCCCTTAGTATGCCAAGCCAGCCAAAATGATGATTAAATGATTACACACACAGAATGTCTATTCTCGGTCACTAAGTATAACGGCACCAAAATTTCACGCTCCCCACCGCCGCGCTCGTCGACTGCCATGCCTCCCAAACTCAGCCCCATCTGGGCCACGTTCCATCGTAGCGAAAATATGCCCAATGGGAAGCATCACCGGGCCACTCACTGGCGGTGCATCAATGCAGAAAGATCCATGACCGAGCCCGACGTGGGGGCTCAGGAGGGGTCTGGAGACTACTATGAGATTTAATACCTGCATTTAGTTAGTTAGAGCGACACTTCAACACTTTCTTTCGTTGCCACAACCGGCTTCCCGTTTGGGAAATAACCCTTATTTTGCCCCTTATTTAGCACCCCTTATTAAGCCTTAGAAAGGTCTAAGCCCTTAGCTTCAGGACGAACCCTTATTAAGGCCCTTATCTACAACACTGAAGTTTCGCCACTCAGCAACCTTGATGCTCGCCGCATGGATTCATCTGCATCCATCCAAGACCTACCACTCATCTTCAATGCCTCCATCCCTACTGACTACTCTATGCCATTAACGCTGCTCCAATTCGACATCGCAAATGTCCCGCCAAGCCTACGGTCTCATCGCACCCGGCGCTTCATCCCACCCCCGCGTATCACCCGCTCCTGCTGTCTCGAGCAATAATGCTTCCACTCCTCTTCCCCTGGTTTACCATCCAGTACCTTGTCCTGATGCGCTCAAGCCCACAACCTTTCTCTGGCCATCAATGTCCCTCACTTGTCACCACCGTGGCTCCAAGGCATGTGAAGAAGATTCACACTTCGAGAACTGCATGAAGATTCAATGCATGCTGCAACCTCAACCTCAACACCTCAAGGTTGTTTTTGTTCTTAGCTTGTTTTTGCATCTGACATTCTCGGCTGTGAAAACTATGGTGCGCGTCGGCAAAACACCACCAAACAGGAACGAAATTTATTACTCCTGGGTACAACCCTCCTACCTCCGATTCTCTAGCCGATTAGATACTAGTTTAATCCCCCAAGAGGGATTTTGGATTGAATCAAAACTCACAATAATTTTTTTTTTCTCGAGGGTGATTTGAGACATCAGTGATCCAATCAATCAATCACTCACATGTGTATTATGAAACGCCCGTATTCCCCGCTCTACTGGTCCATAACCTGTCCCACATTGATGAATGATGTCGTCCTTCTCGAGCCCATGCAGCAGCTTCGTACTGAGCACGCTTCTTGACCCATTGTCGAGTGGGAGACATCGGAAGAGGTAGTATGTGATTTGAAAATTTTCTCGGCCCCGAATTGAGACATCATTGATGGCATCATTGATCGTTCCAGTTTGGTGGTGTTTTGCCGACGCGCACCACATCCATTTCAGTTTGATGTCTTTATGCTCATTGCCTCGCCTTTCAACTGAGGTCTTCGGATCCCTCCAAGATTCCCATACTCAAGGTCGGTCCTCAAGGTCATCTCGTCGCAGAATTGCTTTTCTTCCTTCACATAACCCTTGTCTATATCGCAAGTCATATCTGATCAAATAGAACGTTGTTTTAGCTCCGTACTTAGTAGAATGTTGTCAATACATTTCAATTTTGAACTTCCTTTGCAAATATTGAGTACTGTCAAGGCCAGAAGATATAAAACCATTATGAAGTCGTATAATTTGGCATAATTATTGGCATAATTAGACAGATTCCTGAGGAGGTAACTTAATTAAGGAAATTTCGGCTAATCGGCGTAAGGAAGATAATTTCACAAAATTTTGCGAAATCTTTGCAAACTTTGGCTAAATTAGCTGTGAAGGGTTTTCCTGATGTAACATTTCTCATGGACGGTGGAATTGGAAAGTGACGAAAAGCTTAAAAGGGCGGTAAGCCGGGAAAAGCCGGATAAAAAGCGGCCGAAAAAGCCGTCAAAGAGCTAAAAGCTGAAAAAAGCCCAAAAACCTCGGCGAGAAGTGCTTTTCAAGTTGCTGAGGGGCCGTGGTTATGGCCCAAAGCTGCCTAATGCCGACACATGCGAGGATGTATCAGACGCATCGAATTTTACGGCGAAAGTAGCTTGTACGCTACGAATAGTGCAAACCTCAAGCTTATTCAAGGTTCTTGATCAGGACTGACAGGGACAAAGTGCAATTCCTTGTCTTTATTTTGATGCAAGAGTACAGGCGCACGACAGCAGTCGTCGAATGCATAATGCCTTTTCTGTACGGACTACCCCCATCCATTTCCCCAAACCCGATCACTGCTGCTCACAGGCACTGCGAGTAAACTGTGAAACGCGAAAGTCGGTCAGGAGGCAACGCATCAAGCCATAGCGCGGAAAGCCTACAGTCGTTGGAGAACACGCAGGTGCTGGCCGACCCGCAGACTGTGCATCCGGTGAACCCTTGCCCGCCGCACTAGGCCGTGAATCAGCATCTTCCAAGGAGCAAGGCCCACGTTTGCTAACTTACCTGACCGAACTTGGCGGTGCTGCATCCGCTGGAGGCGCCGCCGTCGGAGCTGGTGCTGCCGCCCGATGGCGCGCCAGGGTTTGTCAGCGTGAGGAGACCGGGGCGGTAGGGCAGCAGGCCGTAGTCGCCACCAGAGTTGGTCGCGCGTCCCTGGTAGAGGAGCTGCAGGTGGCACGGGTCGATGGTCATCGTGTGGTCGTTAGTGACACGGATGAGGTCGCCGTGGCTGATGTCATTGGTCCAGGTGGCGCCGCTGTTGGCTTTGCCGGCGAACGGGGCGCTCTCGCTGGTCTTGTCGGCTGTCCAGGAGCCAGACAGACTGGTGGCGGTGTACGAGCGGAAGTAGCGCCCGTTGGCGCCGATCGACTCGACGATCATGAGCCACTTGGTCTGGCCCTGAATCCGGTACACCTGAACCGCTTCGAACAGGTCGTTCGTGGCGCCGCTCAGGACGGTCGTGAACGTGGAGCCGAAGCTGCCGGGAAAGTTGCCAATGGGCATGCTCTGGCGGTAGATGTTGCCGTTGTCGCCCGCGAAGAACAGGTACATGTTCGTACTGTCGCCAATGACGGTCTGGTCGATGGCGCCGGTGCCACTCGAGATAGATGCTGTGGACATCGTGTTGGCACCCGACCATCCGTTCGGGTTGGTGGGGTTGGACGACGTCCGGTAGGAGAACGAGGTCGGGCCCCATTGGTGGGCGAGGATCCAGATGTTCTTCGGGGCAAAGAAGAAGAGCGTCGGCGCGACCGTGCTCGAAGCCATGCCGGTCTGGGACGCAGACGCCATCCCGCTCCAGTCAGTAAAGGTGCCGAAGCCCATCGAGCCCCAGGTCGATCCCGTATCGTGAGTCGTCCCATACACGAGATGTTGGCCGTTGAAGGGGACGTGGGCGAAGTCTTTGAGAGAGACCCACCCCGACTTTGGGGTCGCCAGGGCGGCGGTCGAGTTCCACTTGTAGCTCGACGGAAAGGCGCAGGTTTGCGCCAGGGCCGTCGCCACCGACGCTAGGAGGATGAAACCGAGACTGATCATTGTGGCTGTCAGTGAAGAGCTTGTGGACTGAGATTACGTGGAGACATGAGTCGCAGGTCGACGCCGTCTTATATTCTGACCACGAGCAGGGCGGGCCCTCATGTGCGAGAATTATCCACGACCCGGTGTCGGCAGTCGATTGAGCTGGTGCCGACGATTGTCCGTGCGAATGAGGACGAATCCCCAGCCGACTGACCATGCGTTGCACCGAGTTGGAGCCGTTGGAGAGAATGACGTCACGCCGATAATCACATGCTGTTCCGGTCGTTTTAGAACTTCTCACCATACCCCCCACGCTTCTTGGAATGAGAATGCGCGAAGGAGCTGTGCTTGTCAGACGATGGGATTGCTTGAGAGTAAGCCACATGTCGGGAAGCTTGTAGGTAGGTGTGAGGAGGGGAAGCGGGAGACACTTCCTCGCTGCCGCGCGCCCAATAGCCTGCCACCCCTGACGAATAGCTACGGCGAAGCACCCTAGTGGCTCGGCGTCGATGTAGTCACGGGAGAAACCATTTTCCCAGAGAAGCGAGTGACTGTGTGTCATACTTTCCGATAAGCAATTCCAAGATACATCACCAAATATGTCAGACCCTTCAAAGCGGCTTGTAAGCAGCTTATTCACAAATCAAAACTTGTTTTGACACTTTGTGTCTTATGGGGGTCAACTTTGTCCAAAAAAGACGTTATGTAAGCCGGCAACCCCCGATCGATCAGAAATGGCAACGCAGCGAGGGCCCGCGCGAAGCGCGGTCCGAGCGCGCTGCGCGTTTTGATTTGTGCCTCGCCGCTTGCCGGCCATCCCACCAGTCATAAGGTGGGTATGGGCAGCCCCGGTTCGAGAAGCGTGAGATGACTAAGCAGATTTTGCCCAAAATCTGTCCACTTGGTTTAATACCCCCACTTGGGGCAGGTTTCTGCCTATAGATATACTTGTTACACTAGTAATAGATCCTGTACACTAATAGACACCTCTACAAGCCTGAAAATCCCTGATTACAAGCAAATGATCATATTATCTGAGTGATGGCTTTCTGTAAGTCAACCATTATATCTTGTCCTCATGCCACTCTCGCTCAGAATCATACATTTCATAGGCCACATCATATTCTCTATTGAAGGGAGCCCTCACGAGGACTGAACGAGGCCACGGCACGTCTTGAAATGAGGTGTTATTTGGTCATGTTGACGTGATTGATGCGAATTTGGGCGGTTTCGGGATGGCCATTGCCGGCCTCGTTTGGTCCCAATTATGCCCGGAAATAGCAATATGACCGAATTTGAATGTTTTTGTCAGAAAAGATTACCAGAAATGTTCCGGGAATGGGGTGATCTTGGGGTGACCTGGACAGGATCTGGGGGTTGCCTTGAAAAATTGAATTTTTTTTTCTGACAGTAACATTTACAATCTCAAATGAAGTGCTTTGGACAAATGTCCGATGGTGGTTGCTTGTCTGGTTGTTCCTCCCGAAACTTGTGGAAAGATTTGGCGGGCGTCCAAAACGGGATGCGAACGGCGTGACCAATTGATCGTCTGCCAAAAGCGTGGGAATTGCCCCTGCCCATATAAGGGCCACAAGTGCTTAAAAGCCTCGGGTTGCCTTGTACCATGCCTACAAGCACCTTTGATTCGTCTGTTAATTTTCTAGTGTCCTTTGAAGCCGCGTTTGGGCTTGACAGACTTTTAAGGACTTTTGGCGCTTGCAAGGGCTCATGTAGCCTTACAGTTCCATTTTGGTCCCTTCTGCTCGTCCACGCCAATCCAAAAATGAGAAGAGAAACTGCATTCATTCACAACAAAATTACAACAGCATGGACAATACTATCTATACACGACAGGTGGGAGCAAATTTCCTGCAGCGAATATGAGCGAGATCCAGAACGGGAAAGGGGCGAACATACTGATTTTGAGGTTCGGGTGCGAATAGTACTTGAAGACACATTTTCAGCGGTGAGCCACGATTGCGAGATTTTACTCACCAAATATGAAATTCTAGCGATCGGATCTTAAAAACAAAATCGTCAGTTTGACCAATGCGGAAGCGAGGGCGAACCTACTGGAAAGGAGCGTGGAGGAAGGCCAGCGGGAGTACTGTGGCAAGTTTTTTTAGCGCAACCGAATAGGGCATTCATACCACACTCACCAGATTGATAGATTGATTGATACAGACAGCATTATTATTTTGAAGTCAAGATGAGAAAAATAATAGCGGAGAAAAAAGGAACCTACTGAGACTGCGAGGGTGCTGGGGAATTCGGACTAATACTGAAAGATTGTTAGCGTAGATCATGAATGTATGTCACCGCTCACCAAAGGTTTTGGCGATACAGCAATTTACTAAAAATGATCATGAAATTAGTGTGTGGGCGAGAGTTGAGATGAATCTAGCAAAGCGTGAGCAGCAAAACGAGAGCAGGAGCATTGGGAACCGAAAGCAGGAAAACGAGAGTGGGATGCGAACGCAGCAGCAGATGAAGGCCTAGGTTACCATCAGTCCAAGAAGCTCACCCAAGCAAAAGACGTACAGGGTTAGGATCGGTTTGCGCGCGCTCCGCGGCCAGCAATGATCGCAGCAGTGTCGTCGTCGTCGTCGTCTGACCCCTCCTCGCAGTCGTCCGCTCCCCCAGCAGACCCAAACACCCCTCTGGTATTGAGGTAAGTGAAGGAACACGAACAAAATCAATCGTGTACTGTTGATACCATTGTAAGGTGTCGATTGTCCACGGGTCATTAGGGTCTTCAAAGAGTTTGACGATCTTGTTGAACATTTTGACAACACTAAACGACCCGTCCTTGTCGGTCCAATCCGATGTAGAGATCATTGTGCGTGCCTAGGGTTTGGCCCGAGCGTCATCAGTAACTGTGTATGGGCTTGAATGAAGAGACGGAGGCTCCCTGCGCACACGAGTATGCAATCATCTCCCTCGTAATGGAGAGCGACCCATGGGAACGGGCATTGCACATCTTGGGGATGCGTTTAGCGCCAAAGAGCGCCGAGCCCGGCGCGGTCCAGATGTGACGCGTAATCTAATACAAATGGTGAGTTGAAGAAGCTGCTGCTGGAAGGGAAAGTACTTGCGCGTAAAAGAAAATGGCTACCTTCTGCGGGATCTCGAGAGTCCCGTTCAAGACATTGTGAAGCGTCCTGGAGCGTGCAAGCCTTTAAAAAGGTGGATATATGCGTCATTGTGAGACATACCTTTCGGCTATTGTTGGCCTCGCATCTCCTTCTTGCTGCGTCGGGCCCGATGTGTGTAGCTTCATGCGAATAGGCCAGGGACAGATGAAGTCGCGTAGCATGGGATGGTTGACGCCGCGACCTGACTTGCACCCGCCAGTCGAGATGACAGGTATAATAGCCTGCGTCGTGTCAGCAAGAAGGTAATACAACTGAGATTTGAGGAGAGCGGTGTCGTTTTGCCGTGCACTTCGAGACGCCGTTCGAAACTGTGGCAGAAGTGGCACTGAATGAACTGATATTAGATAAAATAGTGGGGAACGCACAATATGGACGACACGCTCCCATTGATCAGCAATGTAGAATTCCTTCAGCACATCGAGCGTCGTCGGGCAATTAGAGATCATCAGGTCAAAAGCCTTCGCGTGTAGTGTTTGCGCAGCCAGCTCCCTGGAGGCAGGCATCAGTCGGCCTTGCAAACGTTTACAAGAACAGCAACGACTCACTTATGTAGGAGGAATAGAGACCGAGTTTGCTGCTGTCGCCGCGGGAGGAGCCCAGTGCGCCTGCGACCCATAGTGGAGGACGAGGGCAACATCCAGAAATGGGTTGACCCCCCGTGTGAGGAACTTGGCGACGGACTGAAGCTGAGCAAGGGATCCCTTCGTTTCCCTGATTTACAATGAGAGTGTATCACGCTTGATCTCTGTAAGACGTACAGTGGTTGACACTTGGCGCGCTTCTGCGCAGGCTTGGCCGTCTCCCCCAGGGTCGACATAATCTCCTCATACTTGCGCTTTGCCGCGTTGGGGGCAGGGCCGGGGGCGAGAGCGGGGGCGGGGGCGGGGGCGGGAGCGGGAGCGGTGGGGGTGGCGGGGGCAGGGGCAGGGGCAACTATGGACATTATGCCCGACAAAGGACGATGGGGGGAGATGGCGGTCGCGGACAAGAAGCGCACTGGAGCGTCAGAACTTTTAAAGTCCGATTCGCGGTCACGTGTATGTCTGATCCCCAACAAATCTCGCGTTTGCGACTCGGAATCAAGAACAATCGAGCCGTTTTCAATCGAGGAATCCAAATGCGCCGCTGTCTGGTTCGTTCGCATCAAGGAACCCGACACGGTGAAGACGTTTGTATTTCCATCCCGCGCGGTAGCTCAGATCACGTCCAAACCAGCGCACCCAGAGAAATTCCATCCGCTGGACCTTTCCGCCGGTTTTCGATTTACTTCCAATGTGGCGCACTTCTGCGTGGAAGATACCCAAGATGCGCCCGTACCAGTATGGGTGCGACATCGATTCCTCCTCGTCTTCACGTGCAAGACCATAAAGTCGGGATGTGTCCGCGTATTAAGGGTGTCTTGGTCCTGCAGCACATCTTAGGTAGTATAATTTACGCGCATTATCTTGTGTGTATAGAGGCACTCCCGGATGATGGTAACATCGGCAAGGTCTTGCATGGAGAACTGTGTCTCATCTCCATCGTACGGTATCTCCAGTAAGCGGGCTAAGAGATGCGACTTGAGATTTGGGAGCCAGTTCTATCGAGGGGAGTGAGAATACGAAAGGAAGTATATTTTAAAAAATACCTTGACAGCGGGGGCATCTGGGAATTTCTGCACCAATTCAAAAATATGCAGGTGGGTTCGTTTTGACTCGGAGATATGGTGGTGCTGACGGGGAGGAGTAGGCGGAAGAGTGTCATCTTTGGGATCAAATATGCTCTGGGTGGGAGTGGGATTCTGGACAGCTGCTGGTGGCGGAGGCTGAACTGGTGATTGTACAGCAGGAGCTTGCTCAGCAGGAGGTTCATTCAACCCGACCTCAGATACGGCCTTCGCTGCGTCCATCTGTCGATTCATGGCATGCAGAAGCCGCTGGCGCCGTTCTTGACGTGCAATTTGATGCTCAAAACCCACGCTTATTGGTCCTACCAGTTTGCCGCTCTGTTCTGACCCTCAGAACGGGTGGCTGTGCTGGTGGATAGCCACCGGTGGCTGGGGTCAGACCAGAGCGGCAAACTAGTAGGGTTGCCACGGTTGGGTATGGCAGGAAAGCTCATGATCTGGGCCTGTTCTGCTCAGCTGACGCTCTTGCCCGCCCAAAAACGTGGACCGATTGCACGCTAACTTCCGATGGAAGAAGAGATGCTGCCACAGATGCACGGCGAGGCTGAAGGTCCGATGTCCGAACTTCGTCTGCGGCAGTATTGCATTGGTACGGTACCCTTGTAACTGATGTGCTGATGTGCAGGACAAATGGTTCTGCTGAGCAGGCATACCGAGGGAGACCGATGTTTTCGCGTCCAGTTCCTACTACAAGCAATACAGTTACTGAGGCAGACAGAATGCACCTACCTAATTGCGTGCAGATGGCGGGCAGGTGGTAGGAATGTGGTACCAAGGCGCCATCGCGCAATCACCGGGGAAACGTACCTACCGGAGGCAGGCCGCCCAATTGCCGCGCACCCAGATGAACTTGACCTGTCAGCTTCCGTTCCAGTCGCTGCGCCAGTCTGGCCCTATGATCTGCATAAGTCCCTTGATCGCATACACTGCATTCCGCGGCCACGTAGGCAAAGGTCCTATTGGTCTACCGTTGGTCGACGTCGGCCGACCCTAGTAGGCAGAGTCTGCCCCGAGTCTGTCTACTGGGGTCGGCCAATGTAGGAAGACGTAAACCAGCTCTGCCTATGGGGCCACGGAATGCAGTGATACTGCTGATGGCCCCACCTGTAAGCGCTGAGTTCAATGGGAACACAACGGTCCAACGAATATGTAAATGCGGCACTGAAATACATGTAGGTGCGAAAATATGTAAGGTAGATGAATACATGATTATGATTACTTAGTGCGGATGCTGCGGCGGTCGTTAATCAGCGACGGTGTCGAGGAGCAAGCACTCCTACGCGGAGAGACGGCTCCCTGACGCGCGCCGTCGCCAAGTCGCTGCTGCGCGACGGAGTCTCCGGCCGCAACGCGGTGCGATGTAATGCGCAGAAGCTATTGATTCAAGTGTGACACCAGTGCCCACGATATCCACACGTCCAGTCCCCGTCCTCTGCGCCTCGCGTCGCGTTTTCCCGAGGCCGCGCATCACGCAAATCATGGAATACCAAACAACCGCTTACCGGAGAAGTGGCTTTGCCATGCTGAATAAAAAACCACCCCGCCTATTCCTGCATGTTCCGGGTGAAGTAGATATCGATGCTGCTCTTATCACGGTGCGAGTGTTGTGTCCATGTCGGGTATGCAGCACGGAAAGGAGTGTCATACACGCACCGCGGTGAAGAAAGCTTTGTATTGGATGTCGGCGCACATTGCCGGCGATCCCGCCGATGCCTTGCGCAGGCGCAATGGTCGTGGTAGTGGTAGAAGGGAAAGGTAGAACGTGCCATGTGATGCTCAACATCAGATGAACTGTGACTTAGTGTGAGATCACGAACTTTCACAGAAAATCATTAGAAGTAGCGAACTTTCCCTAAATGCGATCGGGGTTTCGTGAAAATGAGCGAAGTAACGAAGTGACGCAGAAGGCTACTACCCAAGAAGATCGTCTTCAAGCAAGTCCCCGTGGAGGAGTTCAAGGGCAAGCTCCAGGCGATAGGATTTCCACCGCACTTTGTACTCGCTGTGGCGGAGGTCTTCCAAATGTTGTATGAGGATGGATGTCAGTCTACGCACCTCGCATCGCCTTCAGGCATATTGAACATTCCTTATTAGGAATGCTCCTTTGAGCCTCGATGGGCTGGCGAGACGGCCGCGAACGTGGGCCGAGTTCGTGAAGTCCACGAACATGAGCAAGGCTTTGGCGTAATGTAACAAATTTTGGGTGCAATACAGTGACTTGAAGTTGAATGTATTCCCCGGGGGTGCAAACCACTGAGCGTAAGGCATCGCCGAAGACTTCCCAATCAAAATGAATGGTGTTACAGTGAGGTCAATACCATTTCAGGCATGTAATTTACTTGATCCTAGCATGTTGCAGTGACACATTCATGAATGAATACCAGCTTGAGCGAAGTTGAACATGTGAATTGGCATCACAAGCCATTTTGTCTGATGCCATCAAACGGGCGGGGGCATAGTTCGCCAAAATGAAGTACGTGTCAAACACACTTTTTTTTCTCTCTGAGGTCGCCCAATGTATTTAGTAAGTATACCTTTCATTGGCTTGGAATTTTTTCCGATATTTTTGCTCAGATTCCCCATCGCTGCTGGTGTGTTCGCACCAGCCGACTTCCTCATTTCCTTAACGATCTGGTTGAACTCTCAGTTGCCTGTCAGTCTGCGAGAGGGAATAATACATTAACCAACGGTTCCAGTCTAAGTTCAAATCAACACAGATACGTAGTTTTGCAAGTGTAACAAAAGAATCATCCATCACCCCGTAGTACAGTGAAATGGAATTACCTAATGTTCGAAATACAGATGCCTAAATAACATACTCGAAACATGAGCGCAGCATGTACTTAAGTAGACTCAAGCCATTCTGCTCGAGGAAAGTGGCCAGTGAAAAATAGTGCTATGATTGCTAATGATAGACCACGGACCGTGACTGCCCATGAGGTTGTCTTGTCGTGTTGGCGAACACTTGGCTTGTCTTTCCTGGATTGTTGTAATTAACAGGTGGATGATGATGAGATACCTACCATTCTGAGAGGCACAAGGCAGGTTCATATGGTATTGCATGCCCCGGCGAAAGTGTCTTATTATTCAGAGTAAAGTTGACGGGCAGAGCCGAAGGATGATGGGATGCTGGTGGTGATGAGAAACATCGAGGAAGACTCTGGGAGGAGATAAGTTCGAATCAATCACAGTGGAATGGTTTGGGGTTAAGCGAGGACAAGCCACGCCCACGCCCAAGCCACGCCCGCCCACGCCTGCCAAGCCAATTTCGACCTCCACTAAGCGGCGCAAGCCATTTAGCCAAGACAATTGGACATTTGAGTGCCATGCCATGAGCCACGCCACACCCGCCCGTCACAGCCATTCCAAACTCCGCTAAGCGGCGCAAGCCATTCAGCCAAGCCACTTTGCTAAGTCTGCCATATTCCTAGTTGCACATTTCTGAATGGACACGTCTAGTTGCGCTGGAGTTAGCTTAGTTCGGATGGGGCCCGTTGCGGCTGGCAAGGGGACGCTCGGACGAGGCATGGTTGGTTGATTTGAGATCCCCAGGTGCGAGTTGGCGCCGTGACCCCACCACTTCGCGGCAGCGGCCCCATAGTTATAGTTTAGGAGCATGGGCGAAGGCTTCAGGAGGCGAGTGTATTTCTTGAACGTTGCATTGGAGTTGTTTGGAATAACTGCTTGCTCTTTTGTGGAGCTGTGCCAGCAACAGCATGGTTTAAGTTTAAATCACATTGTCTCCAACGATGGGCATGGTTTGAACCATTCTGGTTCAAACCACCCCTTTGGAAGCCATATATGTAGAAGGCAGGTTAAGCCATGGTGGTTAAACAATTTGTAGGTCCAACTGTGGTGGTTTAAACCATGATGGTTTAAACCATTTTTAGGTCCAATTGTGGTGGTTTAAACTGTGATGGTTTAAACTGGTTTAATCCAAGGGTGGTTTGAACTGGTTTAAACCATTTGTAGGCTGTCTGCTGTTCTGTAGTGGAACCAAAGTCGGTTCAAACCATTTTTAGGCTGTCTGTTGTTCTGTAGTGGAACCAAATTGTCAGATCCATAGCTTGGGTGGTGCTTGATTGTTCCTCTCACAAGAAGAAATGGAATACAGCAATTGGAATAGTTTATTACATTCAGTTTTCCTCAGCTATGCTAGCATCCCAATCAATTTTCTGATCTGAGCGCTCAGATTTGATGTGGTAGGCAAGACTAACTCCATCTCTGGGCCAAGTGCCACCTACTTTTGCAAATTTCTCCTGTGCATCTTTCCCCATCTCCGGATACATGTTTGCCTTCTTCAATGCATAAGCCTTCTTTCCTGGATCTTCTTGATGGTCATGAGCAAGAGCAGTCCAGACAGTCTTCATTTTGTTGAATCCTTGAATTGCATGGCGGAACTCTTGTGCAAGGATTTCAACTTCTTCTTGCCATTGTTCCATATCCGCATGAGCACAGTGCCATTGTACCCATGCTACTGTATAATAATGAGTTCTGAAACAATCCATGAGACAACTTGACTCACAATCTAAGACATATTCAGCTTCCTCTGCTTCAGACAAATTTTCATGATAGCCCTGTCGCCAAATCCAACCTTCAACCTTCCCTCCATCACCCAGATTGTGTGGCTGATCTACATTTTTGGTGTAAATATCTTCATCCCTCAACTCCAGAAACCCAAACTTAGGGTCTTGTGGATTGCATCCAAGTGCAATCATTGCAGTATGAGCCTGCCGATACTTGTGTACATAACTTTGGATTTTGGTTTGGACATCTTTGATTTTCTGCACTGCACGTGTGTTCTTCTCCTGACCATGAACCACATTACTGCGGGCATTTTTGTATTGTCTGAGTGCCTGACTGTGTTGGATGTGCTCATGCAGGCTACAAAGAGCATCATTTGCTTCACCCTGTCGCAGTTTGAGTTCTTCTGCTCCCATTTATCAATGCTGATGTGCATTGAAGAACAAGATGCTCGGAACAGTAAATATACTATCTGAGTCCTACTGTAGAGTCGAATTAACTGTGTATATTCATAATAATACTTGTAAATCCACACTCGAAGACAAGGTACTTATTAATAATGGGATGCATGAAAAATTTGAAATTGTGTCAGGGCATGCCAGAGAGGATGAGAATGCATACAAACAGTGTAAAGGAGCAACAGCAATGAATGCTGGACTTGGAATTTCGGTGGGCAGGCATGTTGTCCGTGATTGTGCCAGCTGAGTCAATGAATTTTCTGGGTAGGTCAACAGCTGGAGGTTTCTTCGTTATCCGAGACAGCGACAAGGGGTGCAAAGAACTGGAGGATGTTCTTGCTGAACAGTCAAAGGCACCCGTAGGCCTAAGGCCAGGCACAACCGTGGCAGCGAGTTGTCTTGTAGTTGCAAAGAGAAATGAAGTTGGCGCGATTCGCACGAAGGACAGCCATGGCACGTGCATGGCTCACGGCAGTGCGAAGGATACCCCGCATGTCTTGAAAACAATTGGCCTGGGTTTAACCCAAACCAGGTACTATCTCCGAAAAGATTGACCTTGAAATCACTCAGCCAGTCAACAGATCATCTTGATATTGCTCCAACCATGTTGTCGTTCTTCTGAAATCTGGAGCCTCTGCATCACAAGCAACCCTCAGAATCGACGCCGGTCAGCTCTCCCGATCTCTCTCTACTTTCGGTGTGGATGGTGGTAACAAAGAACGGGATTCGGTTTGTGTTGTTCCGTGATTAAAAAAAACAAGAGTCCAAACAACTTTGGTACAAACCAGATGGTTTAAACCACCACTGTGGACCTACAAATGGTATAAGCCACCACGGCTTAACCCGGTTTAAACCACCACAGTTGGACCTGCAAATAGTTTAAACCACCACGGTTTAAACCACCATGGCTTACCCTGTTTTCTATATGGCTTCCAAAGGGGTGGTTTGAACCAGAATGGTTTAAACCAGGCTATCGTTGGACCCGATGTGGTTTAAACTCAAACCACCCCACGGTACGCTGTGCAGCCATTTAAGGGTGTAATGTTGTCCCTCTGGGCATTTGATATCGTCATCGAGAGCCCGAGTATGACAAGCCGGGATGTCGTCAACACCTTGGAAATGGATGCTTTGAACACATCAACACTTTGCGCTTTCTGGTAGATGGGATTAAACTGGGCCAATGCGAATGCAAGGAAGCTAGCTCGGCATCCCGTTCATCCTGCTTACACTGTTTAACAGTCCGCAGCTGCGCAAGCTCGATGATCAGTGCACTTGACGATTCAAGCCCATTCAACGCCCATTCCATTCGCCCTCGGGCCATGAGCTAGTGGGTTGGCCTTTGTCAGATACTCTCCATTTTGATGGCGGCAGAATTGTCTCTTATTTTTTCACCCGTTCACGGACCATGTCATAACCCGCCAACAGCCGGTAAAATCCTTCTCTTCCTACTACGTTCCTCCCTCATATGACCTGGCGATTCACAACTCCCGACAATTCACGCCATCCATCATCCTTGTTCGAGCCAAGATGTTCTGGGCCACACTCTTATAACAGGCAGACACCAACAAGCGTTTGGACTAGGATTCTTCTCACAAGAACTACAATGGCTCCAATGTGTGAGGCGTATTCGCATTTCACTTGTAGAACCATCTAACCCCCTCTCCGTCAGTCGTCTACGCTTTGCGTTCCTTGGCTGCGGCCAAATTGCCGCTGTCCTCGGGGCTAGCTGGTACGTGGTCAAATCTCGCACCACCCGTGTCTAATCTATTCGTACATAGTCGCTGCAGCCGCTGAGGTGGCTAACGTCCCAGCTCCTGCTCCGAGTGTTGCGCAGCCCATGCTCAGTTTCAAGGCCTCGAATTGGATCTGGAAATCCGGCTCCACCTCGGTCGCAGTCCGAAAAGACTTCACACCGCCGCTCGGTAAATCCCTCATCGCTGCGGAGATTATCATCACAGCAATCATGGGATTCAATCTGTATGTGAACGGAAACTACATTGGCTCCGAGAGCACGTTCGACCGCTGGGGATATGGCCAGCGGTTCTGCATCGACATCCAGCCAAGCTTCAACGTATTTGCGGTCAATGCGACTACCAAGACTGCCAATGTCGGAGGCATTCTCGCGACCATCCTGGTCACCTATTCGGATGGAACGACGGACACCCTTGTCACGGATAGCTCGTGGCGCATGACCAACGGGTCTCCCGCCGGATTTGAGCAGCTGGCGTTCGATGACAATACCTGGTGGACGGCCGCGGTCACGGCGACCTACACCGCCGCGCAACGCACCGTCCTCGTTCCGGCGGATCCCCCCGACATCACCCTCTTCTCCGCCCAATGGATCTGGACCAAGGTTATCCCTGTGAGCGGCAACTTGCCCGTCGGTTCACGTGCCTTCCGCAAGACCTTTACACCCGCCCCCGGGCAGATCCCCATGTCTGCTAACATCCTGATCGCCGCCGATAATGCGTATAGCCTGTATGTCAATGGCGCCACTATCGGCAGCGGCACGGATTTTAAGGTCGCGCAGCACTACGTCGTCAATTTCGGGACGCCGGCCTCCGAGATCGTCCTCGCGGTGCGCGCCACCAACGGGGGCACGAGCCCGAACCCGGCTGGGGTGCTCGTGATGATGGAGGTCAATATGCAGCCCGGCGGGCGCACTAACTGCACGGCGGGATCGATCGTATCGTCAGATGGTTCGTGGGTATCGACCCAGGGTACCATTCCCACTGGGTTCGAGCAGCCCGACTTTGACGACTCGACATGGCCGACGGCCGCGCTGGAGGGAGCCTATGGGGTAGCTCCATGGGGCACTCTGACAATCGCGGCGGCGCCTGCGCCGATCACTATCTAATGTGGGCGAATGTTCTGCCAGATTCAAATTTCTATGCTGTATGGTTGTTGTCTATTTATTGCTCCTTTGGGTTGATACACACTTTTGAGCTCGTCCCACGCTTCAACGGCGGTCGTTTCCCGTGAAATATAGGCCAACAGACCGACGCCAACCCTCAAACGAATTTGATAGCGGCTGCTGCGACCTCGTCGTGTCAGCTTGATCTGTGACTTTAGGACATTCCCGGAGTGATCCATCGACGTAGTCCTCGTAGTCAAAGTGGTGCAGGATATCCATTATCTGCGTTGACCACGCTGGGCGCCTTCCAGCGGCTTAATTCGGTATCCATTGTTGGTTTCCGTCATAGTGCTGAGTCAGGTTTAGCAATGTGCGTTTTGGGTTTGATTTTGAATGTAGAGTTATAGGCTGACGGGGCCCGATAATCTGTTGAAGACATGATAGTGCAGCAGGTGGAGGAAAACCAGTAAATTCGATGATTGCTACAGTAAATCCTACGGTATTTATACTACTGGAGAACAATGAGTATTGTAGGACAATCCTGAGTTACAAACGATAATGGTATCCACTAGAGTACAGTGGTAACTGTGATAGAACAATTGTCACCAAGGTATGGTGGCATGGAGACAAGCTGAACAATGGTTGCTGTGCACGTTTGAGTCAGGTAACCAACACGAGGCCAGCTCAGGTGTTGCAGTTCCGTGGACTCGATGTTTGTCCCAATCTCAATAAATCCTTCATGTCGTATCTTTCACTAGTCTTCGCATCCTCCGCACCTGTGTTCTTGGGTCCAAATACATCTTCAAGTTTCTGCGACTTACGAAGTCACGAGTGTGACCTGAATGAAGTTCAGCATACCTGAATTTTAGGACTAAGTGATGAAATATTTTTTCTCAGACAAGGGCTGCCTTCAGCCTGCTTCGTGGTATGAACACCGTATATCGGAACTCCACTCCTCATTCCTACCTCTCCCATTTGCATTATTATGACCCTTCAAAGAACAAGACTGAAACAACTCTTTCGTTCCTTTGAAAGGAAACATCACCGCAGGTACGTTAGCCTAATTGCGATTACTATGGTTTAAAGTCCGAACACAATCTTTCTCAGGCGTTTAATCTCTCAAGCTCGAATACTTTTTTTGAAAACCTTTTTCCCCTTGAAAACTTGCGTTCAAATTATTCGGATGCACTGCAAGGTCTAGCCCTAAGTTCCTGGTACCATGTGATAGAAGATTGTTTTGGCTGTACTCATGCTAAACTTGCCGAACATCCGCTCTTCAACCAGGAAGGTTTTCGGGGCGAATCTTGCTGTAAACCCACAGGTCTGTGCTCCGTCTTACGCTGTGATCACTATGTCTTCCGAGTTCGGAAGAAAGATCACGCACCCGTTATATACCGCTCGCCGTACGGCCGTAAATACGGTTACGGCGAACAGCCCTAGGAAAGACGAAGCCCACGGAGTCCAAGTGACCTTAGGAGGATAATTTCAAATGGGAGGAGAATACATCACTCTGCCACTGCAGGAAGAAATCAGTAAGTGAGCTGAAGAGCGAGAGACGTACACCTAGTGGAGCACGCGAAGTACATACTCTGACGATTAACCCATTCTAGAGGCAGGTATGGTCATGCAGCGAGGAAATTCGATATAATACGACGACCAGGAAGAGGAGTAATCCACATGGGACATGTGCAAATTTCGGCCGCGGAGCGATAGCAAGGGCGGAGATGTCGCAGGTAAAGCAAGTGCTGCCAGTTTCTAGCAGGAATCAAATATTCAAGGCAAAGTTGCGATCCATTTACAAGTAAATGAACCAGACGACCCAGACTCTAGATTTGATTGTAGAAATCTGAGCATCGCTACCAAATTCCAAGACGTTGGCAAAAGTTGGCATATTCATATCACACAGACGCATAAGAGTAGGCCGGAAGGAATGTATGTAAAGGAAGACAACTTTTCGTCTCTTCGTCCATTCCCCTCACAACTGACTCGGAGAAAGCGCGTTGTAAATTGGGCAGAGGGTGTCCCACGCCGCTGCGAAATATGAGACTCGAAACGAAACGCAACAAGACCGAGCAAGAATGCGCTTACGGGGGTGAACCGACTTTTGTACGGTGGGAATGTCCTCGGCGAAAATAATGGCGAGTCCACTAGATATATGTAGCAGTGTCAGATCACAAACAAGTGGGACAGTGAAGAATCAGCAAGACCCACCCCTCCAGGTGCGTGTCGATGTGGCTAGATGAAAGGTGTATTGGATAAAGTTTGGTCAGCACAAACATAGGGGCACACGTACCAGTGCAGGAACCAGGGTCCGGCGTTGTCAGTAACAAAGCTACGTGCCGTAGATTAAATACAAAGAAACGTAACTTCCGTTGTACATACCGAATGGTCACATTATCACTGAGAACCGATGAGATGAAAGGCGGACATGAAGATACTCAGGACGTACGTTACAGCTGGTCCAGTCGATACCACATCGCGGATAACCTAAAGACATCTCAGTGATTTGCGTGCACTTAGTAGACAGAATTCACTGGGTTCACAAAATTGTAGCTGGAATTCCCAGCGCTTCGGATAACGTGGAAATTATGCTGGTTTACGGATAAACAAAAGATATGTAAAGACAGAACTCAGCTGCTTACGCCATGCAAATGAAATGGGTGGGGTCCCGACTGTGTACCGCCCGGCACAGACACCTAAACAGGATATGAAGCCTAGATTGAGGTGGTGTCCAGTGTGTATCTTACCTCGATTACTTTGTTCGGAGGGAGTGAATACACATCCCCTGCCGGCAGCAGGTCTGTGGCAAGCTGCGCGCCGCTGAGAATCTGTAAAAGAACCGGAGGGGTCGGGGGGATATATGACTGGACCACGACACAGATTAGTGCACATCACTGACAATGGGGAGGATTTGGCGCACCGCGCCATTGATGGTGAACAATTGGCTTGTGAAGTTGGTACCAATGACGAGATTGAGGTTGACATCCGCACCCCCGGGGACCGGTCGGCCGGGGACTGAAGATTGCACGAGCGGGTGGAGGTCGGTTTCAACCAGGGGGATAACGGAGGTCGTGGGGTTCGTAACCGGATTGTGGGCCGGCGCACCTACATACCGCAGAATCGCAGAATTGATCCCGTTGTCGAAACCTTGTGCTCCGACGCTGTCAGCAGAGCTGGACACGGTGCGGATCCAATAGTTGCTCGGTGCTTGTCTGGCAGTTAGGACGAACGAATAGCGCTGTCCAGCGACTAACAACGATATAAGCACTCTGACCGCTCATTGAAGAGAATCCTGACATATATGGATCGAATCAACGGTATGCGCTGCGTGACTGACGCCGTCGACCTCAATGATTGTGAAGTTATGAGCATCAATGGTGAATACAAAGTTGGCATCTAGTGTATCCACGTTAATGCACAATTGGTCCAAGATGCTCGAAGCCTACCGCAGGATATAGCTACTAGGCGGAATCTAGGGAGAGAAAACCCTATCAGTCTGTGCGTACAGAGAGAAACTCGCAATACCTGTAGCGCCGACCGTGATCGACCTTAATGACTGCCAGTTTCGATGCAGGCTTTAGGCAGAAGAGTTAGAAAGAAGTTGATGCCTATATTGTCCCACATACCCCCTCGGTATAACGACCCAATCTAAATATCTCCGATGAGCATTGAAGTGAGAATGAGACAACAGGAGAGCGCTTACCCATTGATCAGAGTTGTAAACGGAAATGGCTGTCGGTGGGTAAGCCAGAGATTAAGTGCGGTTTTTTGTCTACCTACGGGATTACCCAGGTTCTTGGGAGTACAAATAGTCAAACATACGCGCAAGGTGGTATTATAGGTAGCGCACTTTTGCTGGCATGTGGTACCTCCAGATCGGATTAGTACAATGTTGTCTCCGGGTGGTGTGGCATTACCAGTCGCTGAGGGTGATGATAGTGCTCTCTTTGTTTCGTGGAATGAATGAGTTTGAATGGGCGAATCAAAGAGACGTTGCACAAACCATCATCGACATCTGAAAGTTCCCTCTCAGAATCCGATCCAATGAGTAATTATGGCGTACCGTATAGATGCTGCCACGGGTCATTCGGATCGTAGACGGTTCAGAAAGCGTCAGATGAGAGTTACCGAGAGGAATAAACACACGTACTAACGAATGCCCCGCGGAGTCCATCACAATATTGAGTGGCTAACAGGTTTGTTGGGGTTGGATAGAGTGGAACATAGCTGAAGGAACATACAGAGATGGCTATGATACCTATGAAGTACGTTAGATGTGCTCAAAGTGTCTATCAAGAGAGACTATGATACCAGAAAGTACCAGACTGGTGTCCGGTGGGAAATGTGTAGAGAAAGGAATGGTTCGCGGAAATCGGACACTGGGAAACGAAAGCAGGTCTACGGAGAAGGTAAGAAATGATGGGCAGACGATTACTAACATACCCATCTGCCCAGCTACTATTCTTCTGGAACAAGCCATGCCAGTGCTGAAGGATGAATATTGTCAGGTAAATTCAGCGCGGGTAGCCCAATACTTGCAATGGTCGTGGACTGCAGCATGGTCGGATCATTGAGTTCATTGACGACGTTGAGATTGAATACGTCGCCCTGAGGATGCGATTAGCCTGCCCCGAACTCTGGCGAAGCCTCGCGCACCTTGTTTCCTTTGATAGAAGGGCCAGGAAGTAGACCTCCCGCAACAACAGCGCCACGGCTGAAACCATCTGGGGCGACGATTGCGTTGCTTATCACAATATCTATGTCGTTGAGATCTGCGGAATGACCAAGTGGAAATAAAGGAGCGGCGCACCGGCATTGGGACCGATCATTACCCCCATAGCACCGGAAATCAAGAAGAACATCAGGGATAGCAGAAAATTCATTGCGGTGTACAATAGGCAAGCAGAAATGAGATGTGCGTCGAGTGGGCGAGGATCATGGAGACACTTATAATAAATACATACCTCGCTCATTATCTATTTGCGGACGGGGCCGTTTACGCTGGCGTCCCAGACACATACAAGGAAGGAGCTCGCCAGTTAACTGGCGAGGACCGGGTGCTGTGGTGGTCGTACGATTTTTTTGTGATCAAACTTAAATCTATTAATAATCTATGACATGGGATTGGGCCACTACGAGACAGGAGCTGAACCTTTAGGTAGAATGATAATTGTACAGGACATAATAAGTTTGCAACAAAACATGGCTGACTTTGTAGCATTTCCCCCGGGCAGCTTTGACTTGGTCAGAAAATATCTGACATGTTATTTCCTGTAACAGTTCACTGAGAGACTTTTGTTCTACCACAGATGCATCAGAGAATCTTGGGCCGGCAAGAATGAATCCTGGGCCAAATTTCACCATATCCCACTCAATCTAGTGACAATATCTGCAGTGTACCTAGTAGAATAAATTACAAGTCCTAAATTTATTTAGGTAATCGTTCTTTATCAGCACTTCCCAACCACTTTTTTGCACAGTCATAAGACTCAAAACATTTACTTATTATAGATTTGGCGAAGTTCGCCAAGATTGCTTACGTGGTCATATATGACTTTCGTCGTAAACTTCATTTGTCATGCCATGTGTTCGTTTGGCCTTCTTACTTTGTGACTATGGGAGCATATAAGCGATGCGGGAGTTGAAGTGTGGCCATGGCTTTATCCCGGTTCGATGCTTTTGGTAGGTGAGATAATCATCGGAGCAAAGATGCCAGTTGACTGTTACTAACATCCCCCATAGATATTGCCCTCTTAATCCGTTGTCGCATGGGTTTGCTATGACCCCTCAAGTCGACAGACAATTGAAGAATGTCCATGGAAGCTTCAGTGGAAAGTGAGTCTCTGTGGCATGCGTACTGAATAATACTGACCTTTCAGAGGTCTCGATCCATTGTCTGCCGTATGAGATTGTTCTCCTTGTTATATGGATTATGGATTATGTTGAGGGAGAGCGGTGAGTTTGAATGGACTTTGTTATTGGATCGGCTTCGCCTCAGCCATGTGTGTTATAAAAGGAGGGCCATAGTTTTGGACAATGTCGAGTTTTGGGGACATTTACAGATTCACACGACTGTTCTTTTGCCATTCCTGCGCTCCTGCTTGCTTCGTAGCAAACAGGCTTCTCTCGTCGTTTGGCTTCTTCTTATGGCATGAGGAAATTAATAGACGTCGTGATGGGTGTACATGGAAACGGGTCAAGTTCAGGGGGGGTCCTTCGCGCATTTGCGCCTTTTTTTTCTTTCAAGGTCGAGGTTCTATGCGTCATCTTCCGCGGCCGTCGCGTGCTAGAAAAAATGCTTGGCATTTTCGAAACAAACATTTTTAGCAGGCTCCATGCTCTGAAAACTATATCTTCCTTCTCTTGTTGCATGTCCATGCCATGCTGGAGCAGGAGTTGGAAGCCTTTATCCGATGCACAGATATGATGGATGTGGTGAACTCAGGATGGGCATGCGATCCGCTCTGCATGTGTCTCATCTTCGAACCTTTGATGGGTCTCACACATCTCGAGCTACTCTCCGCAAGTACTGATATATTGAACTCGCTCCTACTTGCCGACGAGCATGGGGTGGACATTTATTTGGCCCATACCTTAATACTCTTTTTGTAAGTCACTCGGATCCTTCATCTGCTTGTGGATTCTTAAAGAAGGGAGAAGAGGGGTTGTGAGTCCTAAATTTATTTTGGTAATCGTTCTTATCAGCACTGCCCAAGCACTTCCTAATCACTTTTTTGTACACTTGTAAGACTCAAAACTTTGACTAGCCATGAGATTGCCATTGCCCCGATTTTATGGAGGATAAGAAGCAGGATCCATTGATAGCCCAGGAGGTGATCTGTTATTAGTTTGTGTTATAAGGTTTTGCCATGTCGCCAAGATTGAATACGTGAGCATGGATGACTATGAGAGAGGGGACCACGTAAATGTTCTGAGTCATTGGGTGTGCTGGGCCAGCCTGTGGTTCGCCTGGCTGTCCTTATTTTCGCTTAAGTATCCAGATATCAAGATACTTTCTGGCGACAAAAGTATATGAGTGATGTGGAGACTGAAAAGTTGGTTAGCCATTGGCTTGATGAGAGACTTCAGAGAAGTCAGAGTAGGGGTCGCAGGAAAGTTGGTTCACTGTTTTCCCCAATTGATATTGTCGGCGTCACACGGTTTTGTTATGAGCCGAGGTTCAATGTTCAACTGGCAAACTTTCAGCACACTTTGATTGATGGCGGCCATTCGGCATCGCTTCCCGTTGACGCGTAAATTGGATATTCGTATCTTAGTATCTTCACCATGAATTCATCTGTGTCATGGTGCCTCAAATTCTCATAGATAGCTGGTCTTTTCTTCCATGATATTTCGGATCCTCCTGGAAGCTCATGGACCATGAATTTCCGTTTTACACAGGCATCAACTGATTTTACCGGGATAAATAAGGTAACTGGCCTTCTCATCATCCTTACGAATAGGGACCGACTTCTTCTTGGAAATCTGCTGGTGAGAATTGAAAGGCACAGTAATTAACTGTTGAACAAAATGCAACGTGAGAGTGAAACACTATGTGTTTCACCACTTGGGCTGCTGTGATGGGGCCAGGTTTTTTTGGAGATGACTGAGTGCTCTATAAAATACATACCCACAAAAAGATTTGAAAATAGACCCCCTATATAGTTTATTCATTGGATGGCCCCCTCCCATCCATGTACCTATACATATAGGTATCCGAACCCTGCTGACCCGGTGCGAAATTGTCCCAAAATGGAAATTGCCGCCTGCGGCAGCTGATGCGCCATCAGAGAAAAACTGAAGAGGCCGGTATTTTTTTTTTTTTATGTTCGTAATTGTCCGCATTTTTAGGGAGCGCTCCTCGAAACTTTTTGTTGGCTGGGGGGCAGCCAACACTGAGTCTATAGATAGCCTCCGGGCGCCTCCGGCGGCGGCCGATTCCGCCGGCGGAATTATGGGGGAATATCTATAGGGTTAGCCCCACGTCGAGGCTCCGGCGGGGCAGGCTCTAAAATCCAAATGGGGAATACCTCCCGAACGGGAGCCGAGCCCCCCCCCAAAAAAACCGCTACCATTTTTTATGTATTTTTCACCCAATTGGCCTCCTCAGACTTTCCTCCCCGCATTTTGATGGGGAATGCGGGGCCGCATTCCAGGTATCCTATATATAGGTACGATTTGCGCGGTGCGTTCGGAAATGGAGACGGCGAAAGCCCCAATATTCATCAAGGCGGCGAGCTGTATGGATTGTGAGTTGAGAATCCCAAGTCGCAGATGTACGAGGCTCACAACGAACACATTTTTGAATTGGAAGTGCATGCTAAACCTAGAGGATATCGAGTCTGGGCAGCTTTGAGCCCTTTTTATACCACTCGTATACTGTACTATTTCGCAAGTGTTCAGGCCTTGTGACTTGTGACCGAAGTGTTCAATTTTGAACAGTTCATTTGCGGCTGTGACCAGTGACCTGAATTTCTAAGTGTTCAAGTGTTCAAATCTTAATGGCAGATTTGACAGGATTTCTGGCTGCATTGAGCTTCAATCTTGAAATTTTTGCTTGAAATACTCAGATTTTGGTGAAATTTAGCTCAAAAACACTGAAAAGAATTTCTGGAAATTTTTTTAAAAAAAAAATTTTATATGTCACTGGTGTTCAAGGCCGGCTGTGACCCGGGACACGTATTTCCAGGTGTTCAGTTCAACAGCCGTTGTGACCCGTGACTGAACACTCGGTCGAAATAGTACAGTAATCCATCCAGTAAGCCACACCTGGCTTCTACGAGGCGGGTTCCGTCCGGGGACGAAGTTGAACAAAAACTGAAGATCTGTCAAATTTATGATATGTTCCTCAATCCTCTGGCTCAAGTGTGTGACACCTAGAGTACTGAAGATCGCCAGGAACATGTCAGTGTCGAAAATTTGACATTTCGTTGATAAATCAATGAACAAGCCCATGTGCTCAGGTACTTCGAAGAATGATGAATGCAATGTCTGCCTTCGATCAGGGGACCTAACGATGGTTTCGAAACTCACTGCGCTAGGCTCCGAGTCGAACGCAGCAATGTAAGCAAGGGACAGAAGCAATCCTTTCCTGTCCCAAAGCTGATCACTACTGTACATCCGCTTCAGGTTCGCATGAGAGGATCACGCGCCGTGAGCTGGGGAGATTTATCGTCGGTTTTAAGGCCAATCCATGGCCCTACTTTCGGGAAGCCTCGGGCGAGAACTGCGAACTGTCCCGATTCCGGTCAAGATGATAGTAAAAACAGATCGGAGCTCGGAGCACAGTGATTGGCGAGCAAAATGAACTACTTGAGGTAGAATAGTGCTCCCATGTGTACCGAATACAACCGCATAAAATTTCTATATTTGACGGTATGCTGCTCAATCGGCGAAGCAGCCGTGACACTAAATGATAGCATACAGAATTTTCATATAAAATATGAATGCAATGATGCACGTGATGATTATTCTAGACAGAACTGAATAGAAAGAACGAAGCAATTCTGCCAACATTCAATTGGTAATATGGTATGGACTGTGAGCCAGCCTTTCCTTGACTTTATGGAATCAGATGAGGCTGATGTTGGCAACCCCGCCATTCCGAGGGTGATGGCAAATCGGTCGCCAGACCGATTAAAACCGAACATGCGGGACGGCAAACCCTCGGCAATTTGAGGCCATTTCCGGCGAAATATAACCCTCGGAATGACCGATTTTTCGATGTTGGCAACCCCGCCATTCCGAGGGTGATGACAAATCGGTCGCCAGACCGATTAAAACCGAACATGCGGGACGGCAAACCCTCGGCAATCTGAGGCCATTTCCGGCGAAATATAACCTTCGGAATGACCGATTTTTCGGAACCGGGTGTTATCGGCACAAGTGATATCAACAAACTCGTGCACACAACTGCAGCGTTCTTTCTCTTCTACTACCGCGCTCATCGTGGGCACAGCTTTTGGCTTCTATTGATTCTGAGACTAAGACTAATACTATTGCACTCAGCCTGGACACTCGTGAAACTCGGGTGAAACGCTCAGGGTTATGCAGATTTTCAGTCTCGTACCTCGGCCATTCAGTGACGTTGGCAGCAGACATGGCGCCGTAGATGAAGTCAATTTAGTTCTGTGGTGAGAAAAGTAAGATCGAAAATACTCGGAGACAGAGGGAAAAATGGAACGAAAACAAGAACGAGACAAGGAATGCCCGGCGCGCCGGTACATACTCTCTAGTTTCTCTCTCGTCACCCAACACCTGATGTCAGCAGCAGTACACAAACCCGTTCAGAGACGGAGATGGATGGATGAGGATGCGTGTTGAGCACGCAGTCATTCTGCAGATTCAGAGGCGCAAAAGATGCATATGTGACGCAGGGTTCAGCCATGACCTGCATGGAACGTGGCCAATGGAAGAAGACGAGTGGATGCGGCCGTAGGCTATGCTGCCCGCTCCGCCCAGAGAACGCGCGACATCGATACAGGGAGAGCAGGGACGCCACGCGCAACTCGCGCGCCCCCGCGCGCGCTACGCCCAGAAGTAGACACAGAGGACTCACGCACGACTCAAACGGTACTGACCTCATCTTGGACGCTGACGACCGAGGACTCTCCTTCCCATTCGATTTCGTTTCACTCTCCGGCCTACCCGTTGTCGTCTATCTGCACATCCCTCGTGAGCTGGAGAGGTACCAGCCTACTTGTCAGCACATGTACTGTCGCAGAGGTTAGAGACACGCACTGAACTCTTTGCCATAGTCGCGCCAGCGGGAGAAGTACTGGGGAACGTAGTAGAACTAGCAGTAAAAGTTCATATTTGCGGTGAGGCTTCATCCTGGCGGTGCAACAGTGCGTGGATCTTTAACTCACTCGCCGTGCTTGCGCCTAAAGTATACGGAGTTGTCGGCGTCGGTCATGCTGGTAGTCACGACTCACGAGAGCTCGTAGTCGGCGTGGTGTAGATGGCAGGAGCAGAAGATCTAGTACTGGTGGAGGTAGAAGTAATCCCACAAGAGTTGAATCGGCCCACTGCCCAGGCGAATCCATCGTCGTCCGTCGTGGTGGTAGGAAGAAAGAAGGAAGAATACGGAGATTAGCCGGAGATCACCGGTACGCCGTCACGTGTGATTAATTGTTGGCGTGCTGACACTGCCAGACAGTGCTCAGGACGCGACGACAGGACGAGGAGAGGGCAAAACGCGCAGCAGAATGTGCTGGTGCATCACAGAGTTACAAAATCGCTCTGAAATAAGACAAAAGGAATTAGAAAACAGAGGATTGCGGTGCACTCGTCGATAATGATGAAGAATGGACGCACGCCTTTGTGGCATGAGGTACCAAATTTTGCCTTTTGCGCAATGTGATGTGCTCTTTGTCTGGTGCGAGGTTAAACCTTTGATCATCTCACACAAAAAATAGATACTACACATACTAATTCGGTGGCCTTCCTGACTGTCAGAAACGCAATTCGGAGGTAAGGCGCACGCACATCTCATTCTCAACTTCTATATGCTTCACCGTTCTCTCCGGCGTGTGCACATCGAGGGACCAGCAGCATAACGCGCATGACAAGCGAGTCTTGGCCCGAGCGCCGCTCATAGTTACGGTACTGAGGAGTATACTCGAGATTGCGATTTGTTCCAGGAAGGGATCGGCACTACGTATTTGTTCGTTGTACACCTCGTTGATTCAAAAACCTTTTGAGAGAATCAGCAGTGGCTTGTACTCATGGTGTGCGCTTATACCTCGGGAGGGTAATTCAGTCTGGATTCGACCTTACACTTCTCATCTGGTTAGGCCAAATAATCGCATCCTCACTGAACTCGCTGGAGAAATTGAGGTATTCAACTCTTCCGCTCGGTTGACAACCGGGGCGATAATCGTTATTAGGGGCATCTGGGGGTTCAGGTGAGAGATTTCGAAACTGCAGGTTCACGCGATGAACTTACTAAAGACGATGATCGATGAATCCCGTCCGACTTAGCTAAGTTGGGTCCGTCTCAACGGCCAAATATTAAAGGGCACTGGCCGTGAGCGAGCGCGCTCGACGCAGCGATGCGCCGAAAGAGAGCACCGAGGCCAGCCCTGGTCTTGAGCCCATTGCTTTCAGCACCGCGAGGCACGGCACGATGTTCCGGCGCGAAAAGGGAGCGATTCGGGACGCGACGCGACGGCGAGTGAGATGAAGGTGAGGATAGAGCTAAAACAAGTAAGCGACGATGAGAGCAGAAACGAGACGCACCATTATAATTCCACCTGCAAATAAGCAAAAGGGGTGAGAAAACAAATCGAATCCAGAAGGATCAGGACACACCACGAGATCAGCAAGGGCGGTGGTGGGAGAGGTATAGAAGCCCTGGGGCCTTCGAACATTTTTACAGGGACCGTCCGCGCATGCGGTCGATGTGTGTTACGGGTATGAAGGGGAGAGCGAAAAATGGCGTTTCAACCACAGCAACCTGAGTTTCGGGGATCAGTGCACGGATACTCAGTGCGCGCACGGGGGACGGGGAAGGGGAGAAGGGCGTGCTGACAAGGTTATTCGAAAATACTGCAGAAAGCCGCGAATCGTGCGCACCATGAGAGCCACAGCATTCACATGAACTGTACCTTTTCCTTCTATGATGTTCCCTTCGTACTCCACACACCACCGACGGCGAGGAACGTAAATGGTACGGGTGTGCTAGAACACGTCGCCGAAGACGCCCCCGTTGCGGCGTGAATTTCAGAAATTATAAGCGGTATGGAATCGGAGGCAAGAAGGAGACCAGTGAAAGGCGCCAAACAGATGGTAGAGCTACGGGGTCATGAAGCCGGCAGAAGAAGGGCAGAAGACGCTGAGGATGCGACGACAGCCGTAACAAGGGCAGCAAGCGTAATTTTCGAAGTGGGATCAGGAGAAAGAGATGAACAAGTGATGGAGTATTGTTGCCAGATGATTGTATCCAGTAATTCGAGGCCAGCCACGAAGCGAACGGCTCAAGACAGATTTTTTTGACCACAGTATTGCGCTGCTCGGCGTGTGCCCGGGGAGTAGACAACGAGAGAATTTTTAAAGGCTAATCAGAGGAGTGAAGATGGTCGGTGGCCGCAGCGTGCGTACGTTCGAGGGCAGTCGCGCGGATCGTCGATGATGAGGCAAGAGAGCAAAGCGGCAGCACAGCCTGCGCAAACACGGCGGGTGCCGAGTAGCCGAGTGATGGCTGTCGCGCGGCAGGTTCCGCGATGCGCGCAAACAAAGGCCATTTCAGCGTTGTCAAACCCTGCGTCCGCGCTGCAGCAGTCCGTCCTGTGGCGGGAAGTTTTCCGTGCGTAGGTGCGCGTGGTTTGGCATTCGAATGAAATTCGCTGTCTTTTTTCAGAGAATAGCTCTCAAATAGTCAGACTTCGAGTGCCTTAGCCAAATCGCATGAAAGCTTGGATATCGGGTTCGTAGAAGTCTTCTCATGATTAGGAACAAAATATTTCTGATCCAGATATTTCTTGGATATTTCGGGGACAATAATCGTATCCAGGAAACAAAATTTTCGACCACAAGAAGTACCAATCTGGGTTTCGAGGAAAATATGATATTCATTGGATATTCAGAAAGAAATTCCTCGGAGGTCTACAAGCTGTTACAATCAGAGATCCTGATATCTCACGGCATCGTGAAGAATTGCCGGTGAATGATCCATCAAATCGCCGTATACGACGGACGCGTCATGCTTGACAAGCATTCCGACTGCGTGAAAACAAGCTAATCTCCTCCCGTCATATCAACACTCCGCTTCTGCCGGCGCTTCCAAACGCTTCATATCGTTCGCCAGATAACTCAAGAGACCGAACCTTCTTGACGATTGTCCTTCCGTTGGCGACATCGCAAAGTCCTCCGTCACTCCGGTCTTTCTATTTAACCGCGCATACCTGCGTACTGGTCCTGCTCGGTACTCGAGCAGCAAGATCTTTGTATCCAGGCTCCCCGGTGGATCCTTCTATTCGCGCGCAAATGCATTTGCTATCTTCTTCAGACTGTCACTGCCATACCTGACAGCTACGTCGACCCTGAATCTTGCCACGGGGTCTGGATGGCTTGTATACAACTACGGGCACTTGAAATACACACCCACTCGTAGCCCTCACTCCTTGCTCCCATTGAGCTGAAGACCAAGGTGAAATTTTCAATATACTTATTCTCCCTACTTGCACTGACTACTTCCTGCGAACTAGTCTCGACAATGATGTTCAAGTTGCTCGGACTAGCGTTTGCCATCTTGTTGCTCCCAGTTTCTGGACTTGCGGCCCCGCCAGCTGTTCCACTGAACGATGTGGACCTACTCACTCGAGCTGCCCAGGCCGCAGGGGTATCAGTGGTCGTCAAAGATGCTGCGCTGGGCCCTGCTCCACTTCCTGGGCTGAAGTACGCCCACGTCACAAACACGGTGGGACCCGTCTTCATGGACAACGCGCACTATCCTGTCTTAGTCATTGCAGGCTACAGCTACTGGGGTGAGGGTTCGAACTCTCTTAAGATTTCAATGATTTTCTATCCTCCAACAACTTGTATAGCATTCAGCTGGACCGATAGCCGTACAGGTCTTGCCATACTGGCATACGACCCGAACAACAATCTCGTTGGTCGATGGGATTCCACAGACGCTCGATTCCTGTTTTCAATCGACTACAACAGCGGGAACGGCAATGTGGTGTTCACCGGTCAAGTCGGCAACACCGTCACAATCCCGGTCGTCGAATTGCTTGAACCAATAGTCTTCATGTCGACTCTGAATGCCGCAACCCAGCCAGCTGCGCCGTCCAGTCTTCAATATATCACCCAGGGCGGGGATAATACGCGGTACCCCGTCTTAATTGTCGGGGCATACACCTATTGGCGTAAGCTCAATTCCATATCATCGTCAGCCTGATTTTGCTAAATGTCTGCGAAAATTCTAGCCCTGAGCTATATTGATGGCCGCCAGTCACTGAACTTGGTTGGCTATGACCGGAATAAAAACCTGGCGGGCCAAGTGGACGTTCCAGGCACTCGGGCTATCCTTACCATTGTGTACGATCCGGACACGGGGGCCATTGAGCTCATCGGGCAGAGTGGTCCGATTGTCACGATCAGTGTTGTACCGCTTCTCTGATGTGGGAATGTTTCCATAACACTTTTGTCCTATAATTACGCTGTGGTCGGTCGGGAATGGGGATCCCAGAAGGACATTCAAAAAATGGCCCCAAAGTAGCGGGATATTGGTTGTGAAAAGAGGAGTGTGATCGGAATCTCGCCCAAAAATAGTAGCGCGAGGAAGTAGCGCGATTTCCGACTTTTGCGACACTTTTTTCTTTCACTTTTGGAATTTCAAAGTAGCGGGGAATGAGCTTATAACCCAAATAGTAGTGCAATTTTCGAAAAAAGTCAGCAAAAAGTGTCGCGGGATTAAAAGTGCATTTCAACCGGCATACTCGCCAGCCAACGTACAAATGGTACTATCATGCTCCGAATATCGATACTCTCCGCCCGCTCTCGTTCTCTGAATCTAAATCCCGCGTTGTCCTGTCGAAAAATCTGTCTAGGGGTCAGGGCTGGGAACGGACCCTTTGATTGTACTTCCTGAGTCCACTTTCTGTTGTTCAACAAGTTGGTGGAAATCGTGCACTTGTGCCCTGAGAGCGCTGTTCCGAGTGCTCCATGACGGGACCTCTTTTTTTGATTGGGCCGCCCATTGGATCAATTCAGCTCAGGCTTGATTTAATTATGCTGAACAAGACATGCCTTCCCTGCGCTGCGGCACAGCCATGGGGATAGAGATCGCAAGCTTCCTCAATTTTCAGGGAAACAGCGGAGATCAAATGAAATGAAAGACATACATGTTCCAATCAGATTTCTCTTGGTACAAGACGGCTTTCGGATGAATTTCGGATTTGTGGATCTAGAGATGTATATTCGGACGGAGAAGTTGAAAATCGTCGAGCAGGTGAAGCTGAATCGACCGCCTCACGGCTAACATGTGGAAGAAGGAAATCAAGCACAATTAGCATCAGAACGTGGTACGGGAGGGACAAAGCCGGTAGGCGAAGAAAAGCATGGGAAACAAAGGGAGGTGTGAAAGAGATCTGGAATTACTGTGTAGCAGAGTATTCGAAAGAGGTGTCCGTCCTCTCGTGCAGCGTGGGTCCGGCAATGGTGGGGGCGAAGCGATTGTAGGCGCGCTTCTGGTGCGTCTCCATGAGCTTGAGCTGACCCAGTCCGGCGTAAGCGGCGGTCTTGGTAGTCTTCTTGATGAGGGTCTCCATCTCGTTCTGGACGTACTCCTCCGACTGCGCGCTGACTTGCATCACTGCCTGCTCCACCGCCTCCGCCATGACCGCCTTCATCTGATTCATGACTTCCTCGACTGCCCGGCGCGCGACACCGCTGATAGCGGCCTGGAATGCGGGGTGCGCGAGGAATCGGCGCATGTCGGGCTGCGTGACGACCGTGAAGTTCATCCAGTTGGCGGACGACATTAGCTCGCCAAAAACAGGGTCGGGTGTGACGGCGATGAAACATCGACGAGCAGGGACGTAAGCAATGTGTTCGTCCAAGTCCAACTTGGCTTCAGCGACTCCCGAATCGTCGGATCCAACAGAGCACATGGCGACGAGGAACTGGCCCTCCAGACGAATGTTGGTGGACGACTCTGCGAATTTCACAGCGCCGCCGGCCCAGACGAGCTCTCCGCCGATGTTGGTCAACGGTGGTGGAATTGAACTCGTCTGGAGAGTTCGGAGAAATGGTGAGGATTGAGAAAGCCAAATCCAGTTGGCAGTCGTTCAGAATAAGCATCACGCGGCGCGTTTGTTGGGATTCCCTATCACATCCCTATTTCTACGATAGGTGCTTCGGAAGCTCTCTTGGCGCTGCTGGCTGCTCTGCTGGAAGGTCGAGTCTTTGAAAGATGAATCTGAACCTCTGGAATATCGTAAGCCCTCCGGACGTCGTTGCGTTGTAGTAAAGATCATACGGAGAAATGGATCGTGCCGATGCAGGGGAAGTGGCTCTTCCCATGGGCCGTCCGCTAAAAATCCATCTGAATCGTCATCGCAGTCGACGAGGACGAGTGAAAAATTGTACCGAGCATTCGATCTGACTCTGACCTCAGGGGACGCCTTCCCCCCCGTGGGTCCTCCACTAGGCAGTCTGCGTCAGGGCAGGAGAAATAATGGAAAAGAAAGCAATACCGGGAGTCTCCGGAGCCTTTTCCGCCCGTGTAAGCTTGAGTGGGGATTGGCTGGGCCATTCCGGGGAACATGGTTGTGCGAGTACCAGATGTTTCGCGCAGCTCGCGAGTACAGGGTGATATCACCGGTGGCTACTTACAAGAAGGCATGATACCCCATGTTCATCTGTCGAATGTCAATGAATCTTACCCGTAATCGCAGGATGTCCTGCCCGCACGGTGTGGGTTTGGAACATATCCGTAGGTGCGTGTAATGCTCCACGTTCGTATAAAAGCCATCTTCACTCATGGCGACTTGATCGTCCAACTCAGACCACGGTAGCTCTCAGCTTCTACAGCACCTTCCGCCCCGATACCTTTCTCCTCTTTGCGCAATGTCGTGTGAGCCCGAAAGGACACCAACAGCGCGGAAATGAGGGCAGATCCTCCATCTTCCGCAGTTGACTGTGTTCCGTTTGTCGTCGATCAGATTGGATCTAAATGCCAGGATACAAATACGAACGTCAATATGGATTTGGCGGTGGTAAATGGTCCCACAGCGAGATTTCATGCGATGGCTGGACGGGCCGCCAAACCGTAAAAGAGTCCTTGAGCGTTCAACACGCGTGATCGAGTATCGTCAAGCCTCATGCAGAATGGCCCGCCTGGAGATAAAAGATGGCGCAGTTAAGCACATGCTCAAGCTTAATGAAGGCAATCACCAGCGATGAGACGATTTATACCGCGTAAAAGCCGAAAAGAGAGTGGAGCGTGAGCATGGGAGATCGGCGCTGGGAGAGGAGAAAAAGGGTAGAACTGGATCTGGAAGCACGACAGACGGTCCCCAATCAGAATGTCGTGTAACTTCTCGACAAATGTTGTCGCGTCTCGCTCGGCTCATTATCGTCTCGCAAGATACAGAAGGCTTCAGGACGTCAGGAGTCAAGGAGCGAGCGGTGGGCAAAAGACGCGAGGCGGGTTCTGCCTATGGATATTTTGGAGTCGCGCGAAGCGTGCATCAGGTACGGCTTTTGGCTGCCAGTGAACACATGCAGCATGCAGGCTGTGATAATTGGATCGGGAAAGTTACGAATACGGCCAGACTGATTAGAGATACGTAGGTGGAGCATGGAATAGCACTCACTCACATTCGCGTCGTGTTCTAGAGGTACCACTACGTCAGAAACCGCCCGGCGTCACGCATATGAGGTGAGGGTTGCGACCATAGGTTCCCATTCCGGCCACAGTAGCCTCCCAGCCCTACTGGTAACCTCACGTTGAGCTCTATCGCTGGCTATATCGGCGACGAGATTGCGAAGTAGAGACGATCACGTACTGCGAGAGTAGAGATCGTCTCGGATTAGTCGTTGGAGATTCCAGTGACGTTGGTAAGATTGAAGAGGACAGAACCTCGAAATCAAAGCAGTCCCTGAAGCCTGAAGAGGAATCGGACTAGATGTCAATAGAAAGCGAGCGGTTGTTAGAGCTTGAAAGATATGGGAGTCATATTCGCCATGAATTGCAGTAGATCCCGTACTTGCAGGATTTAAGCGTCAGGGAGCTAGAGTAGGTTGCCGAAAAGTGCAGCGTATCTTGAGATCGAGCGGAATGGTCAAGCTTGAGCTTGAAACCTTGAATTACAGAACAAGTTCCAGAAATCAGACCCGGAGGGGGGCAGCGAGTCTCCGGAGCTCTAGCTTGGAAGAGAACTGGATGTACTATGCAGGAAGGACCCATGACAGGTGAGAGCAAGCAGTCCACTGCATGAGCGCTCAGCGCAAAATGGACGAAGGAAGCAGGTCGAATCGGCCGAAAACACCGGAGAGAAACACGACCAAAGTTGGCACAGCCCCAGATGCTCTTTCTCTTTTCAAGCCGCGATGGACCACAAGCTGACGCTGGCGAGTACTTGCATCTGTGTGCACCATTCTTCTAGGCAAGTTGGCGATCAGGAAATGGGCATCGTCTGGTGGCTCAGCGCTCAGGCATCATCCAATCACACACATCAAGCCGACGCCTGGCTGCTGACCGACTGCGCTGCTCTGGCTTGCTCCAGGCTGCTATGAAAAACGTGTATGGGCACATTTTGTCGGCGCACTCGTAAGCCCCGCTGACCACCTGGATTGCGCGGCCTACGGCAGCTCGCCAAGCGCCGAAATGACGCGTCAGATATCATTGATTCTTATCTTATCAGATACTTATACACAAGCCCTCCGGGCACCCTTGGTTCCTCCCCAGAGACAGTCTCCGCTTGTCAGCCGAACAAACAGTTGGCTTGAGCTCAAGTTGAATATTTTTGGTAGGTCCCCGGGAACTTGCGTGATGGAAAGATGGGATCATGACTAAGCCAATATTTTGTAGCACGGTCAACGGACAGACAAATGCAACAATCAGAAAAATCGGCTCATTAATTATGTCTGTTGCTGGTTTATACCGAATCGGGAAATGATGGGCTTAAGACACGCACGTGGGGTCACAATATGTCACGAGTGACGACGCGACACTTAGGACGCCGTTGTCGCGTCCTGTATCTTGCAATGAGCTCGAATACTCAGAAAACTGAAAAGATGTGGCAATTCTACGGAGTAAAATGGTGGAAAGTAAAGGCAACAAAATATACTTCATTTCAACAAGTTACAAGGGGATTATTATAATCCCCTTAAGACCTTATTAAGGGTCAAAATTTTTGTTAAGCCCCCTGGGGATATATCTACAGCGTGCTGTGCCAAAAGCTGCAGGCTGCGGGCGCGCGGTGAAACAGCGGCCAGCGGTGTTCACAAAACTTAGCGCACAGGGTTGCACAAATTGCGTGCGGCATACGCTGGCAAACGCTGGCCATCGCGCAGGAACGCCGAGTTGTGCATACTGTGCCAGTGGTGGCATGAAGGTTAAGGTGCGGCAAAGTCGACCCAGTGTACGCCAGGCACGCGTGATTCGGCTCGCCGTGTGTCACAAACGCGCGGACAAATTGCCGGTGTGAACTGCGTTGTGTCGAATCTGGGGTCTGCGTCCGAGAAGCACGTCTCATTGCGCCGCATCTCAAACACAGCACGTTGGCTTCATTTGCCGTGGCACGAACGCTGGTACTGGAGCCTCCCCGCTGCGCATTCCCGTGTGCATTCAGCGCGGGCAGGTCTGTGCCCATTGTGGAGATCGCGGCAGCCATTCTGCTGGGCATGTCTGCCCGCGGGTTCAGCCAGTCCGTGATACTACGCAATACGCCGGAGTGGACGTTGACGGTAATGCTGTGGCCATGCACGGCAGGCTTAGGGTTAGGGCGCATTGGATAGAGGACAGCGACAGGTGGAAGGGAGAGAAAGCGAGAGAAAGGCATGAAACGGACATACTGAAATGTATATACATAGAGTCGGTGTGGGGAAACAACTTGAGAAGTTGGAAATGGTTAGGGAATATCTGTAACGGAGGATCATCGAATGGAGGAATAGAAGAGAAGTGCAAGACTCACCGACTCAGCACAATGTTCCACAGTGGGCCACCGGAACTGAACGCGCTCGCAGGTTGTGTCCAAGAGCCTCCAGGGTGCAAGCAAGTAGGTTCGCGGATAGCACATCGCGGATGAGGTTGAATGTTTGCGGCACTCGTGGCACCGAATCCCTGCAGTCTCCGTCGATGCGCCTGCCGGTGATGGTTTGCCAGTTCGTGTGCAAACATCGCATGAGGCGTGTTTGTCAAAGATCCAGCCGTGGAGCCGTCCATTGTATCTTGGCACACAGTAGACCTGGTGTGTTTCGTAGAGCGCGGCAGGAAGATTGAGAGAAGGTGACATTGCGCTGGCAGCAAGTGCTGACACCACAGTGCTGACGGCAGCACTTGAAAACGGATTGGCTGAGGTTTATCCTGTCGGGGAAGGCTCTTGATGCGGTTAAACCTCCAGAAGGTCACCAGAACGCGTGACTGATGAGATATCGACTTTTCACGGTTTTGCTCATAACTTTCCACAAACCACACGGAGAGCTCTAGGAATTGGAGAGAAGCTGCGTGTATACTTGGCTAATCTCCCTCTCTTTTCTCGATTTTCCTCTTCTTTTTGCACTTGAAAAAAAACGACTTTGATGGGACCTGCAGCAGACATAATCCATGAGCCGAAAAATCGGTGATTTCGAGGGTGTTGTTTTGCCGGAAATAGCCCCAGATTGCCGAGGGTTTTCCCGGCCGGCATCGTCGGATTTAATCGGTCTAACAACCTTGGCGATCACCCCCGCAACAGCGGGGTTGCCCCATGACAGGTAACGTTAACCTCCTCCTCCTTAACAACACCGGCAGGTACAGCCCACCTGATCGGAACATTAACTCGAGTCTCGTTGCGACCTCCAACTTGCCAGCGGAACCATCGTTTTAGTCGCCGTTTCCTAATCAATGGGTTCGAGCAAACTCCAACGGCCCCATCCTCGTCCTTCGGTGAGGGCAAGTCCCCCCTGCTTTCCTTATTTCTGATTTTTCCTAGAACACCCCCCGTCGTCCCAGTCTTCTTTGGTTACTTCCTGCTTCGGCAATCGCAGTGTTTGCGTACTACTTTTTCGACAAGCCATTTGAACTGTTCTCCCCTGCGAATGAGCACGCAGGCTCTGATCCATTCTTCCTCACGGAGCTTCCGGGAAAGGGCAAGGGCTACGTTGCTGCTCGGGACATTCGCCAAGGCGAGCTGCTGATCAAGGAGACTCCGTTATTCACTATCCCAGCATCAGGTGTGTGCACACATTGTTGGAGGGTATCACACTTACTTTTTCCAGCATCCGATTATCTATCATCCCATTTTATATTGGAGCTTATCTGGGACAAACTGCAGAACCTCGATCCCGTGGGGCGAGAAGTTTTCTTCAATCTGAGCTATTCCCGCTTACCGGAGGGACTGAACCCCGTCTACCACCCCGACGAGGTCGCGCTGGCTATATTCCAGACGAACTCTGTTACTCTGGGGGAGGATGCCGGAATCTGCCCGGTCATGGCGCGTCTGAACCATGGTTGCTCAAGCGCAGTAAATTCCGTTTATTCGTGGCGGCAGGATGAGGGGGCACTGGTTGTATACGCGCTCAGTGATATTCAACAAGGACAAGTGTGCCATTTCCCTCCTCTTTTGTGGCGAATCTCCCTCATTTTAGCAGGAACTACTCGTGACCTACATGGATACAAAACAATCAAGAACTGAACGGAGGCCTGTCCAATCCATCGCCTTCATCTAGGTCCAAGGCACTGAATCCCCTTCACAGGAAGCACTTGTCTGAGCACTACGGCTTTAACTGTTCTTGTTCGGTCTGCTCACTGGGCCCTGCTGAATCCAAAGCCTCCGATGAACGACTGACCACTATCGCCAAGCTTTATGGCGATCTTGCTGCATGGGGCGGCAGCAGTATCACTGGCTCCGAAGCTATTGCAACTATTAATGAAATATTTAAACTGGAAGAGGAAGAAGGCTACTGGAGCCAACGGGGACGGTTAACGGCGGATGCAACATGGGTTGCAGCTGCGCACTCAGAGTAGGTCTAGGCTGTTCTCTACCACGTTTTTAAATTCATGACATCTCCCCCAGTGCTTTGGCCACACGACAATGGGCTGAGTTAGCGGTCAAGTGGGCCACCATTGAATTGGGAGCCGGCAGCGAGGCCGTGAAAGAAGTTGAGGAAAGTGTCACTCATCCGGAGCGGCATCGCGCGTGGGGAACGCGCGAGGTTTTGACTGTTGCAGGGCCTATCGGATCTGCATAGTTTTTTTTGCTCGGGATACTATGTAAAGCCTCTCAGGTGCCCTTGTGGCCCCCCAAAAGATAGAATTCTTCTCACTCGCCATTGTACAACCACTTAACCAACTTATCTGTATATTGTCAAGCACGAAATCGCCAAATCGAAAGCCTGAGATTCCGAGAGTCGGATTTACTTCAGTCCAAGAAGAGTCAGCCTTAAAGGAAGAAATGGCGACGACTTGGATCTAAGGTGAATAATGAGAAAAAGCTTTCGGTGCGATGGATGGTGCTTACGATGGGGTGCGGACGAATACGTCGCACATAGACTGTGCCATTGCGGTGTGGTGCGGCCATAGACTGCGTGAGAAACATCGGGAGAGGCGCGCGCTTGTCATATTTCTCTTGTAAGCGCTTGATACTGAAGCGACCGATGTCATCCCGCGTCACGACGTGTCCTGTGCCACGACCATTGGTAGAGGCACGGAGCTGGACTCGGTCAAGAGGGTCGTTGGGGTCATCATGAGTGAGGCGCCAGATCTGCTTGCGTGCCTCGGCGCCAACTTTTCTGACTGCCCACGACGATAGGAATGGGCGAGCATGGTGGATATCATCAAGAGGGATAGATGTAGAGAACATTAGGTCCCGTTCTTGAACGCGAGGAGACTTCTTCGATGGAAAACTGCTCTTATGTCCGAAAATCAAAGGGAAGATATCCGACATCTTAATGGTCGTTCTGCCGCGCAGAAATTGGGAGACGACGGATGCATGTGTAATTCCACGGGGGTCAGGCTCTCCGTGCGGACGCTTAAAGAACAATACCGAGAGAAAATCAACGAGCGTGTCAAATGGAAGATTTCGGAGGAGTTCCTCCATATCATCGAATTTTTTTTGGGCTTTTTCGGCGGGGATTGTGGCGGGAGACGCAAGCGTGGCTGAGTGTGACTGAATCCGTCGGAGGGATGTGGTAGAGGGACCGTTAGTTCTGCAGGTACAGTAGGGGGGCCGGTACGGTAAGACTCAGACTCAGAGTTCGGAGGGGGTGCTGGAATGGGAGGAATTGGCAGGGCTCCGACCTGGCGGCGGTAAGGTCGAACAAGTTTAGGAGACTTAGGAGACAGATTATGTACTGGCTCAGTACTAGAGTCCATTCTGGGTGACTCCAGGCGTGGTATTCGAGGTTCGGACGAAGAAAACGCGTCGGAATGTTTTGGTATCGAGAAAAGAAGTGGCCTGTCAAAATTCAAACTCCGAAGATTATGTAACAAGGCTGCACTCCAATCGGACCCCCGCGATCACTAACAGACTTCAACAAAACGAGGCACGAGTTGGTACTTGTTGAAGCGTCTGTCTAGGAGAGACTACGATATGCCTTCCAGTGGAACGTCTCGTCGTGGGCCTTGTACATGAATATTTCACGTGCGCAAGATGGCCTTGTGCAGATTGTACCTAGCATTATTCCAGTTTTTAAACAACCCTTCGTTGCACACATGAACTGACTAGGCTAGAACATCAGAACGGCCACTAGGCATATTGACATGGTGGATTCCCCCTCCTCCAATGCACATTTATCTCACCCAAAGTCTTTCACACGGGGAGTTCTGGTCTCAATCCAGCATCAAAAAAGGCGCAAAAAATCCACGCTGACTGCATTCCGCAGCCAACACAACACGACTCACCAGAGCCCTTGCACTGTCTTTTCGGTGTGCCCCGTCAGCGGGTGACCTTTCAGACCCGTCAGAATACTGATTCTGACAATGTTACAAATTTCAGGTCCAATATCCGTAAGCCACACCCCCTGTGAATAAAATAGTGCCAACATGCTGAAAGTGCAGATGTTCAGTGTGTATAATGCTGGTGCTTTTTAGTTGGTCGTGCTGGAAGTAAAAATCATAGAATCGGACTCCCCTCGGTCTTGCCTTTTTATTGATCCCCTAACCTCACAAAACCATCAAGAACTGCTGCTAGAATACCACTTTTCATCCAGAATGGCCGCAGGAATGTCATTGCTCCCGTAAGTAAGTTTGCTGATTCCGCTGATCCCCGGATGCCCGAGATACCCGAAATGAGATTGTGCCACTTGACGCGCTGACCCCAGCTGAGTTCCCGAAGCGCCCGAGGGTAACTACACTGACCTCACCGTTCTCCTTCATCTATGTGAGGCATCAACTCACCCTCAGTTCCTGTAAACCCAGCATCAGAGTAACAATGAACCAACCAGCTTGGCGCGCCGTGACATGCAAGCGGCTGACTACTAAATATTTGCAACGCTGATTTGATTCAACTAACCACCATTCACATTCTCTAATGAATTCTGGCCAAACAGCTTCTAATCCCTGCACGCAATGCCCCATCAGTAACAATCTATTACACCCTGACCCGCAACAACGCCTCTCCCGTTCCAAGCCTCCCCCACTCCACAGTCCTGCCACGCCATCATATCAGCGCACCTCAATTGGGCGCTGATTTGACGCGCCCACCATCTGCATCAACTCAGCATCAAGGCGCGCCACTCACCACCGGTAAGCCGCTACACCCATTGCTGTGCTGATTGCCGCTCCCCGTTCCTCCCGCCCGGTGCTGATCTGCCCTCGGCGCTCACTACTAACCCACCCCCCTACTACCTGAGCTTCTAACTCCCTTCCCGCCCTCAACAAAAAACTGATCCCTCTTCACACCCGCTCATCTGCTGCATCCCGTTTCCCACTGCGCACCCAATACACACACATTCTATGACGCTGACTTCATACACAACATCGTATGTTCATTAAAGAACGTGCCGATCACTCTGCATCATTGGTATCAAGTGCAGTGGTAGCACAGTACCTGAATAAATAAACCAACTACATACTGGAAAAAATGCTATGACGTGAACATTGCATGCTGTGCGCACAGAGGACAGGTGGGTAACTATTGTCCAAAAAATATTTGGAGCTAAGGAAACCCAGAGAGAATAACAACAAGACTGAAACACAACAGTGACTATCTGAAACCCCGGATTGCAACTCAAGCGGAGACTCCCTGCTTCCCCTCGTCTTCAAAATCGCTTCTTTGAGCCAAATTGTCCTCTTCCTCATCCTCCCCAATGTATTTCTGCTCTAATGCACTACCAGGCACATGCAATTCTGAAAGTCGCTGAAGTTGTTGCTCATACTCTTCCAAAAAGGCAGAGTCAACCTCTGCTAGCATGGCATCAATCTTGATTATATCCTTCATCTGGGAAGATCTTTCAAACAGAGGCCTTGCGGCCTTCCACAGCTCAATTGCCTTCATGACCTCTCCACGAGTATTCAATATTTCGGCAATTCGAACCATGCAATCTGCCCTCCAGCGATGGACATCCATGAGGGTGAACCCATGAAGAGCAACATTGTATAAGCTGAGTGCGGTTTCATTGTCACCTCCGGCAGCACAAATCTGGCCAAAGAATCGGAATGCTTGCATTGTCTGACGCTTATCTTTGCACTTCACTGCCTGTCCAAGGAATATGACAGTCCATCGGAGTGTATTTGGGATATCATTCATCCCAGTAGAAAGATCCCCAAGCCTTTCGAGACACAATAGTGTCAGCTTTGTATCATCCTGAGATGATATGAAACACGTTTCAAACATCACATTCACAATCCCAAGAGCCTCATTTCGAAGACAGAGTTCAGCAGCAGCATAATCACTGAAAATAGATGTCTGTCTGCGATGATCCCCATACAATGCATTCAAATGAGACTGAGCTATTTGTAGATTTTGGCCTATGATTTTTGAGTCAACACCAGTAGTAATATCAATGCAAGCAATGTTCAAGTTTGCTAGGATGGCCTCATATGAAGTTTCCTGGCAGCTGGATGCAACGGTGACTTGACATTTCCGAGATTCCAGATACTCCGATTTCAGGAAGTAGATTTCGGCCTGATGATTGAGAATGTGAAGCCCTAATTGACTCTCTTGTTGACCACAAGCAGTCAACATGTCTCTGGATTGTTGAAGAAGACATTGATTATGCCAATAGTTTGCCAATATTGCATGACATCTGGCTTGAAAGTAGAGAGACCTTGCTTGTCCATAGATGTCCCCTATGTGCTCAGCAGATCTATGTGCCACCTTGGCATGCATGACTGCGCTCAAGGGCTTTCCTGTAACAATCAGGATGTTGCATATGCTGGTCAAAGCCTGAATGCCAACAATTGTGGGATATCCAATACTTTCTGCCAGAGAATAGGCTGTTTGAAGACACTTGAGGGCTTCCATTAAATCTGACTTTGCCCCCCAGAAGTATACTCCCAGAGCACGGTACCATTTGGCTGAGGAGAAATTAGCTAGGTGAACACAATGACAGTGGTTGTGGGTTACCCTGTTCCAGTGGATCTTTTGATTTGAAATACTGAGTGCCTTGGGTGAGTGCACTCTTCAAATCTGAGACAGGCATTTATTCAGAACTTTCCAGCAGCTCAATAAGATATTCCCCAAAAATTGGATTGCTCTTCCAATGCAGCATATGTCCTGAAAGCTGGAGCAGAAGGGGTGAATATGTGCTCTGAATCCGAACAGAGAAATCATTGAGAAACAGGATGCTCCTGAAATTCTGGAGAATATCAGGCCTCTCAGGGCTAAGCCCATCATAGAGGACAGTGTTTAAATTGCCCAGATTCTGTGAAATTTGAGGGAGTATATCTGCTATATTCATATTCTTGGATCGGTTCCAAAGATCTAGGATTTGATGAAAGTGTTCCCGTAGCTTTAGCTTCAATACTTCTTGAGGGGGGTACACATTGGTGATATGTTCTCGGATTGGAACCAGAACTTTGAGATGCTGATCCTGGCCGACAAAGGCAAGGGCCGTTTGGATCAGAGTGGCCTTGCAAGCCAGAATGTCAGGGATTGGTAAATTGGCCTGTACCAATTCGACATCAGCAAGCCCATCTGGTAGTATAGACAGAATTTTGAGCAACTCCTGGGCACCTGGTGTCATCCGCGAGCTGCTGTATGACAACATGATGGATACGTCCAGGCTTGATCTCTGGTCATATCCATCTGAAAGCATCCGAGTACTTTCGGATTTCCAACGAGAAAGTGCTTGAGCACATCCCTCAGATCCAGCAACACTTGCAATGAGGCTGACTGCCAGCGGAAGATTCCCTGTCAACTCAAGGAGTTGTTTTATGCTGTCATCATCGTGGCCTTCACCAGCAACCTCAATAAAGGTCTGCCAAGCAGCCACATTGGAAAGCGGCTTGAGGGGGGCCAAGAATGGCCTGGTCCATTTGACTTTCCTTGGTCGTTCAGAACCCCTCAGGGTGATCTACACCAAGTTCAGGGTAGTATTCAATAGCTGACACACTTCACTCACCATGAGACCCAAGTGAGGGACATCAGTCAAGAGAGATAGAAATTCTTCAACCTCAGAGCGAGATGAAACAGCTTCCCAAGAGGTCTCCAGATTGTCAAGGAGCAAAAGGGAAGGAGGAGCATGGGCAAAGTAATGTGCAATCTTCTTTATCATGTTTGAGCCCTTCTCCAACCCAATATGATCTGCAATTGTAGCCACCAGTTCTGTGCAAGTGGGGCTCGAGTTGCATGGAACAAAGTATCGGTGTGAATATTTGCTCTCCATAAATTGATCATGGAGGGCTGCTGTGGCAAGGCTTGTCTTTCCCATGCCCCCTGCACCGAGAATAGCAATGTGGGCAGAATCTTGTATGAGGATATTCACTACAGCCTGCAGCTCTGCTTCACGGCCATGGAAAATTTGCGGGGAGGCTGGAAGTAGACCAAAGGAACCTGAACTGTTCCAGAATTTAGCTATACTGATAGTGATTTCAGGTCTGGCTCACCTATTATTTCCTAATTTTGCCCAAGTTCCCGTCACTTAACAACCGTGAGCTTAAAATCTTGGTCATTAGAATGTCTACTCACTGGGGAGCGATCAGAACTGGTGATGTCAGAATCTGTCTCCAAGAGGGCAACAAGCTGTTCATGTTGTTCCTTTGCATCCTTCTTCATCTGCCCCATTTGAGACAAGGTGGAACCTGTGACTTGAGCCTGCAATGAAAGCCAATGATTTTAATATGTATTGAAATACATTTGTAGAACAAACCTTGAACAATTCAACCATCCTGCTAAGCTCCTGCTTGCATGTTTCCAATCTCTCTGCAGCTATAGGCTGTCTAAAAAGCCCCTTTATTTTTCCCAGAGTTCCCCTTGGTTGCCCATTCAGAATCGTGAACAACTTTTGAAGTGCCCTGGCATAAAATATTTAAACAATACAATCTCATGATCAAATTGTACACACTCTGCGAATTTTGCAATGTCATACAAGACTGCCGTGGGAAGGATACCCTTGACTTCTGAAGTAGAATGAAGCTGAACAATGATACACAGGATTTTATGAATGTGCTCCATAATCTCAGCACATTCTTCCTTGTTCGAATTAGTTATCTATTTTCATTTATTAAATATTGTGCCAATGACCAGAGGCAACGGCTTACCTCAATACACTTTGTAATTGACAAGCACAAAGCGGAAGTCAAGCCAAGGAAAGGAACTTGAACTGTTTCTGCAATGTTTTTGGCAGTGGTCGCAGCCAGGATGGTATATTGGATAAGGTTCTTCAATTTCGCTGTAGCAGGCATCATGGGCATTGTTGACAGGAGGGGTCCCGGTCATCTGGGTTTCAGCACTGAAAATGAACTCCTCTGTTCAATAACATCAGACGCCTGAGCGTCTTGCCAAGTACTGTTAGGAGCCAGAACAGAAGAGGAGCTCTCACCCCCCCGAGCACCTCCAACGGTATCTTCGAGGGCCGAACCGCCCTCACTGCAGCTTCCAGGGCCGTATATTATTTAGGAGCTTTAATCCATTGCCTCGCACTTGCATGAAATCAACTAAGTATACCACCGGGACAAGAAAAAAAGTCTGAGAACAGAATGCAGGTAAGATCTACTGCTCTGAGGTTAATGTTGCCCACGACTTCGACTCCAAGTCATTCGAAGTCTAAGTCGCAGCCGACTTAAGTTGAGTCGAGCCGAGTCGGTGCTGCGACTAGGGTTGACTTCCAAGTCAACTTGAGTGACTTCAAGTCGACTTAACACTCCAAATTCCCCAAAGGTGTACTGAGTCGTTTACAGCACAAAAAAAGCAATTTCTTGAATTTTGATAGACCGTGACCTGAGTGCGTGACACCTGGTGACATATGTCGCGTTTCCGTGATTTTTGCGAAACTGCCGCAAATGAAGCTAGAACCCCCAAAGTACCTTGCTGTACAAAATGTGCTTTGGAGTCGACTTGAGTCTACTTGAGTCGACTTGGACCTATCAAGTCGAGTCGAGTCGAGTCAAATCTGTGTTCAAATCGACTTTCGAAGTCACGACTCGACTCTTCAAGTTTGGGCAACATTATCTGAGGTGCACATAGGTTTTAAGATATAGATATCCGAGGTCCACTGAAGGGAACTAAAACAACCATACATGACGGTTCCTGGGAGAAGGGAGACGGAACCACAGCCGAAAGATCCCATCTCCATTCAGTATGCCACGTACATGACTCTCCCCGCTTCGAAAATCAATCTGCAACGGTGCAATGATCATCTTTGTGGGGCCGATTCACATCATTCAATCATTGTTCCTCATTGTTTCTGTATCTGTCCCCACTTCGAAAATCAATCTGCAACGGTGCAATGATCATTTTTGTGGGCCGACCTATATCATCCGATCACTGTTCCTGTACCTGGGACAATTAGAAGGCGCGAATCAAGTTCACTGTAAGGCATATTTAAAATTAAAATAGAGTACCTATCAAAATGTTCCAGTCATTGGGGGGGGCCAATGACTCCCAATATGGAAAGTTCTGGAAAAGCTTGCTGGCACTCATATGGGGGGGGTCCGGAAAAATCAGGGGAACAATATTGATTGATCCCTCAGGACATTTGGCCTTGTATTGGCGCCGCTACGGCCGAAACAGTCCGAAATCCCACCGTTCCTTGCTGGCAGGGTGTTATACATCGGAAAAGCTTGCTGGCAGCCATGCAGCAAAATCTGGAAGGTGATTTCAGCGGTATTCCACTTTTTGTTTCAGAGATTTGGTCAAGAATCCGTGCAGCGCTGGAGCGTTCTTTATATTCGTGAGGGCTCGATCTGCGATGCACCCATCAATGCTTGCTGGCACCCCCGTGACCGTCTTCTCATGGATGAAATTAAATTTGAACCACTCAGGTTGAAAAAGCAACTTGTTCTGAACACATGGAGTGGCCTTCTGATGGATGAAGACTTACTGCCGGATGACTGGACATCTGATAGGGTTTCAGTAGGTATATGACCTATGACTGATAGACATGGGATAGGATAATTTTATTTAGGTCGGAGTCCCACGCTGGGTGAACATTGTGTGTAGCGGCATTTCCTCCTTGATTTTTTTTCCCGGTAACGACTGGCTAATAACCAGTAACACAAACGGATGAGCTTGGAATGCTTCTGAAGACTGAGTGTCAGTACCCAAAACGCTCAAAAAGAAGAAAAAACACAAATGGACGTAAGAGTGGCCGCATATGCATCAAAACACTATAAATAGTAACGGCACACCAATAACAGTGGCGGCATATTAAATGTGCATTTGGACTCTCATAGAATCCGAATCCAAGGTCACGCGTTTCAATTTGATTTATTGGTGAAAATCAAGTTTCAATTCAAGTGCATGCGAACATGTGCACTGACACATCGGCCTAAACTTTGCTTTGTAGTATGTACGAAATTTTTTGACCAGAGGCAACAGCACCCTAGATTGAATTTTGTTACCTGCCTCGCATGAGATTGTGGGAAAACACCCTAGTCGCCGCGCATTGCACGGTAAGACACAAAAGTCACTAAAAGTCGCCGGGCAGTGCGCGGTGAGCCAGAAAAATCTTTCGTGCCTTTCCTGGCATCCTGGACAGTTGTAAGGCTATATATTATATAAAAGCAACTCTGTCCCAATTTTGGGGGTGATCCGAATTATTCGGTCAGGTTTCGTGAGCGGATGAAGGCCAGCTCACGGAACAGAGAAGCTGAAAGAAAAAGGAAAAGGAGGAAGAAAGGGGATGGTGGTGGGGCTTTTTCAGGGGAATCGCTCGAGGCGTTCGAGCTCACGAGTGAATCGGAGGGTACGACGATGTAGCGAGAATCAAAGACGCAAATAGATTTGCAGCTGTTTGGCTGGCCCTTGCGGCACGAAACCTGTTGCTCACGCCCCTCGTGCCTCGGGTTGCGATCACTGTCCGCCAAGAGTCGCCGCGTGGTGCACGGTAAGTTGCAAAACAGGTAACAATGATATTATAGAGAAATACGCTGTTGACCAGGACAATTATATCATCAAGAAACTCGCCGCGCATTGCACGGTAAAACAGAAAGCCACTTTTTGTAGTTCCCGAGCCTTCCCTCGGGAAGCATACCAAGAGGTTGGGATTAGATAGATAGACGCCGAGGACGAGAAGACTCGGAGAAGTTGACATCAGAATACGATTACATAAGTACTCGTAATCGAGCGTATGGCATCCAATAGACTGTTAGGTGTGCATGTCCAAGCTGAATTGATGCGCCATCGAGCGCAGGTTATAATTTGTCAACAACGCGAACAAAATCCACCCGCCGAACAAAGGCAGGGGCACTGGAACCCTGATGTATTGTCCGAACTAGTGAACCTGCAGGCAACGGCCCATTTACCCTGGCTATCCAAGGTCTCCTCAGCAAATCGTACTTAGGACCGAGGAGGGAACGCTCCATGGAGGCTACATACCAGGTGCTGGGGGGACCGACCAGAAGGGTGCAACCACTCACGCAATCGAAATTCCCAATGGGACAGGATGACAATGTGGTGCAGCATAGAGGGAGGGGGGGATCATTGATTGAGCGGGCTGCGAAGGTGTTGTCCGGCAGGGCGGCGGTCAGTCTCTGTCAGCCAAGAATGGATCAATGGTATAGTCCTGATCAGGCTGAAGGCACGTACAACGAGGAGCGCGGGAACGATGACAAAGAGTCTTGAGAACATATGTATTCAAATTTCGAGAGTGTGGGGTGGGTGTAAGAAGGTAGTTGGAGGGAAAGGTGAGGAATCACCTTGCACTTATATGTCCCTTTTATCTCCATTTGTTGAGACTCTAGAGTAGGAGTGTAATGCAATTTGAACGATTTCATCCTTCATTAGCGCCATCGGGAATAGCATGAAAGGCGGCCTATCAAGTGCTGAAGCCCGAAGAGCAGGCATTTAAACATCTACGCCTTGGGTCCAGACAAGCTAAGATGGGGAAGTTGAAAGTCTCATACCTGCCAGCATCAGGAGAGCCAGGGAACATGTTGTGTAATCGCTGATCTTGAAAAGTTGCTTGGAAAGAGAGGGTCATCAGTACTTGATGCGGCCTAGAACCACGAGTATTGACCACCGTCGCAATTTCAATGGCTTACGTCCAACTGTATTCATTGGAATAAGATTTTGATATATCGGGCGTTGCTAATAAGAGACGGGCTGTGATATATAAACGACTGTACTGAGAAATGGAGATGACATGTCTGTCACCTTAGAGATAACTTGGGTAGTAGGGCCGTGGCGTTGCCCGGCAAAACTCGTACTTATTCCTTTTACTATAGTACACGTCATTCCGGTATATTCCGGTCGGCTTCCGGGCATCAAATCCATTTCGGTCCCACATGATTGACAGATGTGTGATCTTCTCTTGCTTCAAGCCATCATCATGTCCGCGTACCAGGTAGATTCGCCGTCAACCTTGTTGAAGATGAGAAGTATAATGTTAGCCAGTTTTTCGATAATGAGGCATGCCGATGGAAGCCGACCGGATGTAGCCGTTGTCCTACTTGGGACGCAAGCAACATGGAATCTTAATTAGTGGTGGTCGGCAATGCGGAGCCAAATTCAAACTCCGACAACGGCCCAAATGATGGTCATGGGAAAATTCTCTGTGTACATTGATTTTGGGGTATAGTTTGTATGGTGAAAAGTAGATGGGAAACCGACTTGAATAGTGTCTAGATTCCCAAACTTTAAAATATGAACCCAACTGTGAAATAACATCATTTTTTAGGCAATATTAGCCCACAGTACCCGAAAGAAGACAGAGATTGCAAAAGCAGAATTTAGGCGTTGTTTATATAGCTGTTCCAAGTATATGAAAATATTAGAGGGATTTATAGGTAAAGACTGAGCTCAAAAGTACCAGTGGAAATATGGCAGACAGTCTCAAAAAAGCGGCCAAACTTTGGCTTATCTCGGCTTCTTTTTGCACTTTATGTTACAGGAGTGTAGTTATTAATGTTCTTGGCCCTATGTCAACATCTAGTATGTTGTGGTCTTCTTCCAACCACCTTTGAGCACAGTAATAGGGGCTGAATTACCAAATGCAGCAATACCATCTCTTGCATCACTGATTTCCGGCAGGGTTGCCGACCACCATAATTAGGTAGCGAGCTAGGTTGAGGACAATTTTTTTTTATGATATGGGTTACTCAGTGCTCGACCCATCAATCCAGAAATAACTGACACAGCCGCTAGAAAGATTTCAAAAAAATGAACCGTTTCTAAGGACAGCCACAAGATTTATTAGCAAGCCCCTAAAAAGTCCCTCAACGTTTTGAGCGTTACCGGGATTTTCAACAGCAAATTAGGGGCCTGGAGATTTTAAAGAAACGTGACTTATTACATAAGTACTCGTAATCTATATCCGGCATGACTTGGGGAACCCCGCCATTCCGAGGGTGATGGCAAATCGGTCGCCAGACCGATTAAATCCGAACCTGCCGCTCGGCAAAACCCTCGGCAATCTGAGGCCATTTCTGGCCAAATCAAACCCTCGGAATGACCGATTTTTCCCAGGGCGTTTGGCGAAAAGAGGCAATTGGGACACGTGATGGGTCGCGTCAGATGGATGTGCCAAGCACAGTCAAACATTTGGTAATATTAGGGGCAGTCAGAGTAGGCTTGAAAGGCAGTTCTGAGGCCGGTTCTGAAACCAGTTCAGACAATCGATTTACATCAGAACCGGACAGAACCGGTCCCCCAATCTTGACCGCCCATTTTGAAAAGCAGCTCTTTGGCCCGTTCTCATGTGGCGATAATTTATTTATTTATGTCTGGTATACTGTGACTCTTGTGCTAGTTGTACACCGTGCACCTATCAGCCTTGGAATCCCATCGTTAAGCCAGCACAACATGGCAGGCAGCGCACTAAAAAAACTCGTCAGCCATACCTCCGCATCCAAAAGGCGCACTGAAGCCGCACTATTTAATTACTACGCAAGCATGCTATAGCCCGCCATGGTCGGGACGTTAATCCCGAGCCGTAGGCCTTGGTTTTGACTTTTCCTCATGAATACCTAAGGTAGCGGCCATACAAGTTGCCCCACGTGACGACCCAAATTGAGCGAATCTCAGCTTGTAGAATGAGCATCGAAAATCCGGATCAACAGTTTTGTGTGAATGTATCATAAGACAGTTCCTCAATATTTTGAGAAATTTCAGTGGAGAAATGGAGGACGAGTTCCCAAAATGATGGGAACTTACATTTGCCATCAATCCCGCTAGATTCTGGAACTAGTCATTCATTTCATAACCTAAAAGCCCTAAAATATTTAGAAGCATTCCTAGATAACATTTAAAGAGAACTGTTGGGCCGAATTTTCTAATTTCTACAGAGGCTGGGAGGATTCACGGAAACATTCTGAACTTTGCCCAATAAGGTGATGTCATGTAGGGTAACTGTATTTGTATGTCCCCTACCTTAGTGGATCAGTAATTTTATAATATTTGTGCAATATTCAATGATATGTAAAAAATCCGGATGCCCCCAGAACAGAGTTGCACCTCCTTCCCGCCCAATATTGTGGGTATATCCGAGGTACAATATAGGCTCATATTGCCTTCGTGGAGTAACTCACTCGCACCTGCTATGTTGATTCCGACATCACGGGAGGGTTGGTGGTTCGAATCCACCCGGAGACATTTGTTGCAGTAGAAGATGTTTTTGTTTTTGTTTTAACCCAACCAGCAGATGAGGCGGGAAGGTAGGAAGGATTGAAGTCTTGAGTTCAAGTTGCGGTCAATGTTTATAATTATCCCTGAAGAGGGGGATCCAACTGAAGCCGAAGTTCAGACATCATAGCGACGCGGTTCAAAAATTTCCCTCCCAGCCCAAAGTAAAAGTATGTGCGTATCCAAGGTACAAAGTAAGCCGATATCGTCGTCGTGGAGCAATGCAACTCGGTTTCACCTGCTAGATCTGAATGCTCAAAGTGCATTGGGAGAGTCGGTGGTTCAAACCCACCCGAAGACATGCGGCGTACTGTAAGATTCTTTTTTTTCTTTTACCCGACCGGCGGATTCATACTGCAACCCAGCCGAAAGGAGCCCGGTCGAAACTATTCGGGCTTGAAGCCACGCAAATACATTCACGGCTTTTTTTCCCTCCCAGCAACAAAAGATGGTCTTTACTTGGGTAGTAGGGCCGTGGCGTTGCCTGGCAAAACTCGTACTTATCTTTGGAGTCCGCGCCATCCTCGTCACTTAGTTACTTCGCTTGACGTCGTGGAAGTTCGTGAGGTTGATGGTATTCCCTGAAAGTTCGTGAGTTCAGCTAAATTTACTGCAACTTCGTCACTTCCTCTGCACACCACGAAAGGTCGTCACTTGACGATAACCACAAGACCGCGTTTAGTTGCTGATGCTGCCGTACTCGTTCCGTGCGCCATTTGCTTGCCTTGATGACGGCACGACTGCAGCAAGGGGTCCTCTGGTGATCAGAGCTTTCACTTGGCTTTCAGAGGCCCTGCTTCCGTTTGCCTCTCACCGAGAACGGGATTGTAATAGCCACAAAAGATATCCTGAATCGGAGATATGGGACAAGTGAGACGTGGTGGAAGTAGGATAATTCTATTTGGAAACCCGGTTTCCAATAGAAACCTCTGCAATCAGAGGAACCCCACGGTTTTTCTATTTTACAACCCCGCCAGGAGCGCTGGAGCAGGCCGATGCGCAGTTTGAGCATTGCCATCAATCACACGGAGATCCGAGCGTTCCCATGCGTGTTTTTCAGAATGCGCACCACATATAGTCCTGCGTAGGTCGGCATAAAGTGTACATTGAAATGTTTTGTGGCTAGCACTTCCAAATAACATTTTGGGGAGATTGAAGAACAAGTTAAGAATCATCGACAGTGACATGCCGTGGTCGCTGGATGGGATCATTGGTAATTCGTGATGGACACGTCAATATTCATCAACAACGCGCCCATTGACTCATTTTGGCGCGTACTACAACAGAATAGATAACACGGGTGTGTCGCCCTACTTGCAATTAATTTCCAAATGACAGAATGGACCCTGGATTGGATCACGGGTAATCTACTGCTTTGAAATTCTCTGTCAACGCTGTGCTCGCCTAGCCACTTGCAAACTGCGCAAGTTTATTACTCTCGTCATTTACTCTCCCTTCCAACCGTTTTTGCTTAGCAAGCAATATTTTTGCAGCCCATAAAAGCGGGTTGTTTTATGTGCAGAGCTGTAGCAAAGCATTTGCTCCTTGTCATGCTCTCGTCTTCCTCTGTGTTTGCTCTCTATTCGTCGCCTGAAAAGTCCGCACAATATTCTGTGACCTGGTTCCCGAAACTCACTTTCTCTGGTTCTATTAAAATAATTTATCCTGTCATTCAAAAGCCCCAGAATATTGTACAGTGGGCATTCTCTCCAGAGATACCGGCTGGTCATGCCGCAACCGTGATTGATATCAACGAGCCAGTCCCACATATGGCGGACCTTGTACCCATTTCTAAAGAGATGGAGGCTGCTTATTCTGCAGGCTCTCGCTCAGTCGCTGTGACTTTCACGGTAGATGGGAAGCGCTCGGAGCAGCTCTACCATTTTTCAAAGGTGTGTCTTTTCATATCCAAATGTTTTGCGTATCTAATCTGTTCTCAGATTCGGCTCTTCATTCACATCAACAATTACCAAGTCGCTGTTCAGTCCGCTCATGATTTAGTCCACCACCTCTCTACCTCATCCATCGTCTCATCTGGATTTTTTCTGCTTTCATTACCCTCCCAATTCTTTCGGCCATCCGTGGCCTCCGTGGTTCTACATTCCCAGTCTGGAAGCTATTTTGACATGCTCGGAGGACAGGCAAGGCAATTATTGTGTTTTTGGGCCTGGAAGGCTGCTGGTGGCAAGATGGCGCAAGATTTTGGATGAGATCACTGAGTTTGCATCTCGGGTGCGTGCCAAACAAATTGACAGCTCCCGTCTCAAAATTTGGTTTTTAATCGGTGCGCGATCGATTTTGGTGGGTCCCTGGACATGGCGGGGTTGCCAGCTTCGAGGCCTGTACATTCCATATCACTCTTTATTTGACTCCTTCCTCTTTACGACTCTACCTGTCGCCATATGAGGGCGGTGACCGACTCGTGTGATGTTTCCTTTTTGGGATGGTACCGGCCGAGACCGGCTCGGAGAAACCCAGAAACCGGGTTTCCAAATAGAATTATCCGTGGAAGTAAGCATGGGAATCAATTCGGTGATCTCGGTGATGCTTGTATTCGGGCTCAGCGCAGGAGCGAGCAAATTGGAGTGGAGAGGAGGAATCTGAGTCTAGCAATGACTTTGGACAGAGACTACAGGAGACTAGATGATATATCTTTTGCTCTAATATTTACTGCATTTGATATTCTGTTTCCAGTGTTTGATATTCTGTGGCACGGAATTGTATTTGCTCAAAGCCTACAGACCATCCAAGGCAAGTGAATACACTTACATCGCTGTTATATCAGCTTTATGTAGTAAACTGCTGCACCCGCCATATCAAACTTTGGCCCGAATTAGCCACTAACCTGTGTTCGACCGTAACTGTAGATTGGACTGACAGCACTAAAAATACTTCTAGGCTTGGTTTTATCTGCTATATCCTCTCTATGTATTTTGAATCCTACCTGAATCAATTTACAGGTACATATGGTGGCGGCCAAAAAGAATTGCTGCGCCCGTTTGGGCCCGTTACTGGGCCAAATCACTCCAAATAAAATGCTAGCACGAACTCCGAGTAATTTCAGGAGGTTTCACACTCTTTAAACCATAGCATACCCGCCTCTATGTCTCTGAATAAATTAACTCGCCATTTTCTGAAAAATGAGGTCTGCAGATGTGCCTGGTACCAAAAAATGGTCATACTGGCATGAAAGCACTTGAAAAATACTGTACATTCACATTTTGGTTGGATGGAATTGATCAACATTTGGGCTTGCAAAGGGCCCTTCAAGTTGCTCATTTTCAGCAAAAAAACATGAAAAATGCCGCCAAAATGTCAAAAGTGACCAACTTGGAGGGCCCTTTGCGAGCCCAAATGTTGATCAATTCCATCCAACCAAATGTAAGTATACATTATTTTTCAAGTGCTTTCATGCCAGTATGACCATTTTTTGGTACCACCCACATCTGCAGACCTGATTTTTCAGAAAATGGCGAATTAATTTATTCAGAGACATTGAGGCAGGTATTATATGGGTTGAAGAGGGTGAAACCTCCTGAAATTACTCGGAGTTCGTGCTAGCAGTTTATTTGGAGTGATTTGGCCCAGTAAAGGGCCCAAACGGGCACGGCAATTCTTTTTGGCCGCCACTGTAGAATCCCGCACACCGCCATATCAGACTTTGACCGAGCAGCCAACTTGTTCCCACTCTTGTTTGACCGTAGTTCCACCAAATTGGGCTGACTTCGAATACTTGCATTAATTTCTGTCTGATCCATCACTACAAGGTGTCTCTGAGCTCACCCAAATAAATTTAGAAGTACATAAAATCCCGCACCGTCCGATATTAGACTTCGGACAGCTGAGTTGTTCACGCTCTTGGTCGACCGTAACAGAAAATGGGATAAATTATGAATATTTCAGAGCGGTGCAAGGGCCTCGAAATTGCCGATAAAAGCATCATGCACCGCCTTGACGCGCATCTCTCCTTCCACCACCACCGTTCATCTCACCCTCCTCACCCACCTCATCCCTCCCCATCCGAGTCTTCGATGCCACAAGTGGCCCGGTATCTACCTTCAACCTCAACGGTGCCGATGCATGCCACACACGCGATATTCGACAACTGCCAGAATTTCACAGTCGCGGGGGGGACCTTCATTGTACAACCAAGGATTAATGACTCAGATGAAAGTGGTGAGATCCCGTGTCGCTCGCTCCTGAGTGCTGGAACTAACTCTTACTCATTTTCCTAGATGTTCGGCGTATGAAGGGTGCGTCATCACTGTAATCCCCCATTCAAGAACGGCCGGGAGACGCTTCTTCAGTTGAGGATAACATCAAGAATTGGCTTCTCGCACCTGATCCGGCGACCGATCGGAATAAAGCCCTCGCTAAACGTCAAACAAGCACAGGAGACTGGTTCCTTCAGAGTGAAGCGTTCAAGAAGTGGAGGTCATCTGGCGGAAACCCAGTTCTCTGGCTTCATGGCCAATGTATGTCTTTTGCTGAAATTCATATCAATGATGTGTTTACAAGCCACAATGACAGCTGGAAGTGGAAAGACCTTACTCAGGTATCTTCCGTTCGTACTAGTTTCATACCGGCTTCTTACTTCTGCTTCAGTGCCTGCATTGTTCACGAACTTCTCCATAACATTCCCGATCTCGCATACTTCTTCTTTGTCATCAAGGCCAAGGAAAGCTTTGACAGCATGCTGTCCTCCATCCTTATCCAACTCGCGACTGCTCCGGAGAGACACAAGATTCTCTCCGAAGCATACCGCTCAGATCATCACAAAGGACCACCCCCCCGTGTATCTCTGCTCGCATACTTTAAGAGGATGCTGGCAGTCCCTCTCAACATTACCTTGGTGGTCGACGCACTTGATGAGCACCCTGTGCCTCGTGACGAGTTGCTTAAATTCTTGACCACACTCTTGCGCGATTACCGTGACCGTGTACACGTCCTTGTCACAAGCCGCGATGAGTGGGACATCCAAGCAGCAATGAAGGGTATTGGAGCCGCCAAGGTTGATTTGAGCAGGGAAGTAGGGCAAAAAAAAGACATCTACAAATATGTCACCAGTGTGCTGCAATTAGATGAGCCCTTTCGAACATGGACAGACTCCACACTAGAACTTATCAAATGCAGGCTTCTTGAAGAAACCATGTAAGTGGTTTCCTTTTCCTGTAATTTAGGTTAGTGTTGCTAAATGATATCTCAGGTTTCGTCTTGTAGCTTTGCAGCTTGACAGACTGCGGAATAGCACACCTATCGATGTCGAGGCCACTCTGAAGACCCTTCCTCGCTCACTCATGGAGATGTATGAACAGCTCCTGCAAACACTCGAGTCCAGGAATGAGATGACAGCACATCGTGTCATGCAAGTGTTCAAGATCATCTCCTGCGCATCACGTCCTCTCACTGTCGACGAGGTTCCAGAAGTCTTTGCTGTTCAATTTACTACGGATCATGTGCAGGTCTTCCCAGAGCACCGCCCACAGAATCCTGCGACAGAGCTGATTCGAACGTGCACCAGTGCATTCATCGACATACAAAGCGGATGGCGAAGAGACACCGTCCACTTTGCACATGCATCGGTGTTGGAGTATCTCCAACGCAGTCATGATACACCACCTCACTCCTCCAATCGGATTGATTCTGCAAGTGCCGCTATGACCCTCACCAAACTCTGTCTCTGCACCATTCTTTCTATGGTTCAACCTTCGATTCCTCAACGGCTAGCTGGACCATTCGACAATTATGCCCGGGAATTCTGGCTAAAGGAGACAGCGTCCGCTGTATCGCTCAACCACGGGGGTGAAATTAGGTGGTTATTAGATTCCCTCTTGCTTGGAGGCATAGAAAGCATACCAGGGCAACGGCCTTTGTTAGGATATACTCCCTCATACACATCACCACTCCACTGTGCAGCATATTTGGGCCTACAAGACTATGTGCAGCGGATCCTTGTTGACCATGGCACATCCGTCGACAAAGCCGACGAAGATGGCCAGACTCCACTCCACGTCGCGTCGAAAGAAGGTCACCTTGACATCACTCATTGAACACGGCACATCGGTCGACAAAGCAGACAACGCTGGCTGTACTTCGCTTCATTTAGCGTTGGTAGAAGGTCACCTTGACATTGTGCAGGTCCTCGTTGAGCACAGAGCATCCATCGATAAGGCCGACAAAGATGGGCAAACCCCGCTGCATATTGCGTCAGGAAAAGGTCGCCTTGACGTCGTGCAGGTCCTGATTGAACACGGCGCATCCAGCGACCAAGCTGACAAAGATGGTTGGACTTCGCTCTATGTCGCGTCGAAAGAAGGTCACCCTGAGGTCGTGCGGGTTCTCATTGAGCATGGCGCATCCGTCGACCAAGGCGGCAAATATGGCTGGACTCCGCTCCATGTTGCGTCGAGGGAAGGACACCTTGCTGTCGCGCGCATTCTTATTGAGAACGGCGCATCCGTCGATCAGGTCGATGAACATGGCAGCTCTCCGCTCTATATCGCATCGCGAGCAGGTCACCTTGACATCGCGCGGGTCATCATTGAGCATGGCGGATCCATCAACCAAGCTGGCGAGTACGGCTCGACTCCGCTTCATGTTGCATTGTGCTATGGTCACCTTGATGTCGCGCGGGTCCTTATTAAGCACCACCCATCCATTTACCAAGCCAACAAGGGAGGCTGGACTCCGCACTATGTCGCATCGGAAGAAGGTCACCTTGACATCGCGCGGGTCCTCTTTGAGCACGGCGCATCCATCGACCAAACCGATCAACAAACATGGCTGGACTTCACTCCATGTCGGGTCGCGGGCAGGTCAGCTGTACGTCGTGCAGGTCCTCATTTGGCACGGCGCATCCAGCGATGATGAGCCCCTCTCGCCGCTACGCACGTAATCCGCCAATTCCGATCACATTACTCCTCACTACTCGTTTTGGATATATTCACCATTCTACCGCTCCCTTGCATTCCTGCTGCCATTTTACTTGTATTCCCATGTCCCACCACATGCCCGCCACCCAGCGCTCCGCTTTTATTACCCTTTACCCCTTGCCTATTCATTTGTTTCAAATTCCCCATTTTTTAACATACTCAGTATATAAATTGTACTGTACCTACCCACACAGCATTTCTGCGTGAGGGTTGAATGACTCAAAATGGCAAGAGGCACAGAAATTTCAGTTGGAACATCCATTCGACTGTCCGTAAATGAAAACCTCAATCAGGATCAAACCTCGTAGATGCGGGAGTTTCAGTCACCAGCTGTCCAAATGAAAGTCCCAGAAACATTTCTGTTTGAAGGTTACTGCTCTTTGCGGAACTTAGTGCGGGTGCATTGGCCGTTTTCGCCATAACGGTGATTGTGTGTTCACTTTTTATTCATTTTCCTGGAAACCAAGACAGAACGATTCGCAGCGTAAATCCACAGCCGCCTGCATCCTAAAATAAATATTGTCGTCTGCACGCACTGCCAATAGCATATTTGGTCATGTATTTAGCATAACATTTCTAGCAGCCAAACTAATAAAGTTGGACAAGGCATGCCTTCGCTCCGCTCCGGCACTGGGAATATATATATATAAATAGTATTTGAGTGGCGATGTGCTTTGACCTACGAAAGAAAGGGTGTAGACTTCAATGACAGGAGTCTGGATCGCAATACGAGAATGTAGATCGGAGCTAACTGAAATCTTGAGTCGGATATAGGGAGAAAATTGCCTGCTCTGTGCGGTGACAATATGAAAAAACGCATCTCAATAAGTAGGCATCCTTCCATGACAGACAGCGATGCAGATGATCAAAGAAAGAAAAAAAGTCTCACAGAACTTTGCCTCAGCAGGTACTTCTAAAAGTGCATATGAGAATTGAATTGGATTTCCGAAGTTACAGGCGGTTGTAAATAAAACACTTGCGTAAGACATGTGAGGCAGGCCAAATACAGGGCCTTTTGAGCGGCTGTGAATCAGCATCTGGATGAATGGACTTCACAATGAAAGTTACACGAGTCTCAGGCATGCTGGTGGTTGAATGAGATCCAAAATGCGAAAACTCACTTCAACATCAGGTAACAGTTCCCACCGTTATGGCGAAAACGGCGCATGCTAGTAAAAAAAGTAAGGTTTGAAACATCGGGATTTACATGTGATGCCATATGGGGAGTAATGACCGAAATAAGAGAGGCGGCGAAGATTGAGCTGTCAGGTTCAAACAGGGTAAATAAATAGAGAATGGAATGCATAGCACACACCAGATCAATAGCCGCAAATCGGAATACTGCGGTGATCTTCGAGGAATATGGAGTACCCAGTATAGAGAAAAAGCGCAGAGCTGAGGGACGGAGGTGAGGGAATCACATTGTCCCGGTCAAGAAAATAATGGCCAGTAGCTGGTGGTCTAGGAGGAGCTCGCGAAATGAGAACCAATGCGGACAGTACCGATTCAGAGTCGACAGGCATGAAGGATGCGACGTGCAGACAAGTTGTGGGGACAACAGCAGCATGGGAACACGACTTGCATAGAGTTTTGAGCTACGGACATGGAAGAGTGTTGAAAGGTAGCTGGATAGCATAGACACCAGGTATTGCATCCGTGAGGAACTAAACGAGATGATTTGAACTTGAACCAGGGTTAGGACGAACCGCGGGAGTAAGTGAGAAGCCAGGGAAAAGCTGCACATCAATTACATCTGCTTTATACTCAGCACAGAAAAGACATACAAACTGATTCGAGACATCTCGTTAAGAGAACGGATAATGTCTCGGTTCTGTGCTCGATTCAAGGGAATAGTATTGTTCAGACGCCTCCGTGTCCAAAATCACTTTGCGACACATCCAAGAGGCTCTATTTTGAAGGTGCGTCACAAGCACGTGGAGTAACGGTGTATCACTCACAAAATCGCTTGGATGTGTCGCAAAGTTATTTTGGACATGAAGGCGCCTGAGTAACAATTCCCTTGAATTGACCACAGAACCAAGACATCCAATGTCACCAGCTGATAGATTGGCAACTTCTGTGCAGATTCACATGCCGCTTGTGTGCCACTTAGATCAGGGGTGTATTGCCTGAAAAGCCCTGGCTTCAGCCTCGCCAAATCCAAACAGACAGTCCTGACTGGATATTTGTGGCGTGTAGCTCCAAAATTACGAGCTGGGCCTGATTTTATTTGCGCCCAGTGCAGCACATTCTTTGAAATGACGCATATTGATTTCCATACGAAGGTTTCTAAAAAGCCTCCTTCCCGTCTGGAAGTCCGAGTGACGGGAAGCCAAACGGCAAAGACGCTGCGTTTGTTTTGAGTCGTCGAGGAATAGCAATATATGGGCAAGGATCTCCGAAGGTATGAAGAATTGATGGTTGGGACCAAAATGATGAGACGTACTCGACGACACTCTTATCTTCTTGGCCTGCAGCATGTTCATCACCACATTCAATATCTCGACAGTGCAGGCAAAGTGTAGGCGTCAGTCTAGTGTCGCGTACATTGCAATCAATGCTCGCTGGGGCTTCAAAATGGCAATTTAATGGCTGGTGACTGTTAAAGCTTAACTATGTCAAGTGCTCCCTACCAGTCCTTCCCGAGCACTGGTGACCGTTGCAGAGCTGAGTCCGAGTCCCCCACGCAAGCGCTAGTATCCAGCTCTCGTGGAGTAGTTGCAAATCTTCTGAATTTCGTGGCTGTGCACATATTTTATCTCTCCCCGATGCAGAAGTGGATGTCGGAAACTTGTAACTTCAGCTATAAGGGGCTACAAGGCCTTGTAAGGCCATAAGAGATGCCCCTCTTAACATGCTCTTGTCGGAATAAAGATACTATTATAAGAGCTAAACTTATAATGGCTTACAAGACAAGTTGATTTCATTTCAAAACTTAAGCCTCTTTTCTTACCCATTCGTATTGACTGTTTTCGTCAGTCACTCACTCTTACTTACTGTTCCTATTGTCGTACCTACTTTTCTTATTCTAATGGTTCTTACAGTTTCTATTCTATTTATTTACTTACCGTTTCCATTGTATCTAATGGGTTATTCCAATGGGTAGTTGAATCAATTTAAATGGTACATTTAGTGGGAGTCAAACCGGCGACCTTAGGTTTGATTACATAAATTAGTGATAACGTGCAAAACCAACTGAGCTAAGTAGTCCATATATACAGAGATTTGTACTAGGATTTATGTAAGACCTACATTCCATGAATATAATTAAAAAGGAAAATACCCCCGCCCCAACTGTGTGTGGCCAGCCTGCCGCCAACTAGATAAAGTACAGTATCAAAGTATGATTTTTGGAGAAGATGGGTTTTGGGATGTGTTGAGCTCCTGGGTAGTACAAACGTCCGAAACCAAGTAAAGAGCGGGGTATCAGTGGGCAAATGGCCTGGTCATCAAGGACCAGTGCTGGTATTCGGAGCACAAAACAGCGAGCCAGCACGGCCCAAAGCTGCACGATTCATGCTGATACCGCATATTTTATTGTCTATATGGTGTGCTGTACTCTAGCAGCCAAACACAGCTGTAAGGGTACAAACGAGGTATTAGAGACTACGGTGGAGTACAAAATGTGGCGGTCTGAGATATGGTGTGGGCTAGACTGTCCGTCCCTCCGAAAGCGAGCGAGTGTAGGTGTGCGTGGTGAACCAGGTATGAACGACGGATCAGTGCAGGAGGCCGATGGCGGCGATGGCAGTGACGGCAGAGGCGATGACGATGCCGATGAACTTAGCGTCGGTTCCGGGGACGCGCGCGCCACGGAACACCGTGCTCGAGCCGGTCGGTGGGCCGCTCGTCTGCGATTTGTCGCCGGGCGACCCTGCGCCGCACCCGCACCCAGAACGCCCAGCCTCAGCTTACACCCGATGCGTTCCACTTGAGCACCAAGCTCGGCGGCAGCTTCCTGTACCAGTGCGCGCGCACAGGCGCGGAATGCCCGAGGCAGACCACAGCGACGACGATGGCTGAACCGAGATCCCCTGTAACGACCTGAAGGCAGGTGCAAATTTCCCATCCAGTCGTACCATGTAGCGGATTCGGTCATAAAGTATTTTCAACCACTCAATCATTGGTCCAGAAATGCCCATTGTGGCGAGTTTCACCCACAGTGTTGACCTATCGGTACCGGGAAAAGCATTTTTGAGGTCTAGGTAAGCCACATATAGCGGTTTATTCAGAGACTGCGCTTTGTCAATCAGGCATAAGGCACAAAAACATTGTCATTTGTGCGCAGACCATCTTGGAAACCATTCTGAGTTAGGGGAATTGCTCCAATGTCAATTGAGCCCTCGCGAATTCGTTGGTCAATAATCAATGTCAACATTTTCAACATGCAGCATTCAAGAGCTATTAGACGGTAACTTGAAGGGGCTGTTCCGTCTTTGTTTTGTTTGAGGATTCCGATTAGCAATGACATTAGCCAGAATTGGGGCATGTCTTGGTTCCTTAAGCAGTATGAAAAGAACTCGAGGAGTTTCTTGTTTGGAATTGCGAGACAGTCTTTATATGAGAAGCCGTCAATGCCCATAGCTGTATCAAGTCCATGGGATTTGATATGGTGTTTCATTTCCTCGATTTCCTCAATGGTGATTTCGCGTGTGTACGACTGTCGTGGGGAGGCGTCTGGAAGCGGGTGTTTGAGATCCTTGACCATTTTCGCGTTAAACGCAAGCTGACACCAGGGGCAAAGACCGAGGCATGTTGAATCCACATGCCTGCACGGCATGTTATCCACAGTTGCTGATGCACAAACACAAGCTACAAGTGCTTGACAAAGGCATCTTTGCAGCAGACAAAATGGAGGACAAACAACCCCCACCCACCCAGTTCCCCTCGTCCTTCCTTTGTCCCCCTTTGTCAGATGCAAAGGTGCCTTTGTAGCTTGTGGTATATGCATCAGCAGCTGCGGACAACATGCTGTGCATGCATGTCATTTTGACATGCGTGGTTCTTTGCCCCCGGTGTGATCCGCGTTGAAGGATGAAGGCATAATTGCTGGATAGTTCAACCTAGCTTCAAAGTCTGCGGATAACTGGGTTACGGTCACTTGAGACTTCTTCGGCCGCGGGTCTGTCAACTTTCGGACGAACTCCCAAAATTCCTTGAGATCTTTTCCAGCTGCCTGAACGAATCCACCTCGGAAGCCGAGTTGCAGCGCGTGAACTTTGGCCCGACCCCGATGGCTCCGACCAGGGTCTTTATCAGGTGAGTCATCTCCAGTTCTCCACGGTTTCGGTTTCACCGGAGAGGTCTCTTCCAGAGCACTGGAGAGCTTGCGTTTGCTCGATATGGCGGCATTTAGATGCGTGCCCTCGCATCCCATGTTCATTTGGTGAGCTTGATCAGCTTTCGTTTCATTATCATATGTAACAGGCTTGCGGAGACGATAGCGTAGTCGATAACGGATTCGCCTGCAGTCTGTCAGGAGGTAAAGCGTCCCGGGGATGAAGTCTCGAGCGAAGTTCCATTGAGCACGGGCTAGGATGGGCTAGGATTCATAATGAACTGTCAGGACCATCAAGGATTGATGATGAAACAAAGTCAAACCTATACAAACCTGTACTTTGTCCAACACCAACTGCAGAATGAATCCGCCGTCGAACTCCAGCAACCCCCCAGACCTTCATATTTTGAAACGCGTGACCTGAACCCGGCGGATGTTTCCGGCTCCCTGCACAGAACGCAGGAAACACCAAAAGGTGACATTGATTCTGCAGCGAGTTTGAGCCAAAATGAAGCTTTGTGTCTCTTCAGAATTAATTCGGGCCTCTCCAGCAACCCCCAGAGCTTGATATTTTGAAACGCGTGACCTGAACCCGGCGGATGTTTCCGGCTCCCCGCACAGAACGCAGAAAACACCAAAAAGTGACATTGCCCCGCCCTGCAAGGCGCTTTCGACGGCGGATTAATTCTGCAGCGAGTTTGAGCCAAAATGAAGCTTTCTGTCTCTTCAGAATTAATTCGGGCCTCTCCAGCAACCCCCCAGAGCTTGATATTTTGAAAGCGTGACCTGAACCCGGCGGGAGTTTCCGGCCCGGGGCCAGAAGAAAGAGACGACGGCTCTACGACTAGGTTCGGATCAACCTTCTCTCCGGACCGGATAGCCGGTCTATCTCGGAGAGAGGCTTGGGACAAGCTAAAGCAAACAGCGAGGACCTTTGAGTCGAATTTGCACAATCATCCGGACCACCCCCGACAACTTTGAGAGGGAAACTTGTCGATTGTATGTTTTAAATTTATATGCCCTCCAGTCTGGAATTTTATACCGGGTCTCACTGAGCCCACGCTGTATTGATCGGGCCCACGTTTTCGGGAGGTCATTCACAATCTGAATACTATGTGGCTTTAAATCTCAGATATTGTGGCCTCTATTGATTCTAATGCCTCAATCCTCTAATTCTACCACTTCAGACTCGTCCTCCAGAGCTCTCAACACGCCAGAAACAATTACCAAGTTCTCGCTAATTAGTGTCACAGTACGTGACGGCTGTGACTCGACGCGATCGATTAGCCTCGCGCCTTTTTCACGATGGACTCGCTGGAGTTTGGCCCCGACTACTGTGTGGAAAGGCTAGGCGACATGTCAAAGGCTTCCATGGACACTAAACTGCACCTCATTCTCTCTCTGCTTATATATCTTGCCATACCCATTCGACAACTTCTGGCCTTTATATTCACCACCGATATGAAACCCGTGAAGGACCGCGCAGCACGTTTTCTGGGGTATACCCCGACTCACTCCGATCCAGATGGCCGATTCCCAGCTGCCCATATCTTCTCTATTTGGCTGGAACGATGCAAATCCCCTGAGCAGCGCGAACAAATCCGACTGATGATCACACCTGTCGCAAAAGCCATGGTGCTTGAGGATAGCGATAGGATTATCGCAGAAGTATCCCTACAAATTCGCATCAAAGACCTCACCATTGCCAGGCTACGGGAACTCATGCAGCCATCGAAATTAGCCGAGAAGTATCGAGCACTAGCTCCCTTCTTCTACGAGCTACTCCTCGTCTTTGTCGCATCACCCAACAACTACCGGAAGTACCACATGAAGAAGAAGCAGTCTGGGACTGGGGTGGACGAACAGGGCTCCACGGAGGACGCACACGATTGGGGCGATGATCCACATATAGATTATGACGAAGCGGGGCATCCAGAGGCGGAGTCCACGTCGCAATGGGAGGGTTATGAAGGTTTTAGCAGAAACCCCGTATTTGTGAGAGGCTTGGCATCCTCGCAATTATATATGTCTGACCCTTTATAGGCTATTATTCTTGTTATTAGCGTCCTTGCATTTGTCCGTAATCGTGCAACCAACCTTCTACCACTACTGCTCTGCCTTTTCTTCAAAATTTCGGGAACCAGCACGCGAGTTGTTCGGATGCTTAGCAACGCCGGGGTCTGTGTATCTGGTCGGACAGCGGAGCGACTCAAAGTCCGAATATCCGAGGACGCAATTCAGCTAGGCATAGCCTTGGTCCTCAGCGGGAAAATGTTTATGACCATTTTCGACAACATAAACATATTCCAGCGCAAAGCCCAGCAGCGGCTGATGAACCAGAACTCTATGATCAATGCCACAAACGTCGCATTATTTGCAATCGAGGGGGTCGACACGTCTGCCGATAATCTTGGCAACAAACTCGAGATGCGCGGGAGGCGAAAGACAGCGACTGTGGAGGATATTCTCCCCTCGAACGAAGATGATACCAACCTGGAGCAGTCGTTTCATTCCCTTGTGATGGAACTGACAGTTCTCTATTGCCCGGGAAGTGGTGATTGGAAGGATCGGCAGGCTATGCTCGATGAGGCGGAGAAGATGATGCCAAAAGATCGTCCACTGGAGGTTAAAATAACCGATGCGCGCCCGTTTGGAGTCTTGGATGTCAATGAAGGTTCTCGGAAAGGGGTCATTGACGCTATCGACGGCATTCGAGAGCGCACTACCATATCCAAAACGGAGTGGGCGTCTAAAACTCGGATAATTCAAGGGGATTGGTTGACAACAAATAACCTTCGTAATGGTCGCAGGATTCGGCGAGACGATGTGAATGCATACGAACGGATGGATTATGCAGAAGATCTCACTGCCCTATTTCATCACGCACTACAGGCTTCGCATATGCTCATGCGTGTTCACTATGGACATGCAGTACGTGACCCCACGTCCCTTGCCGCCCACAAGGGGCTCCTTCATCGCACCTGGGATGTGAACAAGCCAAACTACGCAGCATCAAAGTCTCTCATTCGTCATTCATTAATCGCACGAATCTTGCATTGCGTAATGTACACATTTCTTTGACTTGTTATATTTTGAGCTAATGATTTGCACAGGGTAAAGCAAGGCTTTACGGTCTTTTCACAACTCAAGGAATGGCGCCCTACTTTACAGGAAGTCAGGGATCTGGTGGTCATCCTTGTTGATGAGTTTGCGACGACTACAGCTGCTGAAACGGCCAAAGCGCTCAATAATGACTATATGGCGCATTCAATTTATTTCATTCGCGACGCACTTATTTTCTGCAAGTTCGAAAAATCGGTCAGCATAGGCGACGCTGGGGGGGTCATGCGTGTTCTCAAATACTGGGCGCTTGCATTCAGAGGAGCCGGGCAGCACAATTATGCCCGAGAATGTGTCGAAGTCATAATTCGGACAAAGTATGAAATGCCCGATACTCTTCGCCTCGCTCGTGAGCAGGCGTGGTTCTTCAATCGATGGGGAATATATGGTAGAACAATCCCTGCAGATCTCTACGTCGAACAGCAAAATTATTGGATCAAGGTGCGTGTTCCGTTTGTTTCTTCGATTATTCTGACCGGGATCATAAATTTGCAGCGTGTGTTCATTGCTGGCGGAAATGGAGTGACTGTGGAATACATCATCGCTAAAGGCTCGGCTTGTGTTGAAGCCTTTCGCGAAGTCAGCCATTCAGTGACTAATTTTTTCGGTGACCCAGATTTGGCCCGTCGTCATAAGGAGGTCAAATTCCATGAAGACCTACGTGCTCTCATCGAAGAAATGCTTCGCCTCAAATCCCATGTTATCGTTCCGGAGGGGAATTTTGTTCCTGCTCCAGCAAAGGCCACTCGAAAGAACAAAAACTCCGGCACCAATAACACACCAGTTACAGCGGAGATTCGGTCGGCCATTTTCGATGTCATTGTTGAAGGAGCGCAAGAGTGGCAAAGTAAATTCAAGGAGTATATCCGGAACACTACATGGGATCCAAAATTGGGATACCCTTTGGTGAAGGAAAAGGCAGCACCTCGCGATACTCGACTTCTTACAGGGACCATCCTGGATAGTAACGAAAATCCGATCTCTTTTGATGGTTACGAGGATTTACATGGTGACGAGCATGTGGGAGGACTGGGAGCCGGAGCACTAGGAGGTGGGGATGAGTTTAGCGTGGGGGATGAGTTGTAGTATTATATGTGGGGTTTTGTGCAGATGGTGCAGATGTAGGTACCGGTAAATAATATATTGTCTGCGGAAAATAATTGGGGGGATAGAATTGGGTAAGGTATGGTGATGAATGCTGTACGGGAGTACCAATCTGAGCGTAGTTCGGCCTACTTAGAAGAAGAGTGGGTGCGGTTGTAGTGGGTGTGGCCGGGTAAAGAGCAGGGTGGTAATAAGGGGAATATTGAAATGATCCGGGTGGCAATGGCGCTCCGGTCTGAGATTGCGGTGTTGAGTTATAGGGTGTTGGGTGTGAAGTGGCAGCAGAGAGGAACGGGGGAAACTGTGGAGGACGCGGCTGCGTTCTTGGAATAGCCATCAGTGGGCGAGGTGTAGACAGTGTTGTCCGTGACGGGTCAATCGTCAAATCCGTTTGACGAAAACGTCGTTTGACGGCAGTCGGCCGCGTTTGACGGTTATTGACGGCTCGTTTGACATTGCCTAATTCGGAAAACAGGCGTACAATACCCCAAGGACACCCATAACTTGGACTGGACCATTACTAGATCGATATCCATCAGTTTTACATCTGAAAAAATCACACTCAGGCTAATAAGAGCCGCTGACGAAAAAACCCCGGTCCAAAATATGCACTTCATCTTGAGGGCTTAAACGGTGTTGAGTATGGGGTATAAAATACTCCAAAAGGCCGACATGGATCCCCTGAAGGTACTTGATCAGCCGCAGGCCCTCCTGCGCCATGAAAACCGTGTTGTTCCAAAAAAGGAAACCGTCAGACGATTCGTCAGACGAATCGTCAAAATCTTGACGTTCCGTCAAACTCCGTTTGACGCCGTCAAAGACAACACTGGACCGTGTAGAGGGTGAGGAAAATACATCCTCCGCGGTAGGCAGGCTCCGCACAGCATTGCGGCTCAGAGTAGTGGGGTTGACGGCGCGTCTCAACGGCGTGAAGTTGGGCTGAGGTGGGACAGGAATGGCAGAGACGTTATCAGTGCGTGACCGCTTTGACCGATGCTGCGACTTCGGAGTTGTGGACACAAATAACTTCCGCCAATCGCGGATGATCTCGGCGACATCACAAAAGTCCTCGTCTGTTCCGAAGTCCCAGTTCTTCACAACCGCCAAGATCTGCTTCTTCTCGATGACACTCTCGGTGAGGAATTTCCCGCAGGAGGAGACGAGAGTCTCCAGCTGACGGTCAGGCAGTGCAATTGCTGGTGATAAGAATTTGCTGCTCCCGCGCTTCTTGTGGCGGAGCACACGCCAGGCGACAAGACGCGCTTTGAGGCTGTCCTTTTCTGCTTTCGAGACGGTCTGACCTTTCGCCATAGGTTCAAAGCGAACCGTTTCGGATTCGGAGTCGCCAGATGCAGACGAACTCGGGGATATAGGACGGTCCGGCTCATCCACCTGGGTGATCGGATTGAGGAAGTCCCTCGCAAATTGCCGCAGGCGATGATCCTGCGAGGTCGACGGCCTGAACGACGCCAGAAGCGTAGGATTACATGGGCCACAGCACCGCCCTCTGGGCGGACTTTTCCCAGGGAGGTCCATTGAAATCCACGTGAGTTCATATGCGGAGTTCTGTGACAGCTCGCCGACAAATGTCGGTGCGGTCGCCTCGAGGCTGGGGTATGTGGTGAGGCCTGTACGTGGACGGAAAACCTTCGCCATGATACGATGAGAGCATCCTGAGTGTTTCTCAATTTAAATTAAAACCGGAGAAAATTTCACTTACGACCTTCAAAGGTGCCAGCAGAAGCGGAATTGATAAATGCCTCCAGGTTTCGCTCAATACGGCCGCGCGATGCTGTGTGAGTCTTGGGCTCGATTTTGAGCTTGGGCTGCCCTCTCAACGTCTGAACGGCCAGTCCGAGTCCAGTCTCCACGGGAGCAGGTCGGAAGGCCCATACGGGTACTAGAAAAATGCACGTCCCCAAGGTCTCTCGACCTCGTCCGGTGCGGCCCCATCGCTGGCAGACGACGGCGAGAGACTTTGAGCAGCCAAATATTACAGTTATCTTGACATCCGGGACGTTGCAGCCCATCCCAGCTGCATCGGTGCAGCAAATAATACGGTACCGTCCGCTCATAAACCCTTCCCAGCAATCCTTCTTTGCACCTTCAGAAATGCCCGCAGAGAAGGTGTAGACGCAGTCCCTCAGATGTTCCGGAAGCGCCATGCGCACGGTATCGACACCGTTTGTGCAGGCAGCTTCGGAATCGAAATAGAACAGCATTTTATCGACCGCTTCCCGAGGTGTATTTTCGTCGAGCTTGTCCGGAAGCAGATTAAGAACGTCAAGCACTGGGTTCTTGGGGTTTGAAATGGTGCGTGTCAGATACACCAGGTGAGGGCAATCCTCATTTTTGCGGGACTGGTGCCTTGCAAACGGGTCGCATTTTTGGTGGAGCGGCGTCTCGGAGTGCCGGGGGACCTTGCTGCAGGGCTAGGGAAGTGTCTCCGTGGCGTTTGAGGCTGCGGGAGAGGCATAGGGGAAAGGAGAAAAAAGATACGCGCTTTTGCGGATCATTCCCGATTGGGCAATGCATCACCATTTTGGGCTCCCCACACAAAGTCGCGTCGTTCAGTGTCATCTGGGAGAGAAATATTGGTTTAAGAGTGTAAAATGAAGTGTGAACACACTTGGATAATATACGAGGCATCATACTATTATTTTTTAACTGTAGACGTGGACGACATAGCGATGCACAATTTCACAAAGTCCGACGTTGTGCGGCGCTTTTCTATTTCTACAAAGCATATTTTTTAAATATAAACTGGCCAATATCTAAGTTTCATGAAAATGAAAAATATTGTCTCTGGTGGCTAACGATTGACGCGAATTACATGACTCCAGAACGCGACGAAGGTCCTGCCCAATTTCTTGATCTTGGCACAAGCCCCTTCCATTGTTTGACCAAAAACTTGACCCGCATCAACAAACAATGGTCGGCGGCTTGATCCGAACCTACTCTACGACAGAACTCATGGAAGAATCATCTCAAAAATGTGTATGCGGCACAAATTACAAACTCCAATACCTGTTCTCAGACGATGAGCATTCTGAATTACTTCGGGATGCGCTGAGAACTTACTGCCAATGAATCAATGGAGAGCTCGTAATTCAGGGCCAACTCGTCTGTCTGATCCAAGGGTCGTTCAGTCAAGCGCCATTGCAGTATGTTGGTGTTTGTCACAGACCCTTCCGCAATTGTTTAAGTATGTGAATTAATGCAGGGTTGTTTTGCCACATGATCTCCTCGAGTACAACGACATGCTTAACTTGGTGCCAGACTTGAATTCCTTTCACATCCTGGCGGATATTTTCATGTTAGTCATTCAAATCATCATTGAATGAGCATTGAACCAGTTCCTGGGCAAACAGAGACCTCCCCTGAGGCGGGGGAAGTTGGCAGGGATCCCCACATGTTGCCCAATTTAACCCGCCACATACTTCATCTGTGATTCCCTTTCCCATACACAAGTATTCAGAGAGGCGGGCTAAATCGTTGGCATTTAGAAAATAGACTTCATCCAGAATGAGAGTTTCGAGGTGAGCGATCCGTTCTTCACGATTGGTCCGCAGATTCGAAGCGGATTTCATCTTGGCAGGTGGAACTCGTAGGCTTGCTTCCGAATGAATAGTGCGAGCAACAACACCAGTTGGAGCAGTAAGCCGTGGAAGAAAATCGGAAGAACTATATCGTGGACTTCAATATACCTACAAGTGCCGCACAGTCCATCTGCCCATGAGATGACGGGCTATCACCGGTCCTTCATCGGGTAAGATCCGGAGCCGCCGGAGTAGCGGGACCAGACGTCCTGGTGCATGGCCACGAAGGCAGACATGCTGTATTGCGGGAGGGACAGCAGGTCACGAACGTAGGTTACGTATTCGGTATCGTAGATGCCTCTGGCGTGACAAGTTTGAATCTGCCTCTTTCACCCTCTTTATAAAATTAACCATTCCGTCTGTCTGAAGCTTTTTCAAACTCCGCTTTAATCCATCATTCCGGCAGCTCCTTCTCCCGTCTTGTGCTGCCTGATCTCCGCTTAATGCCGTGTGTGCCGGAGACTCGGTTCCCATTTCGGCTTCAGCCCCGATTCAGGGCTCATGCCGCATCGGCGTTCCACACATTGAACTTCCATCATTTCTCGTTCAAATAAACTTGGTCATGGGTTAAATGTTCTCAACCGCAAATATTTATTCCAACGTGACAACTCAGATCAACTCATCTGGCCTCAAGTCAATTCCCTCTCCCACTCACAAAAGAAAGTGTTCAATTTCAGACCAATTCAAAAATACTCACTTTTGGATCGCGGCCCAGTAGCCACTTGTAAAAAATTAAGTATGTCTGTCCGAAGCCTTTTTAAATCCCGCAATCAAGCCGCGCTCTCCGCTTATCGGAACCGGTGGCAGAGATCTACCCTAAATCACAAAACGACTTATTTATTCTTCACCGACACGTATGGGTCAACCCTTGAGAATCGCTGCAAATTCATTCGAAAATAGCTCGGCGGTTCAGGTTATTGCTGTTTGCAAAATAGTTGGCCAAACTGCCTTTTTGAGAAAACCAGCCTTTTTTAGTGCGAAACGTAGTTTCGCCGTATCTCGTTCAATTCCTATGATATCCTTGTGAAATAAAGTGTTTTCGAACAGTACTCGATCGTCCGAAGGCGATGAGCAAGAAACCTAAGCGTTCCAAGCATTATTCATGATTCTAGCTAAAATAAGTGCCATTTGGACTATTTCGCGCACAGCTCGACAACGTGGCCAGATATCGACGAACAAAAAATATAGACACCTTTTATGAGGTCCTGCCAATGTCGCTACGTTGCGATTTCGGCGCCAGACTCGCTAGACGTCGTCGCCGTCGCTGCCCAAGCTGGGTCACACGAGTGACCCGACGCGCTTCGTGACTTGGCTTCCACTCTCGCACATTTCTGACTCAATCCTGCTCAAACTATGCCGAAGGGCGTCACCATTGCTGAATCGATGTGCTGGACTGTTGTGCAGATGCTGGCCTGCCGCAAGAGCCCCAGGGAAATCCAAGCTTTCACGGATGTCAGTCCCCGTCAACAGCGTCGGATTTGGAAGCGCTGGCGTGAAACCTCGGACGTGAAGTCTACCCGTGAAGGCCCTGATAGGAGGGGCAGGCCCCGCACCTTGACTTCACAAGACGTTGCTGTGTGTTTTCTCCTGTGGCTTGTAAATGTTCCGCGCAGCTCAGAGGCATCAGTTTCTGCAGGGATCTGTCGACAGGACCTGTGACACTTATCTGGAGGAACTTCAGGAGTCTTTGGGTGCTATTTGTGGTGTGGAAGCATCCCAGGCAACTATTTGGCGCACATTGCAGCGCAAAGGATACCTTATGAAGAAGGTAGTGTCTATTTATATATCAGAGCGCGCTCTTATTCTTCCTTCCAGATAACACGTAAAGCCATTGAGCGCAGTGTACGCAAGCGGGCAAAATACATCTTCAAGATTGGATGCCAATATACCTCTGACCAGCTCGTGTTTGTGGATGAAAGTGCCGCCGATCGACGAACAACATACCGGGGCTATGCCTGGGCTTTTGGAGGTAACCGGGCCGTCCGCAAGGCATTTTTTGTCCGTGGACGCAGGTAAAGGTCTTGATATATGCTTTGGAAGTGTACTCACCATTGTCAGGTACTCCGTTCTTCCTGCGCTGTCACTGGACGGCATTCTTTGTGTCGACATTGTTGAAGGATCCTTCAATAAAATACGTTTTGCATGCTTTATTGATGGTCTTCTGGACCAAATGAATCCCTTTCCACTCCCAAACTCCGTCATTGTAATGGACAACTGTCGTATCCACAAGTGCCCCGAGGTTCTGGACATGATTATCGAGCGGTAAGCTCTCCTGCTGTCATGTACCTGACACTTATTGATCCTATTTACTTAGCGGGATGCTGTACGAGTTCCTCCCCCCATACTCCCCAGACTACAACCCAATAGAGCTGGCATTCTCGGCAATCAAGGCTCATATACGCCGCAATGGAGGAATAGTACGGGCTGCTATGAATGATGCTAATGATGTGGATGTATACATTCGGCTTTCAGAAGCAGTATATACAGTCACTGCAGAAGACGCTGCCGGCTGGTTTCGTCACGCTGGATATTGAATAAATAATATGACATTGGACAAACTACTGGCCAGTAAGATCAATTTTAGTTAGGTGTAACGGGGATAACCCTCAGCACGCAGACGCTTCTTCTCCCGCTTTCGAATCATAGCTATGTCTGCTGCAGCGTACGCCACAATTTTGGCTGCAGTCCCGTGCGCCATACCAGGAATGAGACACGTCAAATCCATGATTTGGAGTCCTTCGAGATCGACAATACGGATGTACTTCTTGCGATCGAAATCGTCAGCAAACTGAATAAAGTTATGCCCGTCGCGGCCCCGTGATCCATCATCGAGATTCTGCAGCCAATTTTGCAAGCGTGGAAACAGCTGGCTGTCTTCGACTTCCTCAATAGGATCTGAGCTGGGTATATCGTAATGGTGTCTGTGCCCCGGAGCCTGTGGTGTCTGGTACGGCGGCCACGGTGCATAGGGATATGGGCTAGGATAAGGATACGACGGCGGGCCAGGGAATGCCGATGGCATTGGTGCAGCCGGTGCAGCGCTCTTTCCACTGGCTACTGGCTTGTCGCCTCCTATCTGGAGCTTCGGCGGCGGTGTTGTCGTCGATGTGTAGCCATTTTGCTGCAGAATTTATTAGTAAGGGCACATCGTACGGGAGAGAAACCAGAGTTACCATAAAAATAGCCCAGGTTGATAGATCTTGCTTTGAAAGCTTGACGTGTCCCGTAGTAAACTTCAGACAACCGTGCCCTCCATGCTCAGTACAGGCGTTCGCCGACTCGAGCTCGGCCACAATCTGGGGCATACTCTTCTTCCCAGACCTCACCCTTTTTCCATCAACCTGTTCATCGCCAGTTCCTGCTTCAGACTCCGAGGAGTCCTCTCCCCGTTTCTATATCCGTACGTATGTCAGCTGCATGTTGGCATTGAGGTGTAATGCTTACACGTTTCTTCTCCTTGGCGCCTTTCTTAGCAGGTGCCATCTTCCCTTTACCTTTACCTCCAACTACACCAAGATCTTTCAATTCGACAATGAATTCCTTCTGAGATTTTGTAGTCTTCATGGTACGCCTTGCGATACTGACTAGCTCCATCAGATGGATCCGACTCGACAGATGTGAGAACACGGCGCTACGAGGCTGGGTGCTGAACCGATAGGCGACGTGGACTTTTTTAGGGGGGAGAGACATGATATCTGCGAGTTTGGCCACCAGGTCAGAGTACGGGATGTCGGAGTAGACTGTCATCGACTCATTGGCTCCTTCAAAGGGAACAGAGAACTTGAGCTCAAATCGTTCTTCGCCTGCACGCACGTCAGTACTGGTTCTCGCAGTGATGCCTGACATACCATCAGATTCATCTTGTTTCTCGCTGTCATTCTCTGAGGAATGCTGGTCTTCGTCCTCAAAAAGCTGGTCACCATTATGTCCCTCCAGCCTCCCCCCCTCTGGCTCGTTTACTTCCACCCCATCTGAGAAGACTCCATCCTGAGGACGTGCAGTCTTCCCAATCAGGAGATCTTCTGTCTCCGAGTTTTCTTCGTCCTCGGATGAAAGAGCAACACATCGCTCCTTCATATATTTAGCCACAGCAGCTCGAAGTTCCTTCTTGGTAAGCTCTGGGGGTGGTGTAATTGCCAAGTCTGGGCTCGAAGGCGCTGCGGCTGCGTCAGGTCCGGCCGACTCGCGCTGCGGAGTTTTTGGGCCAATGAGACGCAGCTTGAGAGTGGGCTTGGGCAGTACTGTGTTTGTTTTCTTCTTTTCCTTCGCTTGGACAAGCTTCTTGCCTGTTTTTTGCCTAGAGCTGCCTCCCATGGTGATCGTAGAGGCAGAAGTCACGAAGCGCGTCGGGTCACTCGTGTGACCCAGCTTGGGCAGCAACGGCGACGACGTCTGGCGAATCTGGCGCCGAAATCGCAACGTAGCGACATTGGCAGGACCTCATAAAAGGTGTCTATATTTTTTGTTCGTCGATATCTGGCCACGTTGTCGGGCTGTGCGCGAAATAGTCCAAATGGCACTTATTTTAGCTAGAATCATGAATAATGCTTGGAACGCTTAGATTTCTTGCTCATCGCCTTCGGACGATCGAGTACTGTTCGAAAACACTTTATTTCACAAGGATATAATAGGAATTGAGCGAGATACGGCGAAACTACGTTTCGCACTAAAAAAAGCTGGTTTTCTCAAAAAGGCAGTTTGGCCAACTATTTTGCAAACAGCAATAAGTGCCAGGGCTTTCAAACATGCTCAATCTCGTACAGAGGTCTCTGTCCATGCTGGGTGCCGAGCGATCCTACGAGCCGTATGCGGCTTGCGTTTTGATTCAGAGTGCATACCGCAATCTGCCGCTTACACAATCACTACTTCAATTGTTTCTCCTTCAGATAGACTCACAAATCTCCGTGGATTCTGTGGCACAGACTCTTGGCCAAAGTATATCATGAACTACACCCGGTAAGGTGATTTGATGCCCAACCAAGGAAGATCCTGAGCCACTTTCAACTGCTTTCATGTAATGAGGGGATGGCGCCTGCCAGCCACTCAGGAAGAACACCAATGATTGGCTCCACTCCGAGTCAAAGATAGAGAGCATGAGAGAATAGCAAAGCGATTGAGCGAAAACTGTTTGCAAGGCGTTCGTCGTCTTTTCTGTTCGGGAGAAACGTAGAATGGATCATGAATTCGGGAGACCTTGAGGAAAGTCCACGGGTTTAGTGCAACTGCTGCGCCCGAGCCACACCTTTTGGAACATCTACTGTGTTCGATCCTATCTATCTTATCCAAGAACCTGGGCCCAGGTCAAGCCCAGGTTCCCCATTCAGATAGTTAAGGCTAGAGTTGGCCCCAAAACTAAAAGTTTGTGTTTAGTATCGGCTTGACTCAAATTCCCCGAGGAAGGTAAGACTAGTCTGTCGCGGGCACTTTGAGCCTGAGAGCATGATATATTGACCTGAATCTCTCAGTCGTCCGACGATCCAGAAAATATGAACAGATAGCATCCTCGAATCCCAATCCCATACAACAAACACAGCGCACGTATGAATGAATAAATAAATAAATAAATATACACGTCCGTTAACAGCATGATCCCGTCCTACCCAAATGTCAATGTCCGCACCGCACCCACAACATAACACTCGAACAGCCGACAAAACTCCCAAATTTACAGCCAAATAATAAGATAAGATAATTTCTCGCTCCGTCCGCCGCTTGGAGATTCTGCTACGTTAGGCGTTCGCGACCTGGCACAATGAAATACTCATTTCAGCATTCGCAAGTAAACAGAAACGAAAAACACACCTGGGACACGCGCGGCTCGGGCTCGTACGGGTTGGGCAGCGCATCCCGGCTATCTGCAGCCGGGGGCGTGGTGTAGTTGGACAGATAGTTGCCAGGCTGTCCGCCGAGGGTTCCTGGGGCTGTCTTGGGCGTCATCTGCTGCTGCTGCGCCTGCACGCGCGGGGGCTGCACCATCGGCCCCTGCTGGTGCATCATCGCTCCCGGTCCCTGCGTCGCAGCGCCCACCACCGCTGCGGCCGTCTGCAAATACTCCGCTGGCGTGTACCCGTAGTTGTAGTACGGCTGATCAACCACGAGCGGTGGCTGCATGTACATCGCCTGCTCCCTCGTGCTGTACGCGCTCGCTGCGCTCGGTGCCCTTTGCAGACTGGGACTCGACACCCTGCCGCCGCCACCCACCCCGACGCTGGGATCGAACATCCTCGCCGCACTCGCCCCATGCGCGCGCTCCATCGTCTCTGCGAAAGAAAAGTCCATCTCGTGGTCAAGCTGGCGCTGGCGGCGCGAGCGGCGACAGCGCATGATGAGGTAGATCAGGAATATGAGGAGCAGGACGCCCGCGGTGGTGGCGACGCCAATGATGGCGCCTTTGTTTTGGGCGAAGCTGGGGATAGCGCGGGGTAGCGAGAGGGAGAAAGAGAAGGTTAGTCTGGGAAGGAAATAGTAGATGGGTAAGGACGCACGAAGACGACCCATTGCTCGCCGCTGCGTTCGTGCTCAACGTGGGCGTGCTCGCCGCGCCGCTCGAGCTCGTGGCGCCGGCGGACTGATTATCGAGCCCAACGGCGGGGCTCGTCGCCGCTCCCAGCGTGTCAGTGGGCGAGGTGAGCGATATATTTGTGTCTGTGGTCGCTGTATTCGTCCCCGAGGTTGACAACGAGGTCGGCGAGCGGCCATTCCCAGCGGAGTTCGAGGCTGGGTTCGAGCCAGTGTCGGAAGCAGTCTGCGTCTGCTGTGCAGTAGTAGCACTCGTCGTCGTGGTGCCCTTTGTTGCACCCACACTCAGTTGTGCGCCAGTAACAGAGGTGTTGGTGTTAGCGTTGCCCACGTTGGTCGCTGAGTTGTTGCTCGGCGGTGCCTTGGTAGGCGGGGTGGGACTCGTCACCGTCGTGGCGGTCTGCGATTTCGTCGCATCCGTATCGGTAGCGGACTTTGCGTCAGCTCCAGCAGTAGGGGGCGATTGGTTCGCAGCAGCAGCAGCATTACTAGATAATCGACCCAACACAAGATGAAACACTTCTTCGGCAGCGAGAGGGCACAACTCACCCTGTTGGTACGGTTGGCGCATCCGAATTTTTCACTGCAGCTGCAGGCCTATCCATCGTTCACCGTCACGCCCGTGAGACACGCCTGGCACACCCAGCAGACAAAGGGATCAAGGGCGACTCACGCTGGTACAGCAGCCGCAGCCACAGCGGCAGAGACGAGCGCCGACATTGTCGATGTGACGAAGAAAGAATAAGGGGCCTGCCGGGAGCGTAAGAAGTGCTACAAGCAAGTATTAGCGAGACTCAGGAGTGGGGGTGGGAGCGACAACGACGCACCATAAAAGATTAGGGTATGTCTATGCGTGAATATACAAAAGAAGGGAAGTGCGCCCTGCGCTGGACGGATCAGGAAGTGGGAAGGGGAAGGGAAGGAGGGGGAGGAGGAATGCCGTAACCGCGCGCAACGCTGTCTGTGTCAGGTAGACGTTGATGACGGCGCCCATCAGTTACGGCACTCCGCGGATGCTTTCTGCCTGTCTTCCGCACCGCCCTCGCAATTTCTACGAGGCCGTCGCTGTTGTGGGCAGCTGGTTTACCGCCTGATGCGGCGTTGGGGGCATTTCCCGCAGAATTTTCGAGAGTGATGGTGGTTCCGGAAGCTGAGGTGATCTCAAAACAGTGGACGGGCCAATTCTGAATATGAAGATTCTGGAGGGGGGGTTTTCCGGTCGTCTTCAGGACAATAAAGTGAGGAATAAATTAAGTAAGAGCAGAAAGTAAAACTGTAGACAGCATACTTGGTCTTTCCACCATTTGTCGGAAAAATCCAATTTGCCTGATCAGGTGTTATAATCGGTTTTTGAACATTATCAGCCTTACCGCCACCTTTTCAACATCCGTGATATATTCGTACGGCTTCAGCGAGTAGGCCGTCAGACTGATAACAATCAAAAAATGGTTATAAGAGCTGATCAGGCAAATCCGATTTTTCCGACATTGAAGCCTTGACCGTCCCACCATGCTTGACCATTACCGTCGATAACAAAGCCAGAAGCACCTTGGATAGCAATGTCCTGTCCTCCAATCTGAATGAGATCAGAGTCCCAATCGGTGTATGCAAACGTCTGTCATAACTTAAATTTAACCTCGAGTTACTTATTCCAAAGACATTTGACGTACAGTTTTTCCTGTAAAAGTGACAGTTGTTCCAGTCTTGAGCTCGCTCAGGTTCAATGTAGTTGAAGTAGGCACTGCCAAGTTGGAGAGCACGATCGCCGTACAGGAAGCAGTTGCAGAAGCAACTTGAGCTATTGCAGTCACCGTACATGCGGTACCACCGCTGGGGCTCGTGGTATGACGGTCCTTTGTACAAATATTATTTTCCGCACGCGCGCCAGATATAAATATAAAATAATACAATTTATAGGTGGGATACGCAATGCAATGCCCAGAAGATGTGACATACGAAAGACGTGTGGGCGGCCGTTGCCCCACATCGACAGAAGCGCGGCCGGTGACCGACTGAGTATGCAAAGGTTGCTGTAACAGCGAGGGAGACTTTTCTGATTGGCTTGGCCAATCGGCTTGCCCCTATATCGGCGTTTGAATTTGGCTCGGATGGCGTGTTTGTCTAGCGCCGATCGGCTTGTCGAACTGGCGTGGCTTGTCCTCCAATACAGCCATTATTTCAACCATGAAAAATTGTTCTTAACAGTACATATTCAAATATCCCAGAATGCATTTCAAGTGCAAGGGCATACTCTGGACTCGGGGACACAGTCGTAATAGCCTGCTACAGTGAACTAATTATAGACTTCTTAGGCTCACATATATAGGCATCGCCTCCACGCCAGTCGGCCACTTCAGCAGGTCCACAGATTGGACAATGTTTAGCTATCTACCTCAGGATTGAATTGGTCAATGCAAGATGAAAATATCTTCTGGGCCGCAGGTTAGCCTCAACTACAAACAGTTGTGACACAAGTCGGCTTTGTTTCTCGCTGCGCATTCCAGACCAAAAAAAATTCATAGAATCAATCTACTTCTGCGCCCCAGTCGAACATTATGCTACGTCACTTGCGACACTTCCCCACTCCCTCGTAAATATCTTAATTTGCTAGCCAGAAACCGCTTTGTTCTGCCTGACCTTCATGAAATCCTTGAAATAACTTACCCATATTGACGGCCTTGGCTCACAATTCTCTGTAAAATTCGTCCTGCACTGAAGATGAGTGCTGTGATAGCACGAGCTAATCAACTAGTTCGTTAATTACTCTTCACTAGTCCATTTGACCCATCCAAGCCAATGCGGTTATTCCACGGCACATGAGTAGCCAACTGCTCATTAGTTAGTGTTTTTGAAGCATGCGGCGAGCTGATTATTCTATCTCATGCCGACTGGTTCTCCACAAGCCCATTTGTCTCATTGCCTTGGAAGGCAGTTCACGCAGGCTTGCCAGAAATCACTTTGTTCAATCCTGCCACTGCTTCACAGACTCAAACCCAACTGTGCAGATGTTCACAATAGACTTGCAACAGCAGACGATTGTCATTTTAGATAGTTTCGTTGGTGCATTAACACAGAATAAAGAGTAAGGAGTCAAGGACCAAAATTTATTCGTAATAAGGTCTGACAGAAAACTATTGCACAACTACGGGCTTTCACAATAAGTGAAAACCAATGCAGAAGAAAACCTGATTTGCAAGCTGCATGCCGATAGGCTCTCAGCAAGCCAACCATGGGTGTTTTGGGTGTTGATACCGTCAGGTCAAAACGGCTTGCCCCCTATGCCGATGGAAACTTGCTCTCAGGTCTAAACAAAAGTCGTTTTAGAATGAATACAGTCAGGGTGTTTAATCTGCACACCCAAAACTCCTCTTAAATCCTCAAAGTGTGGATCCGCGAAGTGGGGATCATTATTTCACGTAATTGGCCAGGAATGAGCACTTATTTGAGCATCTTTGGACCACTTGACATCGCAAGAACATTACCGACTTAGGCTTACCTGAACTTTGGGACTTTAAGTTTTTAAATTCCGCGGAAATAATGATGCCAGTCGCTTAATCTTCACAGGAGGTGTTAATAGAGGCGCACCAGACACAATAACACACAATTCGGGGGCATGGGAGCTCTCTGTACTAGTTAAATGTTGAAATTGATGTTGGCAGATCAAGGCGACAAGTTGGCGTGGGCTTTGATGCCATCACGACAAAACAGCTTGCGCACTTTGGAGTTTGATATTGAGTTTTGAAATCCACACCAAGCATCTCGAAACAGCAGGATACATAATGCCAATGCATAGCCTTGAGTTATTTCGACCGGAAACTGAAAGGATATTTTAATTTCTCCCAAATTGGCGCCGCATGGTGCCAATTATAGCTTGTGGACGGGTACTTTCAACATAGCATGCCCACTCATTGTGCTTTTTCTCTCCTGCTGTATGAAGCGCCTCTTGAGTATTTGTACTCCACATATAATAACGCAAGCCAGGGACTCTGGGATTCTGGGAAGGTGGAATGTCGACTCGGGGTCAAATATGCAATTTACGGAAGAAGTCGCGTGTCTAATACGTGGATCTTTGAGTGGCAGGATCCTATGGAAATTTAAAGGGTTCTTTTACAGGTATAATACTCTTTACATGCTCTTATTTCACTTTATCGTCGAATTTGATCTTGGCAGGCCATGCCGACAAATTGGCGTGGGCTTTGATGGGCATGAGCAGATCGGCTTGTGCCAGCAAACGCCCACGCCCACGCCAAAAAAGCCAATTGGCGCGGGCACAAGCCGTTTTTGCAAGCCAAAAAAAGAAGTCTCAACAGCGAGGTAATCGCAATATCACAACGGGTTTGCTTGTCCTGCATCCTCAGTAGTGCTGGGACGGTCTGGTTCGGTTCAGGTTCAGGGGTACAATTCCTGAACGCCATGTTCGGTTCAGAAAAATGCTGAACGTCGAATCCTGAGTGCGGCGTTCAGGTTCAACGCGTTCGGTTCGGCGTTCAACATCGTTCGAACGCCGAACCGGACGCCATTTTGGGCCGAACGGAAATTTGGCTAAGAAATCGACGCTACAGGCACGTTCAATGATACAAACATTCCCTCATTAGAATGGTTTCCATCGAGTCTGTGCCATAGCGAAAATCTTCCTCCAAGTTGGCAATGGGGTGTCGATGTTGAACACACGTGACTGGAACAGCTGCGAGGGAGAGAACCAAAACTGGGTGATATTGCTGACGGGATACTGAGCACATGGAGAGGCGAGAGGTAACGAAGGAGGCAACCAGATAAACGGTGTTGGTCTCGGGCAGAATAAATGGGCGGTGTTGGCGCGATCAGCAAGTGCGGCAGAGAGCCCAAAGCGACACTGCGTTGCGGCACCTCGTAGTCACATGTGAGACTACGTTGGGCTACATGGTTCTACATTGGTCGAACCCCGTAGACCAGGGTGTTGTACGCGGGGTACACCCGTTATGGGTCTACATTCGGCTACGTGATCCGACCCGGCGTAGTCACAGGGTTGTCACACATCGGCTACATTGGGCTACTCGGGCCGACATTGGTCTACATGACGTAGACACATGTAGACATACCTTGCTTTTCGCCTTCATTCGCAAGTCACTTGAATTTCAACTCCTAACACCTTCCTAAGACATGCCTCCTACATATTACTTGCCAAATTCCCTTCTACAAGTCGAAATCTCGGTGAAATGGTCCTGTGCGGCAGTGATCACAATATCATAACCTTAATGTTAACTTACACTTGGAAACCACCGCCTCTGCGGATCTGGGAATTGTGCGCATATAACTGGCTAGATTTCTTTGACATCAACCCTGAGGCAACGTGGCCCTCGGCTCATCTTTCTCGCTTTCTCTCATTCATCCCGCACCTCGACGAGCTATGCGGGGTGCTCGGCCTCCAGCTCGCTTTGTGCAACAAGCCCCACGTTACACCCCCTCTTATGACGACGACGAAATGACCCGTGACGACTTTGGTAATGATCTAGATGAAGACGATGAATTTTATGGCGACAAGTGGGTGTTTCTCGTGTTTTCACATCTCACACCTTTGCCAAATGCCTCTTAGCTATTCAGCTATGGCTCCAGCTCGTGGCCTCTCTCGACAGTACAGTGATATTGGTCGTGGACCTCCGCTGTACGTGCCATCCTGTCGATGCGAGGCATTTTTTGCTCACCGTCGGCTCCATCAGTGCTCAGGCCCGTTCCCGGTCAATGAATGTTGCCCACCGACCAAACCCTCCGCGCCAGTCGAGATCGAGATCCACTTACTTCGCCGACGCGTACAACGAACCAGACGATGCCCCGACTCACGGACCCGATATTCGCACCCTACTAGAGAGACTCACGCTGCAGCAAAACGAACAACTTGCGCGAAACCAGGAACTGATTGAGCAAAACAAGGAGCTTCGTGAGCAAAATCGGGCCATTCAGGCACGTCTAGAGGTGGTCGAATCCCGTCCGTCCTCCTCCAGCGCACCATCTACCGACTCCGAGCGTTCTGTTGGGCCATCCATTCGTGGTGCTGCTCTGCGCGGAAAGAAGCCCGTTCAACGGCGCAGTACTCGCCGCACGGCAAATTTTCCGGACCTCCCAGAGCCGCAGCCTACGGACGCCACACCGAATGAAGATCCGGACCCTACTGATGGTGCCATACACCCTGTCGCCACCTCGACGGCGCCTTCATTAGATGAAGAGCTTCCCTCCACGAGCCTCGACAAAAAGGAAAGAACTGCTGTCAAGGTTTGTTGCACTTCAACGTCACATTGCCCATGCTCATTGCCTGATCACCAGAAACATGTCACGGAGACTTTCAGGCGTACCTGTGGAGTGCCAAAGACCCGGCCATGGCCAGACCCCACGGTTGAGCGAAAGAACCCGATCACCAGAGAGATCCTTCTTAGCCCGTTGAAGGTCAGCTCCTCGAGTTGATAGAACGCATGTGATCTCATGAGATATTACTTTCCAGATGATGCGCCCTCCCGGTGTCTCCAAGACTGCGGTTTGGGATAATCAGCTCCTTGTCACGATGGCTAAGAAATCGTTCCGTGGTTTCAAACGGGACTGGAAGGCTACCAACGATGCAGTCGCAGCCAAGAACGCAGAAGACAACGACCGTAAAAATCGCTGGTACCGTCGTCGCTGCACAGTATGCGTTCTTCAGTTGCCCCACCGAGTTATACTCATCAGTCCATTTCCAGAAGTTGAAGCACGTTGTAACTCAAGTGGCAGCGGTTCCGAACAAGCATGGCCAGTCTGCTGCCACACTCACGTCGACGCTGAACGAGCAACATTTATCCGACGAAGCGTCGGGCCCGGAGGATGAAGCGGTGGAAAGTAAAGATGCGTGGAAGGTTCGAATGGCGATTCAGCATGGAGTCAAGGACCTATCGCCGGCTTCCCTCAAGAAGTACCAATTCCTCGAAGTTCTTCAGTCCCCCTGGCGTTCAAGCCAGGTTTTTATTCCACCGCGCCCCTTGATCGTCACAATCACTCATATCCATTTCTTCCAGTATTCTGATATTTCCCTCGAGCTCCACAGCAAATGGGAGGCATCGTTATCGGCGCGAGAACAAGGAAATTTCCAGTACACACGGGTCAGGACAGATCGTAAGTCTCCGCGCATACCAGTGCTTGCGCCATTCGACTTTGGGATCTCTCCGGAATGGTTGGAGATGTCCCTCAACGATCCAACCGTAGCGCCGCTCATTGCAGACTGGAACACGTTCGGAAATCCTGACAGATTTGTTTCGGAAATGATACACAACGGAACAGCGGCGCATGGTGCGGTGGCTGATCCACGGTTCAATTTTGACTTTGGCGAGAAGGAGGCAACTACCGCTACGCAGCAGGCCGAGTCGTAATTCAGATACAAGTTCGAATTTACATGCTACCGTTTTCTCTACTTGTGTGAAACTGCCATCCTACTCAATCAAATCGACGAAATCATAGGCGAGTAGTGATGTTGGGTACTAGATAATTCAATTGTTTAGTAGCACTGTGGGTCATCCAGCGGTAGAAATTTACCCGGTCCATTGTAACAGTCATCCAGAGTTTTGGTTGTGTGTGTAAAATCCTCCCCCGCGATATTTGGCAATGAACTTTATCAAGCGGTATCACATTAGGAGGATAGGAAGGATCACTTGGAGGGGCATAACAATCGAGCTCCCACGAATCAATACCCAACTCAGGACTACGTTGGAAGGAAATCAGTATTTATACTGACAGGGATTTGTGGACTCACAAATCATTCCAGATGAACGCATCCCGATTCAGTGGGGTAAAGTTGGAGACCTTCATCCATGCGACCCAAACAAGAAGGGTATTCTGTGAGTCTGTGTTTCCAGGTTGACGGTGCCGGAGTATGTGACGGATCTCCCCGGCAAATGCTTCATCTTTGTGTCGAACCTGGATTAAGGATGAACCTGCAGTACTTCGGCGCGAGCGAGTGGTTGGTGTGATTCTTCGCCCATCAAGTAACGCAAATTCGAAAAAATCCGCGTGCGGCGAGAACATTGTCGTGTGGGGTGTTTGGTCCCGAGGACTCCAGTGAACTCGGGGGCCTTTTCGGTTATAATACTGGTAGAGTGCAGAACGAAGATGATCTTCTTGAATTCGCTCAGACTCCTTGGCGATTCTCCCAGGCACCACACGTGAGTGTGCACCCGCTGGTGGAAAGTAGTTAGTTTAACCCAGGTGACAATTAAGTACAAGCTCTTACCACCACGAGCAGCGTCCTCGACTGTGCCTATGGCTTCGGAATTCTCTTTAGTGCCGACCAGAATCTTTACCAGGCAGTGTTCAAACCACGATGCTGAACCTTCAGGCCCGGAAGCTTCGGACAAAACCTGACTCAACTTGGAGACGTAGTCATGTCAGTACCAAAGTTAATAATAATATATAGATAACCGCAGGACTCACGACTGTGTTGAACCGTGTACTTCGATGGAATTCCCGCATCATTGAAACCTCAAGTCGCCCACCAGTCCAATTATTACTGTTGAGGTTTTTGAGGACCTTGTTCAATCATTCGGTCAGAAATGCCCAGAAGCCATTTAATGGGCCGTAATCGAGGACTTGATCCGGGACGTGTACTGCCCAGTGGTGGTTCGGTTTCATCCGATCACTTCCATAGAACTGCCAAAGAATGAGGACGCTTCCGGAAAGAAATGCAAACACACCTCTGCAAACGTGAGAAGATACTCTTGTAGCAGTCTCTTTACTCTTGGCAGTGTGTCGACCCGAATAGAACTCCCAACAAGGATCTTCAACACGGCAGCAAAGCGAAGGAAGTTCTCATCTTCTCCTTCTAGCATGCGTGGGCTTGGCTCTTCGTCATCATCAGACACATCACCACTTTCGTATTCTAAATTTGCGTCGTGGTATTCCTATTGCGCCTCCGCCAAGAATCTTTCCCATATGACCGGGATCTTGCACGGCTCTGAGTACAAGATTTGGAAGACAGATAATACACATACAATTATGGCCCAGGGGCCGGTCACCGCCAACTTGTACTCATCGGCAGTCAAGGAACCTCCCGCGGGCTCACCCACTCGTAGCGGAAGACGACCCGCCCACAAAGGGGACTCGAACTTTCAGTACATCAGGGTTAGTCGGATGTTGACGCTGGATATTACGCACACTCTCCAAAAACTCGTGAATAACATTGAGCTCACGGACCGTTTTGGCGGTGTTGGCTCGCAGAGTGCCTTGTTTAATCCATTCGGTGTACCACTGTGTCTTTGCGACACCTAAAACTTGTGTCAGTTCATCCAATCTGATACATCGACACCACATACCGAGTAAGAGGTTGTGCATGGGATCTACGACGGTGTATTTCACCAGATCGAAATATTTTAGGCGCGCAAATTCGGTCCCCCATACTTAGCAAAGAATTGCTTTCTTTGCTTGTTGGTTATCAGAGCCCTGTATCTCTCGCACAGATTCCGATGCTGTTCTCCATTGCGCAGAGGGAACTCTGGAAGAATTGTCATTATTGAACGGCAGAGATCTTATATGTGGGTAGTACCATTGCGCAGAGACTTATCAGTGAAGAACTCGTCATGTGGGATGACACATTTGGTGCAAGGTGCATTGTTGTGTTTATGATCCGCAAAACCACAGATTTTGCACATCGCGGGATGGTCTGCGATAATGCCAACCAAGGCGACTTGCACATGGATGCCTGTCAGTGAATTAAATATTTGTTACTCGCGCAAGAGTGTGACACACCTCCAGGACTTTCTGTGGTCTTCACCAGGATCCCATCCTTGTACAAGTCGTCCAGATCATCAACGATTAGTTTCAGGTAGTTCTGAAGTTGTCCTGCCGTTGGTTCAGTTGGCCCTGGCAGCATGGCACTCAGAATTAAATTCTCCGCACGGTATCTAACAGAATGTTAGTAAGTTCAATCCGTGAGAAGCAGAGGTGCGTACCGGAGAGCTCTATCGAGGTTCTGAATACAGAATGACAAAACACCGGATGAATGACTTGGGCCGTAATTGCTCGTTTTCCTACCAAACCTACAGAGCTTTGGTAAGCACGGCAAACGAACACGGAATCCCCATTACCAGTCAAGAGAAAAAGTCACTCCTAGTCGTACTTCTCTATCCGCGCTTCGCCCAAAGAAAAAAGACTGCTCATCCGGTCCCTTGATGGATTTCCAGACGACTGCGTCTTGCATGGTTCGAGGCTCACCTGGGGTCCGAGGCTGTGTTTTCCATGCATTAACAGCCGACTGCATCCCCGGTCGAGCGAAAAACTCGTGAAGTCCGACAGACAACAGCTGGATCGGAGCAACAACATGGGGCTCCCGACGATCTTCCGCTTCGGTGTCCTCTCCAACCGTTTCGTCGAGCTCCAATCGGTCGAAGAGCTGACGCGGGGCGGGTCGAAATATTTCGGCACCGCAGTCCGGGCAGAAGGTGTCAGGACTAATGCCAGGCGCGAAGATCTTGTGACAATTATAACACACAGGATGGATCCTGAATTGGTCTTTGATCTTTAGGCTCGAAAAGACCCCCTTTAGCGTCATCGGAATCGGCCCGACTCCGGATGGAATCCCCATCAAAGCAGCGAGCATAAATCCGAGGGCGGAGAGTATCAGCGCACATGCGCGAAATGTGACGTGGTAGCGGGTATGCAGATGGGCAACAAGATATATCAGTGCACGAACGTACCACTGTTCATGCAACTCGTCATTGGCTGCTCCAGTGCCCTCAGGAGATGGGGTACGAGTGCCATGGTCTACAACAGGGCGTGAAGATTCGGTGGCCTGGGGAGCAGTGCTCGGGGTTCGTTGCGCTGTGGCAAGTCTATTTGAAGGCCCATTGGAGGCGCAAAAAGACGAAAGAACAACAGATAGACACACCCAGAAGTGGGAGGCGCCGCCACATGAGTTCTCACTGTCTCCGTGGGTCCTGAGATACTGTGAGACTGATAATTCCGCGATGGTTTGCGACCTCGCTGGGCTAAACCCGTCGTGGAAGGATCACCGGGGTCAGCGGACGGTGCGGAGGTAGGGCTGCCGCCAGTGACCGTCGGCACGGTTCGACGGCACCCGTCGAACGGGTGCCGTGCCCGTTGCGTCAGCCATTTTCACCACAAATCGACGGCACGGCTACGGCACGGTTTTCGTCCTCGACGGCCCGTTGAAACACGGCCGTCACGGCCGTTCAACGGTCATTCATTTCTGCTGTCAGGAGGCTGTAATCTGGCACAGATAGTGGCTAAATCCCGCGTCTACACTTCCTTAACGGCCTCGGTCTCGGTCCTCTCTGATCTTACCCCAAAAATTCCAAGTTCCAGTCAATTTGCTGCGATTTCGGCAATCTCCGAACTCTGATGTCGGAGTTGCGTTTGTCAATTCTCGAAAGTTTTGGCGAGGCTAACCAGTTTATGCCATGTTTAGCAGTTGCAGGGGATTCAGTTGGGCTTAGAAGCACTCACCATCCTTTCTCTCGCGTCATTTGCATCATATCTGTCTCGGTGAGCGGAAAGGTATTGACTATATCTGCACCCACCTCCACAATTGAACCCCGAAAAGCTAACTGTGGGTACTTCGCAGGTCCCACAGCCTTAAAACAGCTTTAGTATCAAATTCTGTAGGAAAAAACAACAGTTCAAAGCTTCGAACATACCCGTTGACCCGTCACGGCCGTCCCGTTGACCGTGCCGTCCCGTCAGGAATTTTTTCAGCGATTCGACGGGCCGTCTTGAGACGGCCCGTGGCCGTAGGTCACCCGTCAAATCGACGGCCGTTGCCGTCGCGGCAACGGGTGGCAGCCCTATGCGGAGGGTGGACCGCAATAGCCACGACCACGATTAGCAAAGGGGTTGGAGTTGTCCTGAGATGGATGGGACATGCTAAAAGCACTCAGAGTGGACACGGCTTGATGAGAGCTCCCCCTGCACATATATATATATATTGCCAGCGTGGGAGTCTCGGTGAAGCCTTGGCGGAGATGCGTGGTAATCCATAGATATTCCGTCCCAGTAACAAATCGGGAGCATATGTGTATGTGCCCTCAGGCTCAAGTGATTACATGCGAGAGTACTTCGGCGACTTCTCAGCTAAATTCACCGGAGAACTCATATTCCACAACACTCACCTGATAACACAAAATATGCATGCACAATAACCACCACACTTATTTCTGTCTTGCTCCGAGGATTCCTCAATGAGAAGTCAACGACGAGAGTGCAGTATTGAAGAAGGCGGAGCCGGGACAGGCGCGGACCGAACGGCTCCCGCAAGTGAGCAAGCAAATACGTCACAACACAACCACACTTTGATCACGAAAACCTCAGTTTCAACTCAGTTTGCAATGGCAATGCTCAACACTTGTTTTCAAATGAGCAGAGCTGGGTCTACCCTGTTCTCCAACTAGTTTACATTGGTCTACCCGGGGTACACGCAGCTACACGAACGTAGACAAATGTCGACCAACGTAGACCCACCATGTCTACCTGGCATCGACACGAGTAGTCACAGGTAGTCAGTCACACAGCTGTGTCTACCAGGGTGGTCTACCCATGTAGTCATACCCTGTGACTACAAGGTGCCGCAACGCAGTGAGAGTTCAAGGACAAATCGGCGCGCGTAGGTTGAGAAAGTGGGGTCAAAACAGCGCCGAACATGCGCGCATATCGAGAAGTCGGGAAAAAAAAAATGCAAGTGCAGGTAGAGACGAGTTCCCATACCCTGCCGATACGGATTCCGGTTTTTCGGCGCGCGAATACACACCAGACGACGCCGAAACATCACGCCAGCAGGAGCGGCAGAGTACAGCACAGCAAAAGGCACATGGGACCCGTCTGCACGCCCACATTACAGGCAGGTGTGTGTGGTCTGACATGAACGGCTTCTAGTGTCTTGAGAAGTGGAGAAGAAAAATAGGGGTGGGGTAACACGATGACGAGAAAACGAGGAGGATGAAAGTGATAAATTCGAACGTCGAAAGAGGAAGAAGTGTGAATTCAAGAAGGCCGACGAGGAAGAAGTATATTTACATGTACATATATTCGAAATGCCAATGAGGAAGCAAGTGGTGCGGTGCAGGGAGAAGACTAACTAACGCGAGCCAATATGAGACCTGCGGCGGATCCCTCCCTCCCTCCCGCCCTTTAAATAAATAAAAATCCAAAATAAGGCGGGATGGCGCCGCGGCTAATAAAAGACGGTACCACGCTGCCCGGAAAGAAATAAAACACGAAACACAGAGAAGGGTAGTGGGATCGAGAGCATGGTATTATTATAAGGCGGGGGACAGCAAGGAAGAAAGAAAAGGCTGAACGGGATGCGCGCAGTTGAAAAAGAGAAAGGGGAATCGCGCCACCGAATAAATATGAAACGAATTAGGAAGGGCGGGAAAGAACCAAAAGAAAATGACGGAATAAAGCAGGCGCCGAGTCACAAGCATACGAAGTTAGACAGCATGAAAGAAGAAATGATGACAGTGAATACCCCACCGCCGACATTGAGGGGCAGAACGCAGGATGGCCGCCAGTCGGCCGCTGCGCTCACGCTCGCGTTGCGTACGCTCTGGCGCAACGCGTACCTCATCGAGCCGAAGCGGTGGGATGGGACGACGCAGTGTGCAGATTCACTGGCACCGCCTTTCTTTCGCGGGGAGCGCACACAGGTTATCTCGCGCGCTGCGCTGCACACCCGTTTTCATTCCCATGCGCGGCTTGTGCGCGTCTCAAGTGAGTCTGTTATAAGTAAATAATATGTGTCAATGCAAATGAATTAATATAGTAAACTTTCACCTTTGTGTTTCCCTGCAAGTGAGAATCGCTGGGATCGTTATCGAGGCGCCGCGATGACGAGTAAGTGGGGAGCCTGGAAATGAATACAGCGGAAGAATCTGCTCACCAGAAAAATGTGAGGTAAACGTGCAAAGGACCTCGCTTAGACTCTTGAATATATCAGATGTATTTGAGGACCGAGACAGCTACAAGTAGGTTAGCTAAGAAGTTGAAGTTGAACCGGCGCGGAGTCTGCCACGCCAACCGACTCCGGCGCGCTTACAGCGCGGAATATGGGGTGCCCGAGCTTCGGCACATAAGGCTCCGCTACAGGAGGGAGGAGTGGGTTTCCCGGAGATGCGGTGGTTGATGTTCCATCCGTACTGGAGGCGGTGTGGGCGGCGCTGGGGGAACGGGTTCGTGGTCCAGAGTTACTCCCAGAATCTTACTAGAAACACGTTAGAAGTCTCAAAATCACCGAAAACCGCGATGTAGAAAAAGACGGGGTTAAATAGTAAATACAAGGAGTTTTTTTGGTCCAATACCCGTTAAACCGCGTTTGCAATTGGGTTTACCGTCCAAATAAATGTTGGATTCACTGTGGATTCAATAGAAACACGCGTTAGATTCGTTATAATCATGTGAAACCTTTAAAGCGCTGGGGAGGAATGCTGCAGCAAAATAAACGAGCCGAGATACAGGCGACTCCACAACAAGAGATGAAAAACTCACAATTTTAAGATGCGCAAATAGAGGATTCATAGATAGGAAACGAATCTGGAGAAAGCGAAGGACTTGCGCACACATGCTTGGGCACCCGCCAAGTCGGAGTACAGGCGCGTGCCGTGTCGTCCACGCAAGCCGCGAAATGTGCCACCCCCGTTCTGCGCGCAGAGGCCGCGGAAGCCGGTTGTATCTATGTAAAGATAAGAACGCGGGTAGGAGGTAGGGAGACGAGATGAGACGGAGGGAAGAGTCGTGAATGGTGTCGGGAAAGCGGAGGGATAGAGGAGGGATGGGCTAGGGATGGAAGGGACGGTGTATCAGCGGGGGAGGGCAGAGTAGGAAGGAAAAGGCAAATTGAGTGAGAACGAAAAGCGCACCAAGGGTTATCGCAGCGTGCTCCAATCAACTCTCCCACTCCTCTATCTCGGCGTGAGAAGTGCAGCATGCCCCGCTGGGCTCATGGCGGCGAGTGCGCAGGCGGTGAGGTCGCAGGTGCTATGTGTGTGTCTGTCGTCTTTCGTCAATCCCGGCTACATAGGCATGCCGACTAAAGTCGCTGACTGACAAGCGGTGTGATGAGTAACTGATGACTAAACTTTCGCTGACTGACAGGTCGCCTCGAGTCGCTGACCCGCCGGCTGACTGAGCCTGACGGATAATCGCAAATCATTATCGGATTACAGGAACACGAACTCTCCACTGGGTATAAAAGACAAACATGTCCACGGACACTTCCATAACTTGAACACATTCAAAGCTTAACAAACGATGTCGCCCAGTGACAAAACCGTTTATCTCGGTTTGTTTGTCCATTCAAGTTGCTGCTGTACGGCGTCTGACTGTTCCACCTTCCTCCTAGTTTCTGGCGCTAATCGGGGTATTGGCTATGGCCTCGTCGCCACCATCGCCGCTCGCCCCAATACGATTATCTTCGCCGGTGCGCGGGACCCCGCTGCTCAATCGCTGAAGGAGCTTGCGGCAAAACACTCCAACGTCCATCCCGTCAAGCTCACCTCTGGCGAAAAGGCCGACAACGAGGCGGCAATCGCCGAAATACAGAAAACCGCCGGCCGACTTGACGTTATCATCGCCAACGCAGGTACGCTGATTGTCCTCTTGCTTCTCTTCGCCTTGATGTTAACGGTCGTCTAGGTATCTCCAACTACTACGGCCCTCTCGCCACGACTCCACTCACCCAGTTCAAGGATCACTGGGAGGTGAACACGCTCGGCCCCATCGTCCTCTTCCAGGCCGCCCAGGCGCTGCTCCTCGCCTCGCCCACGGGCGCACCGACGTTTGCGTACATCTCCAGCGGCGCTGCCTCCATGGCACGCTACTTCCACATCAGCGCCGCTGCATACGGCTCCTCCAAGGCCGCTGCGAACTTCCTCGTGAAGGTGCTCGACACGGAGCACCCATCCCTGATCGCGATGGCGATCAACCCTGGGTGGGTCTCAACAGATATGGGCAACGCGGGCGCGGTGGCAAACGGGCTCCCCGCGGCGCCGGTGACGGTGGGCGACTCCGTCAAGGGAATCTTGTCTCGGATTGACGGTGCGACAAAAGAGAAGAGTAGCGGGCGGTTCTGGAATTTTAATGCTGACAAGAGTGGCAATCCGTGGGATATCGAGACGGAGAAGATACCGTGGTAAATGATGCGTGGTGCGTCTCGAACTTGTAATCACAGTTGTACCCCACCGGAAATGTAGCACAATGGCATTCACTAGAATTGGGGCTATTAGAAAACGTCCAAGGGCCACTCTTAACTTGACTAGAATCGCCTAGTTTAAAATTTTCGTTCGGCAAGGTTTTTTGCTGTGACTGTAGTTGAAAATCGATTGTTAAACTAGCGCAAGGTTCGAGGCAGCAAGGGTGACAGCCCCTAGTCAAAAATTACCTCATTTAAATTCCTTGGAGTGTCGATAATTGGCGGTAATTATCACTTAATTATCCGATAATTCTGAAAAGGGGGTTTTCCTGGTGATCAGACAGCATCTATCGGCCATGCCTATCAAGGTGCTGTTCGGTTTCATTTGCCTCCATCGACGCCATCCAGAGGGACTCAACGCGCCGCCTGTCGACCACGAAGGATTCTGGTGATTTTTGTTCGGTGGAAACTCACAATCCTTTCAGATATAATATACGTGAATGCCGAAGACATGGAGAAGCCGCCTCCGTGGATTTGAAAGCTGTCTAGGCTGATCGCCTGCGCGTGAAAAAGATCATGGATGTGCACCCGAGGATCGCTGGAATGCGGATGAGACCAGTTTTTTTCCATATGCCCCCCCAGATCGTACACTCTGCTCGGGGCCAGTGAGCGGGTAAAAGCAGGATAGGGTCCACCGAAGCAAATATGAAACACGACAACTAACAGAACTTGAATCTTTTCGAAGGAAACAGGAATACCTGCTTCATGATGTTACTTGCAGGAGGATCTTGCTCATATTCTTCATCAGAGAGCTCATATTCTTCCTCATCTTCCTGACTGAACTTAAGTCACAGCAAGTCCCTCGGTGGTGACAGCTTGCGTCTTGGGACTTGAGATTTTCTTTTGCTGCATCTATATAATAATACATTTGGATTCCTAAAGAACTTTTCCATGAGGTTCTAGGTGTGGGCTGCGGGGTCGTAGTGGTGGTAGATGTACAAGTGTCGAAGCGCCCATTGCCGTACTGTATTTTTCATTTAATTCGACCATCACGCGTCACGCACCCCTTGTTCGTGTACGAATTTTGGTCGAAGTGACGCGTCACGCGGGGGTGTGGTCGAATCCCGGCACAGAGCGTCCAACGGCGCTCAAATCTCCCTCCGCGACGCAAAAAAATGCTTAATTGTCGCTCCGATGGTCGAAATTTACGGTTGGTCACGCAAAAATTTCGTCGTGTTCGAATGGTCGAACTGGTATTTTCGGTCACACACCAAAAAATACAGTAAGCTGTAAGCCGCATTTACACCGTGTGGCATCGCCTTGTTAATATGTTGATGTGCGGAGTTCGAATGTGGACCGAAGGCTGTAGTGTCAAAGGTATCGCTGGGTTAGTAGGGGTTTCCATGCTTTTACTCTGGAAGATAAATATTTCGCAATCCGTGATTCCCATTTGTCCTAGAAACCGCGAATGAACTAACAGCCGGTTATTCCGATCTCTATGAAGTCCGATTTTTATGACAAGTGTTCTTTCCACAAAATCAGCTTGAACATCGGGGTAAATTGTCAAATTTCCAGGTTGCACAGCAGCATTTTCGCATTGCAGATTTATTTTTCAGAGCGTGTGAGTGAAAAGAACAAGATGTGAGGTAAAAATAAATCAGAAAGAGAACACCGAACGGCGGGGGACGGACCCCTAGTTCCACGTGTGCAGTCCAATTCGACACCGGGTTATTCGTAAAGAGAGGATATTGGAGCGGAAAGAAAATAAGAGCACTGGCAAATTGGGGGAAACATGCATCTGGTAGCAACAGTGTCGGACGAAGCTCGTGTCGGGAAGGCGGATGAACCAAAAAATTGAGAAGTGGAAGATTAACGCGAAAGTCGAGGCGAATGCTGAAGTTGGGAAAGACCACTGCATGCCATGCGTGAAATAACCGGTTGAGGAGATGAGTAAACATAGGCTGAACGCACTGAAAAAAAGAACCGAGTATAATCCGCCGCTTTTTTGACACGGAGAATTATGAAACAGAAAACTACGCTGGGCCGGTCAGCAAGTAAGATAAGCAAAAGGTAAGGAGGTTCAGTGCATAAGAAGACTACCCATCGCGAGGGTTGAGCGCGCGGAGGGTGGGTATTGAATCGTAGAAGGCAGACACGAGGACTTGGGCCCTGATGGATGGCGCCGCAATTCAGCGGATTGTTGGGAATTTATTATGGTAAAATTCAAAGCTTTCACTTTTGGTGGCTTCTTAGAGTCCGCGTCCGGGGAAATTCATCTTGACAAAGAGAGAAAATTATGCAGGAGGGGTGGGAAAGTGGAATCACTCCGTTTAATTGAATATGGCTGGGAATTTGAGTGGGCTGGTTTTAGGCAGAGGAGGTTTGACAAGCACACAACAAAGGGAGGGAGAGGAAAGACGAGCTGCAGATAAGAACACAATTAAGAAAGGTTATGTTTTGAGGAGCGTATCAAATAATATTAGTAGGAGGAGCGTTGAAGTCAGATGAAGCGCATTGTCCAGTTAAACAGATAAATTTATATTAGAGATGGGTTATGGAGCGCAAGATCCGGAAGGCGCTAACGAGCAGAAGTTTGGTCAACGATGTTCGAACGAAAGCGGGTACCAGGATAGGATGTGTTGAATACAATGCGGATACCAGGGAGAGCATTGCATATCGACACCAGAATTTAGAACAGAGAGGGGAGACTCGGAGCAGAGGACGAGGAAATATTTGGGGAGTGGTAAGTTGAGTAAGGCTCGACGAGATGTGTATGTAAATTAGGAAAAATAGCTCGATGCATTGCCGCTCGGAATTTCGGTACAAGCCGATCTTGTGCTTGCCAAAAATATATAAATTAATGCCGAAGGCCAGCGACGAGACGTTCCACTTGAAGGCATATTACATGTGTGGTTCCGTTTGAGAGGTTTGTAGAGTTGCACGGCCGAGAGACCGCATGCGCCTTGAAATCTGCCCGGAAATTCGTGAATTAGGGGCGGGGGGGGCGAACAAGCTCGCTGATCCAGCTGATCATGAGGGAGAATTAAGGCAGATCAATTCCAGTGCCGGCGGATGTCGAGTGATCGTGATGGATGTTTTGGGACGCGCCGCGGAGGCTAGTGGTGAGTTGATAAAATTGGGAGTGGACAAGCGTTCCGAATATAGGAATATAAAATCCAGAAGATACCGAACAAAGTGTATATTGTCCATTGAGACAAGTAATAGCCATTATGGACGCTACGGGGGGGGGGGGTTGGCTCACATGGTTGGCTCACAGGAAAAGAGTTGGAAGTTTTGTCTCTTGTCTCGAGACTTTTCCGTTTGGCTTGGCCAATCGGCTTGCCCCTATATCGGAGTTTGAAATTGGCTTTACTGGCTTTTGTGGCGTGGGCCGATCGGCTTGTTCGGCGGGCGTGGCTTGTCATCAAATACACTGAGGTCTCAACCATGGCGAATTGATTCACCGTCATGCGTGCTTCGAAGCAGTGCCGGGTTCGACCATCCCCCATGTATTGTGAAGATGCTGAGCACCAGCATTAGACAGTTTCAGTCGCCGTGCGCCCCTTCTTCGACTACCACATAAATTATAAATATACTGTATTGAACTCAAACTCATACATCCCGCCACTTTGGCTGTAGTTTAAGCATATCTAAGTCACACAGAAGCCAAAAGAGTTCGCCATTAAAATGACCTTAGGCATGGGTTCGTCTCATTACTTGGCTTATTCTTTACATGTCCGCGCTAGTTCTGTCGCTTAGAATGGTTATTTGTATTCTCTCACTGAGTACTTGCGTTTGACCACCAACTCATACTAGTGGACTAGTAATATTGCACCCCTCAGCAGTAGTGTTTCGTACATGAACCGAAGTGATTGGCAAGTTGCTTTGGATGATAAGCCAATATTGCGGCTCCACGCCACTTTGTTCAACCATTTATATTACTGATGCCAATTTGACAGCTGCAAGCCAAAAGATTCCCCCAGCCAATTGTTTGCTGCAGAAGAAGAACCGCTGCTCCGACTCCGGAGAACAATAGACTTGTACACCTGTTAAAGATGGCTCATTCTCTGGAATCTCCGGCTCGTACCCCCAGATATTCGGGCGGGCGGGGTAGGACAACACACACTGTCGTTTGGAATTCCGCACGCGTTTTTTTGGCCGCAAGCCAATAAGCTGGTCAAGGCTAATTATTTGAGAGCAGGCCACAAAAAGGCTTTACAGTGACATAATAACAAACTACTGTAGTTCTCCGCAAACACTGCGTTGCGGCCCCTCATAGTCACAGGGTATGACTACATGGGTAGACCACCCTGGTAGACACAGGTGTGTGACTACCTGTGACTACCTGCGTCGATACTGGGTAGACCATGGTGGTCTACGTTGCTCGAGCTTGGTCTACGTTCGTGTAGCCACGTGTACCCAGGGTAGACCAATGTAGAATATATTGAGCATTGCCACCACAAAATGAGTTGAAATTGAGTCTTCTGCGATCAAAGTGTGGTTGTGTTGTGACATATTTACTTGCTCGCTTGCGGAAACTGTCGGTCCGGGCCGGTGAATTTGGGAAGTAATATGGGTCTTGGGAAGGTGCTAGGAGTGAAATTAAAGCGAAAACTCAACTGACTTGAGCATGAAGGCGAAAGCGAGGTATGTCTACATGTGGCTACGTCATGTAGACCAACGTCGGCCCGAGTAGCCCAATGTAGCCGAAGCGTGACAAGCCTGGGACTACGGCGGCTCGGATCACGTAGCCCAACGTAGTCACAGAATGGGTGTACCCCGCGTACAACACCCTGGTCTACGGGGTTCGACCAAGGTACAACCACGTAGCCCAACGTAGTCTCACCTGTGACTACGAGGGTCCGCAACGCAGTGAAATTCAAGCATTGATGTATGACAATAAGACTCAGTGATGAATATTGCCAAGGCTAGTATCCAGTGCCCCGATAACTTGAGCGGGGGTATACCAGGCCAAGCCATTTCTGCACCACAAGCCAGTTGGTTCAACCCAGGTCAATTCTCTCATTCACAACAGCGCATAACCCGATTGCTGTTGCCACAACATTTTAGACACCACTCAGTCTTTGGGGAAGTTGAAGACAACGTAAAAAAGAACATCTCAAGCCAATTGGTTGATAGGCACGCAGATTGGTGGTGGTGAATGATGATGCATGTTGGCTTCGTAGGGAAGAGAACTGGCATGTAGCTTGTGTAGCAAGCCAATTCTCGATGTCGTCTCAGATACCTCCTACCCTACGTGGGATTCTCCGAGCTACGAAGCCCAGTGCATGTGTTCTCCAATGCATAACGTGAATGGAGATTGGCACGTCGCGATTGGAACAAATTTTCTGCTCACCGTTTCCAGCTATGATTTTGACAGTTCATCGGAACACACAAGCCAACGCTTTGTGCTACTCTGATCCTACCCTGGCTAAATGAGTAGAATGGCCGAAGGGACTTGTGACAATAGTAGCCTGTTTGCGATGCAGCCATTCGAGCCATCTGATGGCTGTTTGGCGTTGCGCAAACTGATGGCTAATGGCTCGAATGGCTAAAATAAAGTCAGTGTATATAATGCTCTTTTCTGCCAGAACGAGTCTCAATGAGTGTGTCATCACACGTGGAGGTTAAGAATGCCCCTAGACTGCATGAGACCTCCAAATTCAACAAGATTAACTATTTTGGGCCCACAATCTGGCTGTTATATATGTGAGTGGGACTAGTCACCCATACATGAGCTGAACGACTCAGATGCAACTCAACGACTCCAAAAATATGGGCAAGTATCGGAGCCATTCGAGCCATTAGCCATTAATTTGCGCAATGCGAAACAGCCATCAGATGGCTCGAATGGCTGCATCGCAAACTCTCTAGTGAATACGTGTATGTGCAATGTTTCCTGCGCCCATTGGGCGAATCATTGAAATTAGTGTCGGCGGGTCAAGCCGTAAAACTGACGTGAGCTTTGATGGGAACGAGAAACCGGCTGCCGCCGCCAAATCCACGCCCACGCAGCGACCAAGTTAATTAACATGGGGGACAAGTGTTGTGGCTGCTGGAATGAGACAAATAAAGTCTCTAAAGAAATTTATTTCGAGACCCTTTCCCTCAGCGCAGACGGAATATTGATGTCCCATACTACGACTGAGTCCACGGCATACTCATCCCCTCCCCACACGCACACAAAACCTGCTCAGAGTAAGTTTGACAGGCAAATCAACCCAATTAGCTTGAGGGTGATGCCATGCGGACAAAATGGCTTGTCCACTTCGGAGTTTGAGACCGCAAGGGAACTACCCATCTTTTTTTTCCTATGATCTGGATTTTTTTGAGTGGAATCTCAGGCATCGGAGAAAGTTCACAGTATAAAAAAGCGATGATATGAGTTTTCTTGAAGCTCTGGCAGCTTCAGTTTTAAACAAAGTAATTAATTAGGGGCATTGGAGCCTTCATCACTAGTTATTTATTGAAGTCGATGTTGGCGGGCCAAGCCGACAAAGTGGCGTGGGCTTTAACGGGAATGATCAAATCGATTTTCCCCAGAAAACATCCACGCCCATGCCCAAGAGGCCAATTGACGCGTGTGCACGCAGTTTTTCAAGTCGAAAAGTCAAGTTTCAAAATCAACTCAAAATAATAGTACTGAACATGATACCAGTCGTCTAATGTGCACGAGAGGTATTAATTGAAGCACCCGACATGGTCGCATACAATTTGGGAGCATGGTAGCTTTCAATACTCGTGAAACAGTTGACATTGACTTTGGTGGGCGAAGGCGACAAATTGGCGTGGGCTTTGATGCCATCAGGACAAAATGGCTTGCGCACTTCGGAGTTTGAATTGAGTTTCCAATCCACGCCAAGTGTCTTGAAACCCAAGCTCAGGGCACTCAGCAGGTGAATGCACTCCAAATGCATGGCCTTGGGTTACTTTGGCTGGCAACGGGAGGCATATTCTAATTTTCCACAAAAAGGAGCGGCATGGTGCCAGTTATAGCTTGTGCATGGCTATTTTTCAACATAGCACCAACAATTATTGCTTTTTCTCTCTCCCGTTGTATACAGTGCCTCTTGAACATCCCCACTCCTCATATAACGAGACAAGCCAGCTATTCAGTGGATTCTGGGCCAGTGGAATGTCAACTCAGTGCTTTGAGCCCGTGCATCTTCAAGTAACAGGATGCTATGAACCTTTAGAATTTGCCTCCAGAGGTATAATCCTGGCTACATGCTTTCATTTCACTCTCTCGACCAAATTGATCTTGGCGGGCCATGCCGACAAATTGGCGTGGGCTTTGATGGGCGTGAGCAAATCGGCTTGTCCCACCAGATGCCCACGCCCACGCCAAAAAAAGGAATCCGTTACGCGGCTGTGGCGCGCCAGTGTTTCAACGGGCCGTGAGGTTGGAATCCTGTGCCGTAGCCGTGCCGTTGTCAAGCAGAGATAATAGCTGACGGAACCAGCACGACACCTGTGGCACCGGTGCGGTCGAACCATGGTTACGGTCGCGGATGAGAGCCCTCCTGTTCAATAGGAACCTCTATAAAGAGGTGTAAGCCAATGAATATGGCTCGGAAATGATGGTGGCTTTGCGTATGCCAGCCATTCTTTATCCCGGGAGTGGGTGAGCCGCCAAGTGGCACCCGTGGGAAAACTTAGGTTAACTTGCGGCACGCGTGCCGAAAGGGGCAAGTAAAGTACAAGTTAGTTTACATAAGTTACTTATTACGGGTTTGTATTTTCGGCAACACTGAGGCCAGATTCCGCCACATATATGCGACCATTTCTTCACCATGCTCGTGTTCCCAAATTTGATCAGTTCTCGGTGGTGTTTGACATCGGTTTGAACTAAAATATTCTTATAGCAGTGATTGCCTCTTAACTTGCTAACCTGTTTTGCCTCCGGAAGAACCAAGGAAGCTCTTGGCATCGTTACTGGGCCATTTGACAGCCTTGGGAGTCTCGGGATCCTGGTAAAGCCTCACTATATTCAAATAATCTAACTACTGTTACTACACATTTGATAGCAGCTTACAAGTCACAATTAAATCAAGAATAGAATAGCCCATGGAGATATCTGAAGACAACTGTGTACTCGTTACAGCCGTGCCGTCAACTGCGCCGTCCCGACGCCAAGTTAGATCAAGTTAATACGGACAAATTAACTTATGCCATCAGATGCCATCACTACCGCCAAGTTCACCCGTTTCCCTAAGTTAGGCCAAGTTAGGCCAAGTACGTGGACAGTAAACCATTTCTGATGAGCTATTATCGCCAAAACCAAGACATATTACTAACTCGCAAGCGTATAACACATCTCACGTCACTCTCCAACCTTACGTGGTCGTGTGCTTCGCCGCCCACGAACCGCAGCATTAACCGTCTCTGCAGGATGCACTTCGGGGCCACCCTCCTCTCCTGGACCCTCCTCTTGCACCCAATGGCTCCCATTTCGATGTCTTCCGTCATGAGCCCAGATTGTAAGAGGGGATTAATGCCCTTTGTCTGTGATGGTGGAGGATCCGATAAAGGACTACTGAATTCATAAGCGAGTGGTATGGCTGTAAGTGAGTTGATAGTAGTTGGTGAACCCGTGGAGTTCCAGTTATACTCCTGGCCATCGAGGTAAGCTGTGGCCGGCACAAAACTAGCCGGAATGCGCGCAGCGGCAGTTTTGTGCAGGACAGTCCGCATTTTACACCAGCAGAGGTGTGTGGGAATTCCCTCGTGGTCGCTCTCAGGAGTCTGAAGAACGATTTCTGGGACTGTTGAATGCCTAATTATCCCCCCCTTCTTTGCCGCTGCAAACGGGTCATCTGCAGATAGATTCTGAAGCTCTGTCGGGGTGAAACGGTAGGCCAGGAAGTATATCTGAAGGTCATCTTGAGAGGATCGATGCAAGTATGTGTGGAGAATAACGAGCTTGGAAAGGAAGCGGAAGACTCTATCCACCTAAACAAGAGTAATTAGGTTTGCTAGTTGAAAAAAGTAAGTAAGTAAGTAAGTATGAATAGGAGTCACTCACCTCAGTTTTCGCGTACACAGAGGCAAGCAGAAGTTTGAGTGCAGGGGACTCGAGTATGTAGGTATTTAAATCAAGTATGATCGCTACAATGTCACTAAATGGTCATACAAATCCCTAAATATAACGAGAAAGAAAAGGAGAAAAAATTTCATCTATAAACTCACTGTTAGTTCCCCGTCTTCCCTGCAGGCACAGCCACAGCTATGTGGGAAAATGCAAGTTAATGTGACAGTTATGTGGCGTGCCGGGCCCGGCAGCAGTGATAGGTTCTCACAAACTGTGGAAGAAGCTCGACACCTAGTAAAATAGGTGACAGTATGTTAACTTGCCTTGAACGGACAGCTGGTCACGACAACAGGCCGGCATCGACTCTGAAGGCTCCACAGGTAACAGACACCCATTGAACTGGCATTCGAGGCGGAACAAGGCTCTGGGGCTCTTCCTAGCGGTTCTTTGGGGAGTATATACATTAGCATGCTGTTAACTTGTTTCAGCATTGCTGAACTTATTGGAACTTATATGTGTGTAACTTTACTGTACTTGAACTTTTACTTAACTGTACTTGCGAAACTAACGTAGCCTGCTACAAGTTAACCATAAGTTAATTTTCGCAGGCTAAGTTAATTTACATAAGTTACTTGTGCAACCATCCCCTTCTTGTGCTCTTGGTCCCCGTATCTTTCCCCCCTCACTCCCTCGTTTGGGTTCTTCGCGCATTCTGGGATTCCGTATGTGCTAGATGGATTGGCTCGTGTTCCTTTTTCGGCCCAATCTGCTCACTGCTGGCCGAATTTTGTGCGCTCGGGGTCTGTCTCCTGTCGACGAACCTTTCCGTTTCTCCCAACTTCGATCTCGATGGCTCATCAAACATCCGGCCTTCCCTTCCTGGATCCCTCGCAACACTTGCCGCTGCAATACTGACGGCCAGTTCTCGGCTTCCACACCTTCGCGCCTTCTTCTGTGGGTTTGTACATCCCTCTCACGCATAACGAATATCCCACAGGCAGTTCTGGTGGCTGCCGCGGCGGCTTCCTGTTTCATCTCCGCTTGCTCTGCTTGACGGCCATTCAAATCTCCGTCTATTTCTTGGTCCTTCAGGAGCCCTTGATGATGTCTCCGTGCCGAACGCAGGATGGATAGTAGAACTCTGACACAGATGGAATAATCACTTGGATCAATAGTATTGCGTACAAGCGAGAGAACCTGCAGGCACTGTCACTCTAAACCGCGCATGGTGCTCAATATCCCCTTGGTGCGTCTCTATCCCTTGCGCAGTTTTCAGTCATTCATTTTGCTCATTTTCAGGGCGCTGTGATAGCAACATGCATCCAAGCCCACTATTGTTACCGACTGTATGTTTCGTACATTCTTATTAATTCGTCTACCAACGATCACTTTCAGATGGGGATTGAGTCGGAAGTGGTAGGTTGCCCCGATCGTGCTCATCCTCGTGAGCCTGGTTGCAGCAATTATCACCGTGCGTCCGGGTTCAGGCTTGCCAGGCTGCGCTCATAATACACCGTTCCTATTCAGGCATCCGTGATCAGGAAGAATGGTGCCTCCACTGATTGGTGTGTGTCTGAGAGTTAAGTTTCTGGCTTGCAAAAATGGCTTGCGCCCGTGCGGAATGGCTTATTTCGGACCTGGGCTTGGATTTTGGTGGTATCACAAGCCCAAGCCCGGCATTTCGGCTTGCAAGCCATTTTGTGCCCTATCACCCCATTTCATTTGTCCACTCCGTCTACCTCTTCCTCTACAAGGTGCTGATCGTCCCATTCCCGGGGCGCATCCATTTAGGCCGAGCCCCGCACCACAAATCGATCCCCACCAACTCTGCAGCGGCGTGCCCAAGTCCACCGCGACTACGGGTCATTAATTTTAGAGTTGCCTCGCGCCGCGGACTTGGAGCGTTCCCGCTTAAGAACCGCGTGCAGATTCATATCCTGATAGTCGCGGAGAAAATTACTGGCTATCTTTTTTCAGCCCTGTATATTCCACATGGTGTTACGGTTGTGTCTTGACGTTTCTCAGCATTGGGGATGCAGCTAATGTAGTCTCTCTCTCCTAGTCCATGTTTAATGCACACGCCCTCACCCTTGCACGCCCTGCAGATTTCGAGATGCGTCAACCTCGGACGATCTCGACTATACGGACGGCTCTGACGCGAAGCCGCGCAGCTGGGCTGCGCACATGCACTGAAGGTGTATCAGTACGTTGTGCCGTACTCGCGATTGGTGTGTTTTATTATTTGATTGCACTCACCCATTACACACACAAAGGTGTTTTGAATCCTACACATATGGCTTGTTTATTTGGGTATCCAGATGAACCACACATATAGCTAGACTTCTAAATATCTTCGTCGCAAAAATACACTTAACAGTTTCGTTTCAATAAGACCGAGAACCTCCTAACACCCACAATGTCAACGCTGAGTTCAGTGGCACTAGGGTTAGGAGGTTGGATGTACTTGTGCCACTCAACAAAAAAAAGATCACTCACATGGGTGGATTGGCTTGGGAAGAGGGTGGGGAAGACATGAAGAGACAATGGAACACAGTGGGAGGGCAGGGGATGGGCAAGGAGGCTGCAATGGGGGGGTGACAGGGTGAGATGATAGAAGTAGAGGCAATCAGAACTAAACATGGACTTGCAAAACACTCAAAAGTGTCCACTTTTTCCGAGTATTTTGTGTTTTGGGACTTGACCAAGTCAGATCCAAGGATGGGACTAAAACCATTGGAAAGCCCTCTTCAAGAGCTATGACTTCCATATTTACTTCATATTTTATTAGACTTCAAACAAATGCTTCAAAGAGCTCAAATGCTCTGATTTTTTTTTTTTTTTCAAGTATTGTGACTTAACCAAGGCAGCCCTGGTTTTTCTCTCTTTCTGATCTGTGACCTCTGTTACCTTTGTCACGGGCAATTTGGCTTATATCAGCCAATCCGGATTGGGAGTGCCGAGATTAGATTGGATCATATTCCCATACCTGAATATAACGAACAGCTTACTACTCCACGGATTCTTGACCAAATCACTCTAACCAAAAGTGAAAACTGACCGGAATAACTCTCTTGATTTTACTGTACATCTGCCAGCAAGCTTTTCCAGTGTCTAAGCATCTGCCAGCAAGCATTGATGTGAACCAAGAATATATAAGGATACTGATACTCAGCGGATTCTTGACCAAATCACTCAAACCAAACAGTAACCCTAGCACGTTTGTTTAAACAAATTGCGTCTAGACGCAAATGATCGTTTAAACACTTGATTAAACTAATCAGGTTTAACACCCACGCCACGGCCTCTTTCATCACGGGCATCAGCGCTTTGGTTTAAAGTTGGTTTAAGAACCCGTTTTAAACGAGTGTTTAATCACAGTGGGACCCAGGAAATGTCGCAAAAATACGGCTGAACCAGGATTCGAACCAACGACCACTGAGAACCCCCAAAACGTAGGCACCAGAGACATCCGACTGAGCCAAGAAAGACATATTAAGGATGAATTCTTTTCGGTCTTGGCAACGTCCTCCTCTTCCTCTTCTCGAGTTCAAAAATCTTCTTGGGTCTCTAATCAGTGGGATCACAAACATTCTGAAAACGTAACAGATTAATCAAGGATTAAACAGTTCGACGATTAAACGGGTTTAAGTTGGGCCCAAAATCCTATATATGAAACACCCTATAGGACGGTAAGAACGTCGTCGGACTACGAGAGTATCTGAGATGAGACACAATCGCGTCGCTTCGCTGTCAGGAGAAATGTATTCCCAGCAGGATTGGATTCCTCTCAGCTGAGTCGCTTCTCTTGCCAGGTACGCTAGTCTGACTGTTGGCAACATCCCTATGTCTCTTGCAAGCCACAAGACACTCCTAGAAGGGCGTGTGGATTGGTATTCCCGGCCAGATTGCATTCCTCTCAACTGAGTCGCATTCCTCTTAGCTGAGTCGCTTCTCTTGTCAGGTGCGCTGGTCTGACTGTTGGCAACATCCCTATGTCTCTTGCATGCCACAAGGTACTCCTGGAAGGGCGTGTCAATTGGTATTAACAGCCGGATTGCATTCCTCTCAATTGAGTCGCATAACACTCAGCTGAGTCGCTCCTCTTGTCCGGTATGCTAGTCTGACAGTTGGCAACATCCCTATGTCTCTTGCAAGCCACAAGGTACTCCTTTGGATCCGGATCGCCCTGACATCCTGTGAATTCTCGGTCTCTTGGGTTTCTATAAAGATTCTGGAAGCTAGACTAGCTTTCAAGCTACTCCAGCGACATTCTTCCCAACATGCTTTTTATCTCAACGGTCGTTGCTGTGCTTTCGCTCGCTCTGACTTCGCGCGCACAAGCCATTCAATCCAGCTGCTTGACTTGTCCGGGCACAGTCATATTGACCACGGCCCCCACCCCAGGCGCTGCAGTCTGTTCAAGGGGCACCCGCCGGAAGATGCCGAAACACTCGCTTAAAGTATAGTATGGGTCTGGGACCCCCTAATCCAGTTTTCGGACTTCGACTCAGAATGCTTCAAATGTGTTTAAAATAGGTTTGATTTGAAAAAAAAAAAAAATTTACCTGGAGCGTAAATTTCTCTTTCTCCGAGCTCTTCGGCGCGCATCCACGTAGGTACAAACAAGCAACCATCTATCACGGAATCGTGATTGTCACCTTTTTCACCCACGTCAGTCCACGTCCGCTGTTTGGTAAATTTCTAATACTTAACCACCTTATATATTGTCCAGGTCCATTTGTGTTGCCGTGGATTGAGGAAGAAACCAACCGATGCGTAGTACTGCAATGATGTCTGCCGTGCAAATGGCGGAGCCAGGGTGCGCAAAAAGGTGTGCAGCAGTAGAAATTAACACACCAGTTCCCTTATTTGAGAGTTTGCGCTGCAGCCATCAGAGCCATCTGATGGCTGCAAGAAAAAAATTCACAGGTAGCCTAAGTGCACAGTAGGCACTCTCTGAAGTCTTTTGGGTCACAATTAGACCTGAAGTCCTTTTCATTCTGTGGCTAAGAAACGTACAAACAGAAAAAACATTATAAAATTGAGTGATGGACCAATTAGTGAGAGAACTGGGTCCCATCATCTTCCATCAGGAAAAAAATGTTGTCATCAAAAGCGGTTCAAGCCATTAGCCGGCTGTTTGCGCGATGTAAAAAGCCATCAGATGGCTCTGATGGCTGCAGCATAAACTCTCTATTTTACGTTCCCAGACTGTATGTAGAAATAATAAGTGCTCCGGCATTTGCCGAAAATTGCCTCTTTCGACCAATTGATGGCGATGACGCGTGGTAATTTCGCTTAATAGTATAGTATGTGTCCGGTACCCCTTAACTCAGTTTCCTAACCCTGTGTAGCTGATTTTTTTTGTGGGTGCCCCTTGAGTCTGTTGCTAGTGAGTACATCTTTCAGCTGAGGCTCCGAGTTTTACTACAGTGTCCATCAACAGCTGCTTTCCCTCGCTTTTTTGAAAGTAGGGATTTTTGACGAAATTTGTACATTTACAAGGCAATTGAGACTTGAGTTTGCTATTTAATGAGATATTCCAAATTAGGCTGTCAAGTGACCTTGCACCGAGCTTTTATCAAGCTTTAGACAATCGGACGCGGTCAGTTTTTATTCATATATCACAGGTGCATTTGGTGTCGTGTCTCTCGTCAAAGAAAACTGTACGCGATTTACAATCTACATGTCACCTTTCCTTAGGTCCTGATTTTTTCAGCCGGCATCTTTAGTTCCGAGGGAATTTATAATTTATGCGACGTGGAGAAGTACAGAATACATTGAAGGAAGAAGCGAGCATCGGCACTCAAAATTTATTTGGACGTGAGGAGCCTACTATTGCCGTAGCAGTGGGTCAAAAAAAGTCGAAGTCGGAAAATGGGAAGAGGAACTTGCCTATTTGTGGTAGGATTTAAGGTGGTCCACGCAGTATGTCGGAAGATTTTCCCTGTGATAAATGAAGATGAGGTTCAGTGAATGAGATGTAGTAAATGAAATAAAATAACACCACTCCAAAATTCGGACGCGGGGAGTTAAGGCCTGGATTTCGAACTATACTTGGATGACGTTCTAACTTATACTGCACTAAGCCTTGGTATACCATGCCCTATTGACTTGCCTGCTCATCCTGCATGAATTTCGCGAGTAAAAGGTAAACGCAAGGTATTGTAGGTCTATGACACCATCTTTGCGATCACCATTTTGTCTCGCACCGAGCTCATTCTAAACCACACTGCGCACTTCGCCGGCGTGTACGTTTCATCTGCATCAATTCCCCAAAACTAATGACATCGTCTGACAGTCAAAAATTCTCCGTTAAGAACACTGGAAAGCCTGTGAAAAAATACACTGTTATTGGGGGTAACGGGTGACCCGACTAACGAGGCCGATTATGACAGCTGGCTGAGCCATATCATCGGGGTTGTTTAATCCGTGGGATAATTTGCTTCTTGCCACCACCACCAAGTGCCTTCCGTTCCGTTCCCCACCCGTACTACGTATACACGACACTATTCTTCGACGCCACTCTCTTACGCTGTTTCTTGTCAAGCTCCACTCAAGATATCAACCATCTCAAGCATTGCGAGTCGGCTTTCGTCCCCCACGCCCAGTCCTTCTCACCTTCAAGTTTAAGTCCCTTCAAACAGTTTTTGACTCTTATTAGATCTTGGGACTTGCTTCGATTCCGCCATCATTCTTCGGACGTGCAAAAGACAGCATTGTTATATCTTACGGGAGACCACAATGACAACATTTTTGATGGAGGTCCTGCTGAGGTCCTCGCTCACTCAGACCTCCAATTTCTGTAAAGGTCCAAATGACCTCTGTTCCCTTCTGTGGTGTACAAGCGAAGGCCTATATTCATATTTTATTAAACTTGATATGGGATCCTTGCGCACCGCGTTACTTTTGTTGTTGTTCGGTTTCGAAGGATTCAAAACCTGGATTCTGTAGGTGCTGTGCCGTCATCCCGAGCCAGCTTGACGTCGATCTCTTGGGGTCTACATTTCGCAGCCTGCTATGAATGTCAAGATCCCAGTCAACAGGACGCATTCGTCATCCCGAGCCGGCTTGACTTCGATCTTTTGAGTTCGGAAAGAGCAGATTCTGGGGGAACCTCTGCGGGCACCGTGCGAGCGGTTGAAAATTGGCGGCAGTATCGATCAAATGAGAAGCTGTACGATCTGGAACGGCAGAGCAGAGAGAACAAGATGTGGAATGCTTCAAGGGGATAAAACCAAACAGACCCCAATGAATTGGGCGGGTTCTCAATAGCACGATTAATATATCCATGCACTTCTATACAATATCTTATGCGTTGGTCCAGACTCCCGGACCAGAGTACTTCACGACAAATGTTTTCTAGAAACTGCGTAGATACCTGTCATTCTGGAGGTTTTCACTCAGCCCTTCCTCCTACTGTCGATCAGGTTAGCTTCTAGGCCCTTCTCTCCAAGCCCCTCCTTCATCCTCCTGTCGTATAATGCTCAATTTACTCCGCTTTTTTTTTTTTTTGGCTCTTTTAGAAGCTTTCTAGAAAGAGCCCCTGTGGACAAGAATCGGCGATCGGACTTCATAATGTTGAGATCCGAGTAAAGATGAGGGAGTGGGAGCAGCACTAATACTTTGTCATTTTGCGGAATACAAATTCGGATTATTTCCGCAGGCCTTGTTGACTAGGATAAGTGATCGCCAGTTTCCGATCTCAATCAGCGCAAAGCGAAGAAGGAGAAAGCAAAAACAGGCCCCGAGCGGCATAATCCATCACAGCTGCTCGCTATGCACCACTGATGGGGGTTGGCAACGTTCTCATGGCCGGAGGTGGAGTCCCCTTTCCGTCCCACGGGATCTACCGTACTTGTCGGCAGTGGTGTTACGGGGACATCTGTCCACCGCGGTATCTATTCTCATCTTATTCATGGCCCACTTCTCGCGTCATTTGTTCCCTGAGGCTCAGCTCAGCTCCTCCTGCCACACCGATGGCTTTGTCTTATTCTGCATATTCCTTCTCTAAAATAGGACTTTGACTTGAATTTCCATTAGGCACAACTTTGTTACTAGATTTAACTGGCAAAACCCCGTCTCAAAACAGGCGTAATTTCTAATGAAACTTTGCCAAACGACCATTTTTACGGCCTATCGTCCCCTAATTTTACTGGACAATTTCATGCCTAAGGTGATACTTCACTCAGTTTCAGGCCTTGTAAGCTGAAATGATGAAGTGACGTGCAGCGGGGATGTTCGCAGGTGGAGATATATTTTTATTGACAGAGACAATACTCTAGTACCCGTGGTCTAAAACATTCATCCAACACAATACAGAACAGTCCATGAGCGCCTGAACGGAACTTGAATGAAATGGCGTCCTGAGACTGCCGGGCATTAGTCAACCTAGACCTGAACCGGAACAAAAACTATTATCGAGTGCAGCACACCATTGAGCGATTGTGAAGTTGGTTTGCGGATACAATATTTCTTTCGCGAATTCAGACCAATGAAGGCGGAGGTCAAGACTTGGAGGTCTCGTTGGAGAGAAGGCCAAATCGCTCGGCACAGACAAGGATCTATGCTGTAAATTCACTCATTCACTCTGTTAGCACAATTACTAATGTCTCATGCTTCTCCCGTTGCATGAACCATATTCTCGAACCAAAACACGTCTTGTGTCAGATATATGAATCGAATCAATACCAACTGGTTCATTTTGCATGGGCTTGATTTTTTGTCCGTGACCGATGGGTGCTAAGGGGGATGTGGTAAACTCTCTGTCTCACGGGTTCCACACGCCGTATGGGATCCCGAATACCAAGTATACATAACAACGATTTGGCGATAGAAAACGTATAAATACCTGTCCTTCCGCACGTTTTTCACTCAACTCCTCATCCTGCTTTTGATCAGGTTAGCATACCAGCCTCTCTCCTCTTCATCCACCTGTGGTACGATTTCAAACTCACCCCACTTTTCTTGGGCTGCTCTAGAAGTTACCAACCAATCAGAATGCAATTCAAGGTCGCCTTCATCGCCAGTGCTCTCCTTGTCGCCTCCGCCCCGGCGTTGGGGGCCGATTTTGTGTGGCACGCCGGCGCGGGCTGCACCGGCTCTGTCATCGCCCGCAGCCCCGGCGTGAACCCGGGCGTATGCGTCTGGCTCACCAACGGCGGTTCCGCGAAATCAATTAGCTATTCCGGTGTCCCCACTGGCCACCACGCCAACTTCTTCGAGTCTGGCGGCAAACATGATCGCTGCACCAATGGCCCGACTATTGTCAAGGGCTCCGGCTCTGGATGTGCCACCGGGCCCACTGGGTAAGCCCTCTGACTTAGTCACAATTGGGAAAAAGTGGTGAGCTGATATATGGGTGTAGGTTCAACCTCGAGAGCTTCAACATCTCTTGAATTACCAATCCAAGCAGGCAGAGATAGCCGTCGTGTGGCCCGAGTCATAATGAAGCGATGTGTATTGAATTGAAACCTTTGTTAAAATCCGAATAAATCTGTTTCTTGAGCCTATATGAGCGACATACTAACCAGTCTGAGCTTGCCCTGGACGTGGCACTGAACGAAACGAGAAACGCCTGAGAACAAGAGAAAGCATTTAGACAAGCGCCGGCGTAGAAGGATTGGAGTCCGCTCTTCAAACTACATGATCGATATTGGAAGAAAAAAACGAATCCGATACGCCTCTGTACTCTCTGGACCCCTGTGCTGGCGATATCTGCACCTTTGGTGCAGACTTTGTTGCAAGAATTGTCTGCTCCACGAGGATTAATCCGTTGTTCCCCATTTTTGTTCATGGATCGATACCCCTCCGAACCACGATTTTAGGTGCCTAAGGCGCTCGTACCGTCTATCAATTCCACTACAAATAATTCAGCCCTGGGGCCAGGAAAACCGCCGGGGCACGTGTAATTTACCCAGACCTCCTGTCACTTTGCAACTTAAACACCTGTCCCGCGGGGTTTTCACAATCCTACTACGCCCAAACGTTTCTACTTCTACTACCTTTTATTACCACAAGTATGGGCACAAAGCACGAACCTTGGTAGAGTTCTGAGACCAGAACTGCGGATGTTGTTGAAGCCATGAAAATCGCACATATCTCTGCCCCATTCCATGCGCGTCTCACCGTTTTGGGAAACCGTATATTGCCTGAAAGCGGTGAATTCCCTCTACAACTCAATATAGGACTCGCACTTTTGGCAAATAACTGGGATTGTCATCGCATTTTATTTCAGCAGTGGACAATAAGTAATATTGTTACAGTATTACTGTATTTTTTCAATCAATTCGACAATCACACGTCACAGGGGGGTCTGTCGATGTCGAAATCCATTGCTCTGTAACGCGTCACAGGGGTTCTTGCCGAATGCGGCCCACGGTTCGTCACGCGAAAATCGGGGAAGACCCGTAAAAAAAGCTCATTTTTGCGAAATTTCGGGGTTCATTTGTCGAAAATTTCAGATTTGTCACGCAAAATTTCTGGGCTGTCGAATTGTCGAATCAGAAATTTCGCGTCACAGTCGTACCCCCTGTCGAATCGATTGAAAAAATACAGTACCCCCATACTACCTACCTACCCATCAAAGTTACAAGTTTCGCAAACCTAAGCGAAGTATTTTATTTTATTTTATTTTTTCCTGGACCCGAGGCCCTCAACGGTGAAGATGCTTAATATAGTAAAAAAAGCAGCGGAAACTGCCTTCGGCCGGCACGTCACAGACGCTAGAGTATGGCAGTCGGTGACTTCGAAGGAATTCCTCCCCAGAACGGCTGAATTCCTATGGAAAGGACTACACAACGCACATAGAATAGGAAAATACTGGACATACATACATACCTGAGTGCGAGGACCGCGCTATCTGTCAAGAATGCGGCGTCCTGGAAGACCTCGATCACATACTGGTAGAGTGCGCGAGCCCAGGGCGGGAAATAATCTGGAAAGCCGCAGAGGCCCTCTGGCGAGAACGAGAGGAGGAATGGCCCGAGTTGTCGTTGGGCACAATACTCGGGTGTGGCCTTGCTGAGTTCCGAGATGAGAGGAACAAGCCCAGGCTAGGTACGGAAAGGCTGTATCGGATCTTGATGTCCGAGTCCGCGTATCTTATCTGGAAGCTGCGCAATGATCGCGTAATCTCCCGGAACGGAGCTCCGTTGGAAGAAGGAGAAATAAAAAACAAGTGGCGATTCACTATAAATCAAAGGCTGCAAGTCGACATTGTACTGGCAAACAGGCCTCTAAAAGGCAAATGCCCCGCTCTAGCACCCCAATTGACTTGGTCGGGCACACTGGATAATGAGCGGAACTTACCGGAAAATTGGATACGGGAGCCCAGAGTTTTAGTGGGTAATCGCGCTTTCTCACCACAGACCCTCCCCCGGCAACGAAGCAGCCGTGGTATTGGGTGAGGCGACAGTCCCACACTACCCATCAGGTGTGCGCAATGCATTTCTCTGGGTGGTGGAAACCACTCCTCACTTGGAACTACTATTCTGAACTTTACGAACCGATCGGGTTTGTTAATTGCTACCGGCGAATGTACCACCAAAAAAAAAAAAAAAAAAAAAAAAAAAAAAAAACCTAAGCGAAGTAAAGATGTGACGAAGTGAAGAAAATGGCGCGGACTCAAACTTACCCGTTGAGCTGTGGATTGAATGAGTAGATTTGCAGTTATGGATGGTATCTGCTGACAAATCTCCCAGAAATGCGATTCTCACGTTGCTTGGATATATTTCCCATCTACTTGCCTTGGAAATGTTACGGTATGTTGAGCATGCTCACCAACTAGTGCCCCGTGATGCGCGCCTCAGCCGTTTCTGTACAATCGCGGTCGAAAGTCCGGAACATGCCTTGTTGGAGTGCCAGGTGTCACCAGCAGTCCTCAACTTGCACACGGCGTTCTTGGAAAATTTATTCCGCACTGTACCGAAACTGCAGGACAAAATGGTTGAACTCACCAGTGTTGAGTTTCTGAAGGCCATTATACACGAGCGCGTAACTATCGTCCTGGTTGAAAAATGCGTGCGAAGAGTTTTACGCGATTCCGCTACGACGTCCGTAGGGTAAATACTGTCTGAATCAAAGCTGATGATTCTAGGCCACCGAAATTACTGCTTTCTGTTGTCTAGGGTCTACCACGGAGGAATGGGAAAACCTGTGGGATCTGCGTGCTGGGGCTTGGATGGCAGAGAGTGGTCCAGGGACGATGGTGTATTTTTACTTGCTTTGTACACCGGGATAATTTCTAGAAACCGGCGTTTATTATTCGGACCGTCCCGTGTAATGCTACCCACCTACCTACCCATAGAAAGTTTGACTTGAGTGCCGTGAAAACTGATAACCGCTTAGCACCGCCCCGCCAGCCCGTGGCTGGCCAGATAGAAGCCGCTCACCAACGATTGACAGCTACGCGCTGCCGATGCCGTGAATCTGACGGTCAGTACAGGTTCACAGAAACTGGTGTTTTGGCTCCACAACCGCGAGTTGGCGGCACGGATTCGCGGCAACTGGTGATTTTTTAATCACCGACATCTTCGGTACTGAGCACTGTGAAATGAATGACAATTATGTTTCAGCCAACTTGGTCCCATTTGGGAACTTGGCGGAACTTCTCAGCCTGAGCGATACCGTGAACCCGACCCGCAAAACGTCAGCATGGGTTCACGGCAACTCGTATTTTGGCGATAGATAGGAATCACAATAATATTAACCAGACTAGGTCCCAGTTCGGCAAATGACGGGCAGTTGGAGGCGGGAGAACTAGGTGCACTTCCGACATCCCGCGACGACCATGTGCAGCTGGTGACTGTGTACCTTAGCCGTCGGCAGTTTTTTCAGTAGATGATGCGAGCCTTCTGAAGATTACCATAACAGCTGCAGAATTAACCCGTTTGCGTACAGTGGCTTTCTGGTGGTGCGTAAAAATGGCAGGCGAATGATTCCACAAAGCCATTTGCATCATATTTCGCATAATTTTAGTGGTGGAGCCATCAAATGGCTCCACTGGCTCCAATGGCTAACGATACCAACCAGGTGGCGATACCGGGTAGGTAGCGGCGTTGGACGGAGCTGGAAGGTAGTTGCGTGAATGAGGTATCTTCGGACTTCATGTTTGCCCCGACGGGACAAACCTGAACCATGTGATTCGAGGCATCTGCTTAATACTAATAGATATACGACGTATGCCGCCCTGATGTTGTCCTCCACTTGGCATCCGTCGGACCATCGTTGATTAGGCCGCACGCTCCCGCTCCTGCGAGCACTTGCGATGCCGTCGGCGTTGGGTGGCTCTTCAATGGCCCACCCAACAAAGACGGGAGAAGGTCTCATCGCGTTTCGTTCATATGGTTCCGTGGTTTCTTGTGCATCATTTCTGTCTTGTTCTTTTCAGAGACTCGCTAAACAGCTGTTAAACGTTTGTTGATTGTTTTCGTTTAGTTTAGGTCCAACCATAAACGAAAACAAAACAGTTGGAGCTTTACAGGGTACCCTAGAAACATGTTGCCGAGTTTGTATTCTGACTGTGCCGGGTGGGGCCTTACGACAGCGAGCGGAGTATTGAAAGACCTCGGCACGATCGAAGAGCGGGATATGACTGCATTATAATAGCACAACGATAGAAAGCATCCGATTACTCGAGACCGGTGGAGTAGCGGACCTTGAAAGGTTTCAGACGTAATTTCATAAATAGAGTGATCAAGGGGAGATGGAAATCACACCAGTGCCGTGCTCAGTCTCTCTATAAAATACGTTACTACCAGCAAATCCTTCCAGCAAATATCAGCAGCCAACGATCATGAAGTTTTTTGTCCCTACTCTCGTGGCTCTTGCCTTCCTCACTCTGGCATTGCCTACCGCTGAAGCTCAATGCACGCCACACTGTACCCCACCATCATTCTGCTGCGGCGATGTTTGCTCCCTTCCTAGACTTTGTGCAGTATGTTATCCTGTGCTCGCCGTTGACCTGCGTAACTGAGGCATGTTCGTAGCGCAAAATCTCCGAGTTCCAGTCCAGAATCGTTGGCAGAACCCCTGACAGCGTGGAAGAGGCTTGATAAGAGATGGAGTCATTCCGAAGAAACTCATACTCAATAGTACAGAGGAAATTTATGGAAACAGAGAGATGTCCATGCCATTGCAGCTACAAGTGGGTAAAGCCTAGTGAGCAATCTGTCGAATTAGACTTGCGAATTCGGCAGTTGTGAGGTACCACTAAGGACTTGAAATTTTCCGCTTAATGTGCACCGACATCGCTATGCACCACCTTTCGATTGTAAGTAGTTTCAGTGGACCCATTTATCAGCCAGATAAGCTCAACTTAGTCTGCGCTGCGAATGCATATATATTTTGCAGTTCTCAAGTCGAGCGTCAAGGAATGCTCGTTCAATCGTCAATTTTCATGCATCTCGACGCCACGTATAAATTAGAAATCTACTCGTACCTGTCTTTTCTGTTCTTTTCGGGGCTTCTTCTCAAGGCCGGGAATCGTTGACCACATTGGTCTTTCACGTTCAATGCTTGAGTTGTTCAGGCCGAAAGCCGAAACAATACGGGATGTTCAACATAACGAATACTTTGACCTGGGGTTAGCAGGAAAGCTCAGAGTCATCATCTATTCTACCGGGATTCATCTCGCAACTTGAAGGTGATCCACCAGGCACCCTAGCAGCCAGGACGGTTCAAGGAGCACCCACCTATGTCCCTGCCGCAGTTTCACAAACTGGCATAGTAAGACTGTGTTCGTGGCCTCTTTGGAAACAGTTTCCAGTAGCGTCAAGCAAGTGAGTTTTCTGTATTTCCGCGCCGCTATCTGCCTTCATCTTATCTTCTCTCTTCTTTGGATGCTGATTTTGTTAACTAGTACTGCGCCAGCTACGAATGACGCAGTTAGGGATGCGACCTCTTGCGGGAAAATGCGGCAATTCTTATTCTTATTGAGAAAGTCCACGGTTTGTGTCCTTGCTGCTTTGATGGTCCCTTTCGTTACCTGATTACATGACAGTCTTCGCATAAACTCCGGCGCGCTCACAGATACTGTGATTTTCATAAATTTTATAACCAGACTTCCCTCACTGTTCATTCCAGTGAATATGTCAATGTTACTTCTTCAGTTTAACACGCCAAACCAAGTCCTATGCGCGGTCCCTTCTTTTCATAATATCGTATGTTTGTCTCTTCAGTTATGCATCCCGACCTGATTATATTCCGTTCAGTTTGACTGGTCATTTGCGTGTCAAGCAGTGCGTTCAATCCTACAAATTTTGCAGCCCATTGACCTCGTTTAGGTATCCCGTCTCCTCAGAACTCTCTTCAATTCAAACCGGCGGCGACTTCTCGATTCTTTATGCAACTCACATACATTTCTTCCAAGTTCTGTGTGGCTCTTGTCAGTGCGCCTAATTTGCGAGTTTGAGAAGCCATGTGGAGGTCTTTCCTTGCGGTGGAGTTCATTTCCGTCGGCCGCTGGTCGTCTTTTTCTTTTCAGTTTGTCAAATGTCGAGTTGGTGTTGCACGTTTCGAGCAGACGACAGAAAGTGAGGAAGGGGACAATGGGGGATGGGTAGGAATTGGATTCAAGCCGCACCTGGATCAGATTTGGAAAAGTCGGAGAAAAAATTGAGCGCGGCGAAGGGCTGGACATGTTCGATGGGTCCGGAAAGACCAATAAAGAGTGGGGGAAGCCGAGCTCAATAACCGTGGAAGAAATCCGGGGTACAGATATGACATGCGCACTCAAAAGACACAACATACATAGACTCGGTGAGACGTGGAGGGCCAGAGGAACTCTCAACAGGTGCATAGACTAGACGTAGGTGTTTCGCTGCCGTTTCTAATCTAGTTGGGGCGGGTTGAACGGTTGTTGGGATGCGGAGCGAGTCAGGTGGTGGGAGCAAAGCAAAAATGTGCCATGTGTGAGAATGGGCTTGCTGCCGACAATCAATGGACGCCGAGCAGTTATACTGGAATTCCGGGTAAGAGTGGGGTCGAAATATATCACTGCTAATGGCATGAAACGTAGTTAGGTAGAACTGGCAGATATGATTAGTGTGTATCGATTCTCTGGCGATCTGTGGTGGGAACCCGCAAGGCAAGTTGAGTGGAATTGAGTGCACGGCTGTGTTGGGATGGAAGAGAGGTGGAGATTCATCGGAGCTCAAGATAAATGAGCCTACCCTCCATGGCCGTGACTTGACAAGGGATATTACGAGTGTGATGCGAACCTCTTGATCTACCTTCACTGGGTTGGTTACACATGGCCTCGGAATCTAGTCCGAATACTGGGGAAAATCAAGCATGAAGGAGTAGCAGCGTACATGTATCGACAGCGGGTACCGATTGAAAGACAAGACTACGCCTAGGAAATGGAGCTAGACAGCGGCTTATATGGTTGTGTGCTAGGGTTGTGTACTACAGCATAGCGATCTTTTGTATACGATGGGGTGAGAGGAGAAGGTGGTGGGCGAAGCGAGCTGATAGCGAGATAGGTCATACGAGTGAGTAGCACGCTAAGATGGAATCATCGCGACGAGTCCTCATTGCTCCGCCGGCGAATGCGGTCGCATCGCAGGAGGCGCGCCCTGGGCGACGAACAGCTGCCCGAGATCCACCCGACCCGTGTCCATCCTTCCTCGGCGTCCAGCGACTTGTGCCGCGGCTTATGGATGCGGATGTGGGGGAAGGAATCAGGATACAGCCGGGGGTAATCGACCGCGGCGGCGAGATAGAGCAGGGACAAATGCTCGAGGAGCAGGGAGGCGAGTGCTTTCGCCGACGAGGTGCAGGGGCGGAGTGGCGGCAGCGCTGAGTGGGAGCGGTGACGCGACGGAGCTGCGTATATTCGGATGGTGCCTGCGTGGAGCGCGGGTGAAGTGGAGGCGTATTCGCAGCGCTGCAGAAGGGCAGGTGCAGCGGGGGGTGATACTGGCATCCATGGGCGAGGGGGGCGAGGGGGCTGCAAACGACGCGACGCTTCGTAAGGCAGGGGTGTAGACAGCGGCGGCGGATGGGGGGGGGGAACGTTCCTGCTGCGCAGACGACGGTGACGCTCGGGGTTAGGGGCAGCGAAGCGCGCAGGGGCGGCGGCTTGGACGGTGGGTGGTGACGTTGAGGTGGTGCAACGAGGAAGCCCTGTTGATGCTGAAGGAAACGCGCGGTTGCGCGACGAAGCGGGGGACGGGGAAGACACGGGCGAGATGCGATGAGTCGATGAAGACGAGGTAGCGGAAGTGGGTTTGGCCGAGGCGGACGAGGGCGCAGGGGTAGGGCATGTCTGCGGTGCGATTAGGACGAATGATGCAAACGATAGGGGGAGCGGAGCGCGGGGGTGTGCGTGCAGCGTGACGAAGAGCTGGTGGCGGGGGGGAGACGAGGAGGGAAGGTGGACTCACTGAGAGAAGACCACGGCCTCCAGAGCGAGTCGAGCGCGCACAATGCGCGAGGCTCCTCCATCGAATCCCTCCGTCGGTTCAAAACAGCTGCGCTGGCACCGTAATTTGGGGCTCGAAGACGAGCATATGGGCGGCTGCACATCCCGCAATGTCCTAGCACGGCGGGAGCGGAGATTATAGGCCAGAGGCGCGGTGGGTGCAGCCTGAAGCCCGATGTGCAGGTGAGAGGCGGCGCGCGAGGAGCAGGGGCACGAAAGAGTGCGAGGGCGGGCGAGGAGCGGCGATTAGAGATGGGACTGGAGACGCATTGGCGTGCATGGTTGACGGAGGGTTGAGGCTAGAAGGCCAGTGGCGGAGTGGTACGATTTGATGGAGCGGCGGCGGAGTTTGCGTTAGCGGCGGCACTGAGCGTCGTAGCCCACGGCGACGACAAAAAGGAAGGCGCGCGCCGTAGTTGATGGGACGCACAGACAAACAGCTCACCGCCCGGGATCCGAATATGGAAGGTTGGGTGTTGGGAGGCGGGGCGGGGGCAAGGCAGGGTAGGAAAGTGGTTATCGTCGCGATACAGTAGGACAGACGCATAAGTAAAGATGAATAAGGAATATATATATATTAATTTATTCAGTCCATTTCGCTTCGGTACAACGAACTTTCGGAAACTTGGGATTTCGCCCAATACAGGTGAGTTCCTGACTTGCTTTACCACAATCTCGACAGGGATAGCGGCACAGCTCAACTTTCCTGCGTCCAGGACAATTTTCGACATAGCATTTACGGCAAGTTCGCGTATGCCGTGACCGTTTTGGTGCGGCCTCGGATTCCTGCAAGGAATCACCAACTCGTTTCTTGGACAAATTGTCCAGAATGGCCTGGTGAGAAGGCGGGGGTAGTTGCGGCGGGATGGACATCTGATCCATGGTTGTATGGCTAGATCCGGTAGCAAAGCTTGTTGCTGCATTCGTCGAAGCTGCTGTGGTACCACTGGTGAATGCGGAATAAGCGATGGGATCGATGGATAATCGAGACGACAATGGAGGTGATGGCTGAGACCCTGCGGATAACGGCAAGTCAAAGCTTGTTGTTCTATTCCTGGATCCAGCTTCGAACTGAGCTGTGGTGATAGTAGACGGACTTGTAGTGCCACTGAAGATTGCAGAGTGCGAAATATGAAGATTGGAAGATGTCGCCGTTGGAGATTCGGACGGAAATGAAAGGAGTGGGGTGTCGGGGACAAGCATTCCACTCGGCACATAGTGTGGAGTGAGAATTGTTTCCGGGACTGGAGGTGCCATCTTGAGACGTTCTGGGTCATGGAGCTGGGCCATAAGCGGTGCCCGAACATCTGCCGACATAGCCTTCGATTGCTTCACGTTGGTATTAGTCTGCCAGTCACCGTTATAATAACCTTAAGTTGTTCTGGGAGCGGAAACCAATTTAAATAACGTAGAAATAAGCAACCTTTGTTGGCCAACATACCTTGTAATAAATATCCTCGCGGGTATCTGCGTGAGCATTCCAGATCTTAACGCCTTGATCCACCTGCAGCGGCGAAGAAAAGTTCCCGAATGAACTTGGGGTAAAGGGCCGTGGCTGCGCCCGGCATGAACTCGTACTTAATTTTTTTCCCGGTATTTTATTTGCACTTCATTTGGGAGCTGCCGACGGATGGAAATGATCAATTAAACACAATTATCCCGTTTATTTGGGACCGGCCGACCACAGGTGCGTGCCGCCATGAGGATACCAATTAATTCGAACGTTTATGTATTTCCTATTTGCACCATACGTCCCGCCCGCTAATCTGCTAACATTAACCCTATTCAGTCGAATGATCGCCATAGACAGCGTAAATGAAGGCAGTAGAGTCATTGTCAAGCGATGAAAAGAACTTGTTGAGCAAGATATGGCCTAGTCCAATAAACAGTGGGTGACCGGCTCAAAATCGCCAAAGTGGTCAGAGACGGAGGCAAATGGTGAGATGCTAATCCGATGCGATCAAATATTGATCGACATATTGATCCGCGGAAGCTTTCAAAATAGCAAAGCCGACAAGAGTGCTCACAGGAACGTAAGGTATCAAGATCGCAAAGCCGAATAAAAAAAGACAAAAGCACCAATATTTGATATATAATGACATGTTTTTGGGAATTTACAGACTAATTTTACGGTGTTGTATATGGTTTGCGTGCGTATGGAGGGGAAAAAGGCAAGATAAGAGAACTGAAGGGAAAATAAAACCCATCTACTCGTCGTTGGGTTTGCCCATAACAATAACCCACTGAATGTTGAAACTCACAGCGACCGAGCGATCCTTGTTGTTGTACGAGGTCGCAGTGTAGGCGACAGCTATGAAGGACCCGGGAATAACCTCCCCATCTTCCGTCCCTTCGTATTTGGGCAAAACAGCCGCCACATTTTCGACGTCCTTGTTAAGATCGAAGGGAGTATGACGGCCATCGTAGACGGGAACTAATATGGAATCAGAATGCAATAGATGCAAATGGATAGATTGGACTCACTGTCATCGTCACATCCAAGAACAGTCTTGAAACCGGTGTCGTCAGTCCTGCGAGAGGTACCCAATTGGGAAGAAGGGCTAAGCACCCCAGAAATAGCGAGTGCCTTCGAATTGGACTGTTCTGAATAAATAAGTAAGCGAATGTTGGGCCAAAAAATAAGAGGAAGAGCTCACCACGAGAAACCGGCTTGTACGACAAGGATCCAAATGTGATTACGTCCGCGTCAATTTGGAGGTGGAATTTCCGCTCGTTAAAGACCATCGCAATACAACCAACTGTGCGCTCTCCTTCCTGCGCATGGGGTCGCATGGTAACGAATCGGAGAGAAGGAGTATCCGGCGACGGACGGCTGCTGACAGTGCGGTGCTGAGTGACAGAGGATTGAACGCACATCCCAGTGGAAATGAGAATGGCAGGAGTCTCCCCAACGCAAACTGTGTAGCGAAATTTATTCTTGATGTAGATAGGCATGACAGCCTGTAGCAACTTGGGATTGATTCTAGCGGGATCGACGTAGCGCCCTTGTTGAACGAAATCAAAAAGCATGAAAACTTCACTGATAAATGAGGTTAGTGGAAGAAGCAAATTTATGCGACAGAACTCACTCCTCAGGGAGGTAATCAATGACCTGGAGCCAATTGCTGAGCAGCATGTACCCAGGTCCGACTTTGCTGCTCCAGGACAATACGGTTGCAGACCTAAATAACTGTTGGTAAGGGCAAGATCAATAAAATAGCGGATGACAAAAGCTCACCACAGATTCGGCAAATCAGGATAGCGGTCAACAAGCATAGGGTCCTGGAGAGCTAGATCGAAAGTCTCGTCAATATCTGGAAGTGCACTGGGATTACGATAAGAAACATTTATAGGTAATGCACTGAAAATGTGACGCTCACCCGACGCGAATAATGTTGTTCTCCTGCAGTACGACTTGTGAAGCATTGTTAGACTTGCGTTTGCCACCTAACCCCTTTCGTGCAACAGTGCCCGTAGGCGCACCAGGCTTATCGATCCCAGAGGCAGAGGATATACCCGAACCAACGATAGCCGGGGCAAGATCGCCCCCAGAAGCAGAGTCGGAAGCCACGGATCCGGAGGACTGACCCAACATGGCAGGCGTTGAGACGGCTGAAATAAAAACAAGCTTACAATTATGCTAATTCAGTCTAAACCGATCATCTCACTGCTCGGTGGTATACAATTAGGGCCAGAGTGAGCTCCGAGCTACTGGCTGAGTCTCAGAGATGCGATGGAGTACAAAGGATAAGCCATACGGTGACTATATACGATACTTTAAACAATGTGAGGTCAATATAGTGTCCCGAGAGCTTGTCGCGAGAACTCGTCTGATAGTGACCACAACTCATATGTGAGGGCGGTATCACGCAGGATTGCTAGAGTCCATACCAAGGAGAGTGTACAAATATCCTATTTATTTAAACACTGCTACACGAAGACAAACCTCAATGGCGGGGATTTGTGCCCAAAAGGTCCTTGTCGCGACAATAGTTACAGTCGCGACAACGATATCTAGTCGCGACAAGAAGAACTTCTCAGGAATATGCCGAGACAAGTCACGATAGTCGGAACGACTCGCGACTACATCCCGTCGATCTCCGAGACCGATCACAGCCACGTGCACAGACAAGTGACTCGAAAAGTCAATCCCGGAAATGTCCGCAGACTCCGATGTCACCCGAAACTCCGATTGATCGGAATGGTCAGTCACATGCGATGTCGCGATAAGGCGTCATTGTGTCGTGATAGGTCGAAAACGCTCTAGACCTCTCGTGACTAAGGCTAAATCAGTAATAAGGCTCACGCCGAAGAGACGCGACTGCTACGGCATGTTGCAAATGGGTTTAAAGTCCTTAAAATAGAATGCCGGCCGTTTTCGTGGCCTTGTACATAATTCCTATTATTCAATTTCCTTATATAGCATGTACTAAAATGGACTGTAAAGTAGTATAAAAGCAGAGTAGTTTTAACGCGTTCTGGACTGCATTTCCCTCATAGTTATTATTGCCGTGACTATTTTTGGTCACAGTAGTGATTTCTCACGAGTTTAGTGCACGTCTGGAGTTCTATTTATACGCGGAGATTTGTTTATACATTTCGGGGTTTGTACTTAGCCCCAACTCAGTTAGATAGTCAATACACATTGTGATTGATAACCCAAAAGTCATAAGCTTAAGTGCTGAACCAGAAAGTCTCTCGTGAGAAGCATCTCGCGATAAGTTTGTAATCCAGTTTGAAGTCGCGACAAAGTGTCAAAGCTTTAAATCAAAGGTACTACTAAGATTGTAGTCACTGTTGGAATCGTTCCAGTGAGTTCGGTCGCAGTCCCACGTCTAAAGGTACTATTGGAATCAGTCCAGTGAGGCTGATCGTAGTCACTGTTGGAATTGTTCCCGTGAGTTCAGTCGCAGTCCCACGTTACAAGAGAGTCCCGTGAGACCTCTAAGTTCAAGTCCAGTGTGGCTTCAAGTTGTCGGAATTAGCTTACATGCGTTCGCGACTGAGTTTCGTTTCATTTCAAAACCCCCGCGATTAGTGTTTCTCTCACGAGAAGCTTTAGTTGTACTCACGAGTTCTACTCGCGATAGTCTTGAGATACAGTTTGATTTATCTTCTTTCATTTGCACAATTGTCAACGGTGTATCTGCAGTCAATTCTGATTGACAGGACCCAAGTACATTAAATATTGAAGAGCACTTTGTGTAGTTTGTTTGTTGGTTGTGTGTTGGTTGTGGTTCGATTTGTGTGTCTCGTACACATCTATTGGATTGTGATTTTCACAACTATACTCAGGTGCACCATCTCAGCGTGACAGAACCCATGTTCTTCGATTGAAGGAACAGAAGAAATTCTCTGTAAGCGGAACATTAAACAGCGACTAATGAATAAAATAAAGAAAACAATACAGACCTGTACTGTTCGTTTGTAATGGCTGGAATCGGCCTGAAGTCAGGTTCGTCGGGAACTCGTGTGGTGGAAGCAGGGCGAGTGTAGCGAGTATATAGAGTGTGCTGAGTGGTCGGGGCAGGTCCATAGCGTGCAGCAGACATTGTATGGTCTCCAGTAACAATGATGGAAGGCGAAGGGGCTCCAGGAACGTTGTCCGTTATGGCACTGGTTAAAAGCATTAGAGTCAGTTAAACAAATAGCATATAGTGGAATAATTGACCCTTTATATCCATCCGTAACCAGCTGGCGATAGCCATTGGCGGACTCGACGTCAAGACATATGCGCTTCGACGAAACTCTACCCAGTACAACTGTTAACGGAAACGAACGGGATAATAAGAATAATCAAATCATGACATACTGGTTAGAGCCGTCCTTGTCGTCTAAAGTGTCTGAGCTTGACGGAGATTCGAGAGGCCTTTTAACAGACTCAGGAGGCGGAGTGGCTTCCCATTCGATTCTGAACAGCAGACGGAAAAAAGATACACAATCAATAATTAAACGTATAAACGCAAAATGCAAGGATAACATACTGAGTTTCAGACACAGTGTCGGCGTCTGCACCAGGAGAAGTGTCTTCAGTAGTTGAAGCGAGTTTCCTGAATGAAAACAAGATAAAATGAATGATGAAGCACGAAACTGGGAGGGACCATACATACTTTGGGGTTTTGCCGCCGGTGGTGATACGGGCAGTGCGACGAACGGCTTTCCTGAAGAAGCATGAGTCGACAAGAATAATGACATAAAAAGAGGGAGATACCCAGCAGAATCTCCGAGAGCACGACGAGGGGGCATTGGAAAGTGGGACGCCCACAACGTTCAAACGAGCGTTGGTTATAAACGGGCAGGAAACGAACAGAACAGCGGCCTAAGTCGACATAGGGGGAGGCGGACGTTATCACAGGCCGATGAACAAAAGCAAAAATACGCAAGAAAGTTGGAGCGAACCGATTATATCCGCTCCGCATCATTTTCGATCAATCCACGGCCACGTCTGGGAGCTGGCCGATCGACGCACAGCAATCTTTCTTTCCGGCTGATCAGAAGAGATCGAGCTATAACCGGACGGCCCCAAGATTCTTGGCAAACCTATCAAACAAATCATGCAATGATAATCGGGATCGATATCCAAGTGTTCCTCGATCGACCATGGCAAGAGACTGAAGGAATCGAAATTGCCGAAGTTCATATAGGAGCCAAAGGGCCCGCGATCGGACGGGTTTGTAAATATCCAGTCGTACCCTCATGTGAGTGGAAGATCTATCCGAGAATGAATGGAAAAAAGGGAGAGGAAATGTGAGAATGGGGTGAAGTTAGAGAGGGAAAGCAGTGCGATCAACACACGTCATGCACCGTTATCGCACCGATCAAATGAGAAACCTTCCCCAAACTACATATCTAGGCGTATAAGAAGGGTGAATATCGGACGAAAGGAAATCATCTTGCAACATGAACTCGTTCTACGACATAAACGCAGCCAGTGAGTAGCAGACTCTCAACTTCTATTATTATTATTAACTCTGACAAATTTTGAACAGAGAAATCGATTGACCGACTTGCCGCATACATGGCGACCGAACAATGGGCACTCAAGAAGGATTACTGCATCGGTCCTGCACACATGGTAGATGTGAATGTTTAAGTAACATTCAATTTTTTACATGATACTGAACCGTCTACAGATCAATAACGTCACTGCCAAAGAGGTTGGATTCCCCAAGTTCCACAAAGCTGTCATGAAGGACCACACTGGCGATGCACGCGAGATAACGTTCACGGTAGTGGGAATGCTGCTCGATATGGAGCTTCCGCCTGTGAAGCGTGGCAAGTGAGAATATATTTAACTCGGACATATGCACCAGACTGATACAACGAGCAGATTGAACACTCGCAACATACCATTCTTTCACCAACATGCAACTATCGCTGGCCTGGGTACCGAAAAATTCGCGCAAGCCATGCAGAAAGTTATGCAAGTGGGCGTAGAAGTGGAACTAGCGTTCAATGACGACCGCATCCTGCCATGGTCCCCGTCGGCTGGAACAGCCGAACTTGGGGACATATCCAGACATCTTGTAGATTTTCACCATGGCCAATGTATTTCTAGGCGTTGAGCGGCCGTAAACTCATGCCCGCAGAAACGTGACGCAAAGACGTGTCGGATCATTCCGAATGCGATGGCAAAAAAAAATTTTACAGTGTTTGCGCATGTTGGTATTTTTCACCGAGTAGGGGGTATTTTTCCCCGAGTACGTACACATGTACAATGCTCAGCCACTAAATACACTAGGTTTTTTTCTAATAAAGCGATATAAATGACTTCACACAGCCACTAAAAAGTACCTCACAGTTTTTTGTCACTGACCCTAATTAAGGTCCCCCGAGATATGAAAGAGACGATCCTTATTACATAAGTACTCGTAATTACTTCCCAACATCAACTTGCGGAACAATTTCTTTTCCGCAACGTTGTGGACTGGAAGCACCGCTTTTCGGGTTCCTTGAAGCGAGGCGAGGTGGTGATGCAGAATCGGCTTCAAGGACGACTTGAACTGAGCCATCCCCGATTTAATTCGGATATCCTCGGGGATGAGAAGAACTCCCGTGACTTCACTTGTCAGTTGGTAGAGGTTGCCGTTCACCCAACCAACCATCTGGCGCGGGCTCACAAGTATATCTTCGTTATATGAAAGAAGCTCTTGAAGCTCATTGATCAACCAGATGCAATAATGGCCTCTGTAGCGCTTGCCAGTGCTGTTGAAAGTTCCGACCTGTATAAAAAGTAAGTATTGAGTAATTATAAAGTGAATCCAGAAATCTTACCAAAAGATTGTGGCGTAAAATAAAGTCCTTGAGGCATGCGTTGATATGCCGAACGGAGACACCTGATGACCTGATGTAGGTAAGCGAGATCGAAGGTGCGTATGAACACCACCCTCGGTGTAGTTGGTTCCCCGCATGCAGCGATACAACATCAACCCAGTTTTTACCTCAATTCCCAGTTGATAAAAGAGCGAAATTCCAGGAGGGTCAGACAAGAACCCTTTCTGGACAAGTACGAGGACATTCTTCGCAACTGCCCATGCGGCAGAATTAAATAAAGGCAGCCCGGTTTTAGCATCTTTGAGGTGTCCAAATGTTTCGAAGACTTTGGCAACAAGTGGATAGAGCTCCTCTGGTGGGGGGATTATCCGTTTGCAGCGGCGCCAAAGCCATTGGGGTGATTGACGGAGGAGCATGCTCCAAGTCTGTGGCGGTGATTGTCGCATACCCCAAGCAACGATGCGGGCCTTGTCGGCTGCGTCTGGGATGAAAATAGCATCACGGAGAGCTCTGGCGAATTCGACTCGAAGGCCGTGGACCGCTGAGATGTAGAACATATTAAAAATATGAAAGGCATCCTTGATGACCCGACTCCGGATGGCGCTTTCCAGTCTTTCCAGTGTTGTGCAGCTTCAGCGAGAACATTTTCCCCCTCTTGTTGGCTTGCGGAGTCTGGCTGAAATCCCTGGAGAGCCTCAGGTTCATGCGCTGCGCCAGAATTGATCTCCTGCGACAGCAAAACACCCATATTTGAATCCTCCGGGTTAGAAATGTCCGGTGGAGGTGTGTTCGGTTCGGCAGTGGATAGAGGGTGATGATTTGCGGAAGCTGAAGCTCGGTTGTCATCCGGAGATGATGTCGGAAAAATCCTGATCAGCTTCGAACGTCCTGGGACGCATCCCAGGACGTCGCAAGGTCATATGGTTTTAAATGGCTTGCAGCACAGAGGTAAGAAATCCGTAACATCTCCCGAGACACGCCGTGACTCCCAGGCTGTCTCAAGGCGCCTGGGTGACAGCCGACGTACTCAAGGTTTCACAAGCCCTGTGCACCTCTCTCAACAGCCTATACATGCAGATTTCTCGGCTCAGAATATTTGCATCGGGGCACCAAAAAAAACGTTAAAATCAATGTATTAATCAATACTAGTACCACAGCTATGAACTACGACGTAGTTGTAGAGGGGCGGCGGCATCCAGCGATGTGTAAGGAAGGAATTCTAGAATTCTACATTGAGTTAGCAGCAGTACGCGAGACGGGAACACCTTATACACACATTGTAAGAGTGAACATCATAACATAAAATGGAATTAAAGTCCTGAGCACGGTATCGTTAGATAATGGCGGAAAGAGAGGAGGCACGCATACCTGTCTAAGGCGCCAGAATCAGCCCTAGAAGCAGGCGAGCGTGCGAATTGGTGCAAGTAGACGACCTACCCGCGTTGGCGTGGGTGGTGAGAATCAACCCTGAATAAGATCAGCAGTTGGCGGCTGCAACCGAAAGATCACATACCCGTGTCGACTGAGGACGGTGGGGACAAGGGGATGGTGGTGGCTCGAAGGCAGGAGAGGTGGAGTCACGGCGTCACCAGCTGTTGGTTGATATAGTGGGTGACATCACTCGCTCCACCTCATTGATCGCATTGGAGCACGTCGTCCTCGGCGCTTTACTCTGCCTAATTTTGGGTGGGAAAGCAGGAATGTATTATATTATTGATTGCATCGACAAGGACATGTATCTACGTGTTAATAATATCAGTTAATTTTTTCTGCCCCACTGCTCGGAGTGAGTCCCTCCAAACTGGTTTAAAGGGCCCTCAAGGTTGCCGGGATTTGCGTGCACCTTGCCACGGTCTGGGACACCTTCTGAGTCACTCTAACATGCCTCGAAACGGTCTGAGACTACTTCCAAGTCGCTCCGCTACGTCTTTGAAGCCCTCTGAAGCCGTCTCAAGGTCCCAAGTAGACTCAGGCCGTTGCAAGCGATTTACCATTTTTCCGACAGACTCCGAAGACATACGATTCGAAACGGCGTGTTTCCGAATTGAGATAGGGCCCTTCGTCCATGAGTCGTAATAATTGCCGCTGGGACGAGGACCTCGGCGACTTCGATTGCGCATCGTGTCCGAGAAATACTTATTGAGTCGTAGGAGCCATTTAAGGCTACGATTCTTCTCCGAGCGATAAGCCGAGAACGATCGTCGTGAAAGAGCAATACTGGTGTGTCCAGTGATACATCCTGAGGGAGTGGCGAAGGGACTGGGACCGGAGCAAGTGCATCATAGATGCACCGACAGGCATGTACATCGAGGGCTGCATAGCGTACTTGAGAAGTGGATAGCAGGCCCTCCCATGCATTGCTGATCCGCTCCGCCACATTTTTATCTATGCGCTTGCCAAGGACTTTAGCGCAGAGGTCAGCGAGCCCAATTTTGGCGGAAGTAACGACTAGGCGTTCTTTTGCAAGCTGCGCAAGATCGACTGCGCCAACAAAAGCGTCCGAAGATTGACATGTCTCTTGTAGATATTTGAGATCCCCACTGACAGCGCGCCCGATTTTGAGTATCCGAGGATTGGCCAGAACCTGCTTCAATTGTAAGGGAAGCGTCCCGCCAGCTAGCATATGACCGATCTGTGAAAAAAAGCTTAGATTACACCTAATCAGCAAGTAAATCCCCTTACCTGGATGATGTAGATGTTGTCTTGGTATTCGACCTGGAGAACTGCGGTTGCTCCACGGCCTGTAGCATAGCCGCGGTCCGAGATCTCGACATTCCATTGAATATACAAATAAAACCAGCTCTTCACCGTCATCATCGTCGGGAAGATCCGCCAAAATTCCTCGAAAGACTTCGTTGATGCGCGCGACATCGTTTAGGACGATAGGGGGATTTGATGGAAGTTCAAGCGCATCGAGATGAGCATATTTCTCGACGGAAATGACCGCCTCACGCAGGGAGGGAAAGGATCGCTCGAGAAAGGCCTTGTCGGCCATATTATCGGTGAAAAATACTTTCGGCTGGTAGTGGCCGTAGCGCTCAAGCGACTCGCGCATTCGGTTCAATGCAAATTTGAACTGAGAGTGTGATTTGTGGCGACAAGATTGCAAACTCGAATTTCACCCTTTTGGTTTGTGATCGTGAGAAGGGCGATGAATATTTATTCACCATTGACTGTAGCGATGTGCTTGGCCAGCTGAATAAGATGGACATGAGTCGTCTTATTTGAAGTGGAGACCAGGCAACCTACCTTGAAGCTATGATCTATCGGCACAAATAAGCGCGGACAAAAGTGCTACTGCCTGATCGAAGTCATGTTCGTGCGACTCAATGAACTTGTCGAATAGATCCCGTAACCATTGGGAGCTGGGAACGAAGCCGTGGTAGCCCTGCGCGGAGGTGTCCTCGAATGGACGAAAATCTTCGAATTTCTCCTGGCGCCAGGCAAATATATCCTTGTTCTTGGCCGGAGTCGACAGGTAGGAAAGATGGAGCTTGTCATAGTTCTCGAGATGCCGAACGCGAAGAGCATCAGAGAACTGCTTTGCGCCCATGCCGCTGTGAAAGCAGGAGCGCATGAACATGAACAGGTCCTCCGATATTCCGCTTCGTCGGGTTAACATAGCAGGAAAAGATGCCGAGAGAGCACGGGATAGCTTTTTGAGAATTCGAGCATCCCAGCTACGAAATGTAACTGTGGCTTGCCCGACTTCGGATGAATGCAAGTTGGGCAGCGATAGCGGTAACCTATGATCCAGAAAGTGCGATTCAGATCAACACAGCGGCGGGGGTGAGGTGCAACCCCGTCGCTAGTAAGGCCAGATTTGTTGCAAATCGGGCAGGGGATCCTTTCAGGTGCGACTAAGGCAGCAGGATCCCACAAAAAAAATGCGGCCTTGAATAGTCGGTCCGGTGAGAGCGTTTCGGGATCCTTCTTCAAGCAGAAATACGGGTCCTCGACCGGGAACCAAAAGGTATTGTGATTCCGGTAGAGAGGGGGGAGGCCATCAACATGTGCACTAGATTACTTGACCTTGGCATCGAACTGGATGGATCTGGCGAATTTGAGTCCTCTCTGCCCGTTTCTTCGTCACTCTCCTCGCCATCGTCATCCTCTCCGTGACATATTCGTCATTTTCATCGGTGTCTTCCGGCGGATCGAGAAAGGGGGAAGCTTCGGTAGTTGGAGTGTTAAAGCGAGTCGATGGTACTGATGCGGACGCAGATGGCAAGGGGTGTAGGACCGGCGAGGGAGCAGAAGAGGATGGTTGCGCAAAAATGGAATGGAGCGAGGCCGGTGTATTCGTGCTATTCTTCGAGTGTATGACTACAGGCATCCCAGGCACCGTCTACCAAGAATAATTAGCCCTGACACCGAAGTTAAGACAGAGAAAACACACCCGGCGACCCATATGAACTGAGAATGGCTGAGTCGGATGCTTGGGTGGTCGACCAACAGGCCGCTTAGTTTCCTCGGTACTCTCTCCCGCAGCTTCTGCTGCAGCACGCACTTTTTGTAACGGTCCAGACCCATGCGGGCGACCACGCGGCTTGGGCGGCGCATCGTCGACAGGTTTTTCCGCTGTTTTCTTGTTCCGCGAACCCTTTGGGCGCCCGCCACGGCTCCGAAGAGCTGGAGTTGGGGAGCTACGATGTGAGTCAAACTCAGCACCACAATTTCGTGAGCATTCCGAGGAAGAGCGAAGAAGAGTGCGGCACACACCTTTGACCTCGTAAAACACTAGTACTAGGCTCCTGCTCGTCAATGCCCGTAACCGGTGGATCCATTGTCGACAAGTCTCGGATCTAACTTCTAGATATGAAATGAAGTGCTAGTAAAATGATTACACACTCTGGCCCCAAGTCCGTACGATAATTCAACGCCTTCGGGAGGTAACGACAGAGACCGACCCAAGATACGCAGCTGCTGCGAGGAGAGGAGGTGCGATGCTAGACGGTGGAATACGGTCGGGTCTACGGGTTGAAAGCTCTAGATATGACTGCAGTCCCAGTTTATAATTAGCCTGACGTGACGCGACGCGCGACGCGCCGAGAATGTCCAGCGGCGAGAAGATCAAAAAGAAGAGAAGTGCTGACTCAGACTGACCGCATCACGGCCCGGACATTTAAACTCCGCTTACTATCGGTATCAGTATCGACCACTCCCATCAGTATCGAGCCTGAAATCGTGTTTTAATATTTTAATGCTCGCTGCTCCATGCGAAATTTGTTTGGGATTGACAATCGTGGGCTCGGTCAATCTATATTTAGATAATGCTCGCGTAATTCTGGCACATCTCGTCAGAACTTCTGGCACTTCAAACTGAAAATGGTGAACATGGCAGTTTGAAGAATCTGGCGGAGTCTGGCACGTCTGGCGCCATGTCAGCCAGACAGACCAGACCAGCCAGGAGCGCCAAACACGATCCGTTTTGCTGATGTAGACGTACCTATAGAAGCTCATAGCATATAAGCTTTATTAAATCAGCGAGAACGGAATCGGAGCGCCGCATGCTGTAACCAGCATAAATAGAGCTCCTCGTCTCTCTTTCGATTTGCCTCTAGCAATGCTGCTACCCAGCTACGTTCTTTTACTCCTTCTCATGCAACTATGTGCTAGCAACCCTGTTGCCAGCGACGGACTGGACGGTGCAGATAATCTAGTCTTCTCCAATGCACAGCAGAGTATTCAAGGGAATTTCAATGGAGACCTTTTCCTCGTTAATGGCCAAATTCACACGATGAACGCAAACAACGACATTGTCTCAGTAGTGGTCATCAAAGACGGTAAAATTGTCTACCTAGGAGGCAACCAGACAGATGCGGAGCAAGCACTCCAAGGCACTCGTCCCCAGCTCATCGACTTACACGGGCGCGTGGCCATCCCGGGGCTCATCGACTGCCACAACCACATGGTGCTGCTGGGCAACCGGCCGGGGCACCATACACCGCTCGAGAATGCATACTCCATTGCCGACGTGCAGGATACCTACACGCAGCGCGCAGCTGGAGTTCCTCCGGGGGAATTCATCACCACCATTGGCGGGTTCCACCCGAACCAGTTTCGCGAGACGCGGCTGCCAACGCTGGCGGAGCTCGACGAAGCTGTGCCAGACAATCCAGTGTTCATTTCATACGGCTTCTTTGGGCCCGCGACGACAAACTCCCTCGGCAAGAAATTCTTTGAATTGCTTGCTCCGGAACCGGTTGTTGTAGCCGCGAACGGGACTATCACAGTATTACTCGAGAACAACAAAGCTTTACTCGCGCTGCGCCAGCGCCTCACCTTCTCTGAGCGCGAGCGCGGGGTGCGCGACGCCATGGCGTATGCTACGTCACTCGGGGTCACCACGCACCTGGACCAGGGCGCGTTCCAAGCGACGGGGTCGCCGTCCACCGACGGCTCTGGCCACGAAGACAACTATGCCATGCACCTGCCATTCCTGAGCGTGTACGACGACGGCCAGGGAACCGTGCGGCTGCGCACCAACTTCTTGCACATGGACGAGAGCGCCGACGTGCCAGCCCTCACGCAGCGGTTGTTGAACGCGTTCCGCTTCTTTGGAAATGATATGGTCCGCACGGGCGCGATCGGCGAATTCATCGCGGCGAATTACTCGGGCGGCCCTGTGTTTGAAGAGGCGGGGCGGAGGATTGCCCGTGCGGGATGGCGGGCAGAGGTGCATTCCATCACGGAAACGGACTACCAAACAGAGATACAGGGGTTTGAGGTGGTGGATGGGGAGGTAGGGATAAAGGACCTGAGGTGGGTGGTGGCGCATGTCCCGTTCATCACGGAGGAGTACCTCGCGCGGCTGAAGAAATTGATGGGAGGGGTGAACTTGTCGGCGTATCAATATCTTGCTGGTACGGGGCCAAACGCCGGCCCGCCCTATCGGACGATCGTGGATAGCGGCATTCCGGCAGGGATTGGTGGGGATGGCATGCAGATTGCGATGATGAACCCGTGGGTGCAGATCTACTATGCCACGACGGGCAAGAGCGCGCTAGGCGAGCAGGTCAACGAGGGGCAGCAGATCAGTCGGCTGGAGGCGCTACATTTGTACACGCGCGCAAACCAATGGTTCCTCGGCGGTCCAGACGAGAAATTGCTTGGAACGCTGGAAGTTGGAAGGTTGGGCGACATTGTGGTGCTAAATGATGATTATTTTTCGGTGGCGGACGACCAGCTGAGGAAACTGACCTCGGTGTTGACGGTCGTAGGAGGTGTAGTCGTTCACGATAGCGGTTTACTCAGGACATAGCCGTATTGACTATCCGTCGATCATGGATCTTGGCGCAGGCGTTGACATCGCTTCTCTTTTTCCTCCAATTTCCGCGCTGATTTGGCAGCCTGCACACCTTCATAACGCCGTCCGAAAACTTAAAGACATCCAGCACAAATTCCCAAAATAAGAAGCACTCGACGCAACTTCAAAATCGACCGAAATCTCGATATTACCGAGCAGAGGTCGAAGTCAGTATGCGGAGAACAGTTATTTTAGTTTGTTTGCAAGGAAGGTGTGCACAGATGATCATTGATTTGATTAGTGCTAGGACGGTTCGGTTCGGTTCAGGGCTTTGTGCTCTGAACGCTGAACCTGAACCTGGCGTCCGATAGTTTGGGCACATGCCGAACCTTGAACCTGAACGCGACGTTCAGGTTCAGCGCATTCACTGCGTTTCAAGGCCTCGTCGGCAGAGCCTCTGCCGAGCCCCGTCGGCAGAGCTCGGCCGACCCTGATTTACGGTACACCGGGAAGCCTCTGCCGTAAGAAATTACGTCTCGCAACCCCTCTCAATGCATTCGGAGGGCTCAATTTGGTCTGGGGACTAATTTTGGTGGAAATCTGGAGGTTGAGAGTGGCAGAAAATATTTTGTGTGGAGCTAGTCGGCAGAGGGTAGGCAGAGGCGTCAACCCAGGTCGGCAAAGATCTGCCGATCAAGACTCGGCAGGGTTTGCCGCGCCGGGTCGGCAGAAGTCCACTGACGTCAGCCCAAGTCAACCTACTCTGCCGATCCGCCCTTGAAACGCAGTGATTCAGTTCGGTGTTCAGAAGCGTTCGAACGCTGAACCGAGCGCCATTTTTCCCTCCCGCAACGCTACTGAAATTTTGACAAAATCGAAATGTATTTGAAAGATAGCTAATTGTTCATTTCATCATCCTCGGCTTCATCTTCAGCCGATACCCAAAATCCGCATCAAGCTCCACAATAAGGGCGTCAATATGCTTCGCTGCGATGTCCCCAGAAGTAACATGACCATTACGATAGGCACCTTTCAGGAGCTGAAGTACTTCGAAGAGCTCAGCGGCGAAGGGGTTTCGGTGCTTAGTGTTGGGATAATGACCACGTGAGCAAGCTCCCACACTGGATCACCAGGTTTGGCTACATAGCGTACGTATTTTACGAGTATATACGAGATTAGCGGGAGCGGGACTCGGCTAGCCTAAGCGAGTCCCACTAAGCTGTCTGAGTCCCATCTCAGCCCCACTAGCTATGCCGTTGTCGGATCAATATAAATGATATCGGCCAGATGCCGTGTTCATGGAAAATAATTCATTTACGAGGCGTATATAACTAAAGTAAATTGGACTGGGGGGAGCGGTGTCCTCGCAGACCCCTCATTCGGCCTGACGGTCTGTTCCAGTGTCGTAGGTCATTGCTGATTGTTAATAAATATTTTTTCCATATTTTTGAAGTGCAGTTTCGCGGGGGGACTCCCCCTCTTATCGCTCGCCGCTAGGCCTGCTGCGCGGAGCTCACCGCTCGCAGGGGGGCTTTATACTGACTTGAGGTGCGTGTATTTATTTTTTTCGGCTTTTTCTACCTGTCTTTTGACTTTCAATTGGGGGGGGAGACCTCTGCGGACACCCCCACGCTCGGTGCTGCGCTCGCCGCGGGGCCAACTGCGTGATGCTTACAAGCTGGCACGCATTTCGGCTTTCATTCGATTTGATCCTAAACCCTCTCTGTGGATGTCACTCCGCAATGAACAATGAAGCGGAAGGACGCCAGCCCTTGGACATGGCTTCCTGGCACAACGGGGGATTTCGTACGGATATCCCAGCCGTTGGCCCTGAGCTTTTGTTCGCAGTGAAAGAGAAATGAGGTGGAAAAAGGAAGGAAATGAGAATATAGATCTGCGGAAGGGGTAAATAGCCGAGTCCCACTAATCATATTATCTTTCACCGATTTTTATGCTGTTAGTGGGAGTGGATGAGTCCCACTCCCGCTAATCTCGTATCTCGTAGACCGGTCGATCTGAGTTTGAATTTACGATACGTGTGGGATACTATTGGTCGAGGTTGAACAGCTAGCACGGAACAATCCGATATTTTGATGCGGACCAACCAGCTCCGAGATTGCTTCAAGAGGGCATTTAGAACCAAGGAAAATGGCTCAAGATGTTTTATGACTTGAGAACTCGCCCCACTCCTTGTGAAAAAAAATGCACTCAAGCGACCTAGGCCCGACCCTTGAGGTACTGTCGGGCTCAGGATATCCCACGCCCTTCCCGAGCCGAACCGAACTACACTAAGCGGACCTTTCCGGGCCGCAATCTATTTTGTAGAAAATGACAGTACAGAGCGCTGCAGCACTCTTTCGTGGACCGGTTGTCGGTTTACACCCTGACGCGCCGGTCTGATCTGAGATCTCTTACAATATATGTACCGTGGGCAATCTCTCGTCCACTGTCGCCTTCCTTCCCATGTAGGGGCTACCTTCAAATTCCAATGCTCTGGCCTGACTCTATACTTTTTAGTGAATCTACCTTGGAATCTGCTTGAGCAGGACATGTCTCCTAATGACCATGTGTATTTCAATTGCTATTAACATAAAGGAGGGATCTTTAGGACGGTTTTTATTACTGAAAGCCCTTATTACTCTGATTCACTCAAACAGTCCTCGAACTTCAGCCCCGACTTGCTCTATATCGGGCTCTTTTGGGCACCATTTTGGCCTTCAAGGGTGGTTTCTCAAGAAACCTGGGTGCTTAATAAGACTTTGGGAAACCAGGTTTTCGAGTAGAATTATCTGTCAGCTTGTGCACTTTTATGAAGAGAGTCATTTGGAAGTTAGCAGCATTCAAGCAAGGATAAGTTGATTTCTGTTCAGTCATTAGTTCCAAGCACTCTTGGTGAGTCTGTTGGCCTCTCCACCCCATTCCGTGCACGCCCATTTATGCCAGGGGTAAAGCGACTCCCAATTCACTTACCAGGACAACACCACGGTCAAATGGCACGAAAGAATGCACCAGACGATAGCTGTAGAAGAGGAACCCGAAAGTGCCTGAATTAGAGACGGGAGTTAAATTATTGGATTCGTGAAGAGGACTCTGATTGGGCGATTGGGGACACAGATCAACTAGTATTATCGGCCGGATTCTGGCTGACCACGTTGGGATATTTGGTTCATATGAATCCCGTCACCAAATGTCACCAAAAAAATCAGGGTGTGTGGGGGCCACGAAAGACAACCATATACCTTTTTGGGTTTTACCCACCCTCCCCCTCCCTGAGCTATGGGTGAAAAACCCTGGCCCTCAAATCGAGGTTTCGGTCACTGTTCAGTGCAAACCAGCCGGACCATGAACGAAAAAAGGACACTTGCCCGTTCCCCTAGGCCAAATCTGAGTACTTACATCTGTTTGTATACATCTTGCATTGTTTTCCTCCATAGGAATTCCGAAGCGCACAAATATTGATTGAGATATGATTATTTTATGCTGGAAGTCTGAAAAGTCTGAAAATCTAGAAAGATCCTCTGCACTTCGATATCTAAAATTTCTGCGCATACATACCATGGGTACCATCTAAAAGCGCTCATTCAGGGCTGCACAATGAGACAAAAACCATATTTTTATCGTCAGAACTGAGTTGACAGTAGACCTCTAGATGCCGAGTGTAGCTGGAGATTTTGCGCTTGGACCGGTGATCTGCCAAAATAGCTTCAAAAACCTCTTGACATTGACGTCATTGGGTTTTAATGCTTCAAAACTTTTCGACACAACGCATTTTGCTCACCTCGGAAGTCTCGGGCATCTCGGCTACCCCCATACCCCACCACGCCCTCGTCCAAAAACCCGGCAACCCGGCAAACCCCCGCCCCCAAACCCGCCGCCACCACCACCCGGCGCGCCGTCAGCACCCTGCAGGTTTCGTCGGCAGGTGCCGAAAAACCCAGGTGCCACACGTTCCATACCTGCCATAACCCGAAGCCGGCTGTAAAACCTTTCCTGAAACGTTCCAAGCCCGCCACGAAACCTCCCAAACCTGCCACGAAACCCGCACCACCCGGTACCATCTCTGCCGGGTTTTCACAGTGGATGCCGAGAAACCCGCGAGTTCCCCCCGCCGCCGCCTATACCAAGCTCGGCAGCGGCCGGCACGGTGGCGCTGTGTGGCGCCGGCATCTCTTGGCTTCTCACCGTCACCGACGTCTCCGCGCATCTTGCTGCGTCCCACCGATACCCAGCGGCTTGCATGCACCTTTCTACTCTACTCTCCCTTCCCTTCCCCTCCAATGCACCTCACCCGCGGCACTGAGACAATGGCCCCATATGATCTACCTCATTCGCCTTCCACGATCTGTGCTTCCCGGCTCTCGTCAAATATTCCTGAAACCTTCGGAAACGTACTCTACGAAGTCTGTTCTCCATTTCTGTCTCTCGCACTCTGCTGTACAACTAGAATTGTGCTCTGTCTACCAATTGCAATCCCCCGCTTTTTTTCGTCTTTTCCTGTCCTTCTACACGCCTTCATCTCCGTGCTTTATCGGCGGCGCTCTCGGACGAGTCCCTGCACGCGTCCCTACCAGAAAATGCAACTTTAACGGCTCCCCTGCGGCACCGTTTGCGCCACAACGCAGCGCCGCCGTAGACCGCTTACCCCATGCTCCCGGTGCGCTCGTTCTTCCTCCTTTTAGCTCACAGGTCTACAGACAAGTGTAGGAGCGAGACTCGGATACATCTCCAGCGGTCTTGGTACGTCACATTCGCATATATTCCTTTTTTTCGCTTTGTTCGACTAATCGACTTGAATTCTTGTATGGTGCACTATTAATTTGCCGCTCGATTCTGTGGTACAACACAGGTGGCTATGTCCAGGAGTCTTTTGGGGAACCCGCTTGTGCAACATAGCCACCCGTTTTGTACCACAGAACGGAGCGGCAAGTTAATAGACTTTCTTCCGAAAAAAATGTACTTCCATTCGGTTACAGCCAGCCATCTCGTCTCCATTGAACGTATTACACGGGTGTTGGTGACTATAAATCTTGCTTAAGTTTCTCTCGACTTCTCTAGTTGCTCGCTGCTCCGATTCTGGGACACGCTTCGCCTGAAGGGATGCACCTTCAAAACCTGTTAGTCCAACCGGTCGTTTCATCAATAGTAGCATCACTCACTGGCTTCCACGTGTGAGACAGCAGAACGTGTTGGCTGGGCCTGTTTAAATTACGGGTTTAAAAATATCCTCAGGATTAAGGAGCACAGGACATACACGGGGGCTGTCGGCCAGTCAGTATCATTGCATACAAAAAAGGCAACACAATGTGAAACTCACGCAGGGAGCGAAGGATGGGCATGCGGGCAACTATAATTTGGAGGGTATCAATTAGCGCAACGTTCGAAGCACCGACACAACACCCACGGGGGGATCCCCACCTATTGACCGAAAGCCCATCAGTCATCTCTCACAGGTCCTGAAGTACAAGGCATTTACAAATTACTGCCATAGAGCCCTGAGTGAAAGCGAAGATGAGGAGAGCGCTCGAGATGAACTTGACGAACATTGTGAATGGGATTCAGCGTTGAAAACTCTCCTCTTATATATTGAGCTGGGCGTTGGATTATCCGCATAGAAATGTAGCCTCCGTAATCAAACGTACGAAACTACGGGCCAACGCGGAGCTTAACCGATTCCTATCACGGGTCGCGGTTTTGTGTACGGCGACCTTGTCCAAACAAGTTTCAACCAACTGCATCCTCATGGTCTTACCATTCGGACTCAGGCACGGAGTATTCAACCATAGCACACTCAGTGGTACATTGGGCTAAGAGACCAATTCGGTATGCGGGAATTCAATTGAACGGTGACTAGGTCTGCGCCCGACGGCGACGGTAAGCGTCGTACTTGGTGTCAAGTTGTCGACACATGAACTAAAGTTGGAGGGTGAGTATATATATCTGAAACTGGTATTTATAGCAGGCCGGGCATAGATTGTTACTATTTGTATAGAATCGTGGGATGCAACGGGATACGTTACCCCGCTGTGCCTGGCCGTTATTCACATACTTGGGGTAAAGGGCCGTGGCTTTGCCCGGCATGAAACTCGTACTTAATTTATTCAAAGGCAACCTAAAACATAATATAAATACAATTGATCTCACTGTCAATATTGCAAGTATTCAGACATCCCTGTGGAAGCCCATGTGTAACACCATCTTGCTCGCAGTTGGGACCTGTCAAATCGCAGTGTCAGAATCCCATCATAAAACTAGACCACCCCGTTTGTTTTTATAAATCTAGCAGTGAAGTGGTTATGACCATGGTAGACAACTCCACGGATAGCATTTCGATGGTGTGTATCCCGAATATCAATGTTCAACACAGAGTCATAGGAAATATTCGGATCTGATGAAGAGGCTAGGGTAGGTAGGTAGGTAGGTATATTCCGACGCAGTCCCATCAGGAAACAGCCGGTGTCAGTACTACATACATTGCGTCAGAATATGTGTTACGGGTACCCTCAATCTTCCGCTGATTGATCTACCCTCCATTTCGGAATTCCTATTCTGTTGTCATTATTCTAGTATGAAACAAGTACTCTGGGTTTTAAAACATCGTGCGTGGCATAAATTTTTATAAACCTCGAAAGTATACTCGGCCAGACATTTAGTAACATTTGAGTAATGTCGATGTTTTGGTACAGCGCTCATTTGTGGAGGAAATCCGCTGAGATTCCCGTGCAAGGAATATATGGGGAGATTCAACATCAATTCAGGTGACACACATTCCACAAAAACAATAAGGCGCAGAGTTAAGTAAACTCTGAGTTTCCTCGACAGCCAATAAAGACATAGTTCTCGCCTTCCACGGCTGTATTGCAGAATTGATCGAAGAATTTCAATGTGATGAGCATGTGGCACTGGCGAGATGGGTAAATCAGATATACTTCAACACTAGAACTGGAAGCCAGTATTTGGCTGGAAGACACTTGTCTCGGTGAATAAATTTATAGGATAGAGTGGTTGTGGATCCCGAGACGGTGTCTGATGAATTCGTGTTGAACATCTGCCAATGTTTTAAGATTGCCGCGCGGGTGTCCAAGCAGACTATAAATCCGAATGTGCGGTGCGGTTAACCTGCACCATGTGTAAACAAATTCCCTTGGGAGGTGGTATGCAGTTAATATTAATAGTCAGCTGCGAAGGTTCCATTCACCACGTTCCTAGTTTTGGACGCTTTTTTGAGAAAATATTGAGAAAGAACATCAAGTTCCAATGAGGTGAAGATAGCCCAACAAGAAAAATGTAGCATCGGCAGCCTCAGGCTTCTCCGATGCAAATGGCAGACAGTTGTGCCTCGACAGAAATTTTGTCGCAGTGGGGCCCAAAAGTGTCTGTGAAGTGCGGGAAAAGTTATTTCGTGCAGGGTTGGTGAAGCCAACTCATCTGTTAGCATGCCAATTAAGGTCTTGAAACCGTCGGCGAGATTATCATCTTGGTTTACGACATACAACGTTCGAGTATACACCATTATGAGCCAATAATAAAAAGCGGCTCATGAGTTTCATCTGGCGGGAGAAAAATCCTCGTGTATGAACAAGCTAACATAGGTATATGTGAGCTATCGAGTTCTTGGAGTCGTCAAATCATGGGCCATAGCCAAAAACCAACTTGACTTCATTAGACTCCAAATCAACTGATTTTCCTCACTCAAGATGAGGATAGGGGCGTGAGACACATCGGACCGCGATTCCGCGTGTCTCCGAAAGTCCCGGAGCCCTTGCTCGCTTGCCGATACCGCCCGCGCGCAAACGACGCGCAGATAGCGAAAACGTCCATAGTGGCCTATCTCAGTCTCTAACATTAGACCAAGGTCTATACTGGACATTTTGATGGCTGCCCTCGGAATTGCGACAGCAGATCCCCTAGTGTCCACCATTTCAGCCTCTTGCATTAGCCATTCTAACCATGCTGGGATTCCCAGTCATGGCAGTTTTTATAGGAGGTGAGCGGGTCTCATTTGTCGTCCATTTTGTCGGATAGGAGACAAGAGCAAAATAACAAATTGAAAGATCAAAGGAGCCCAGGGCAAGAGAGAAAGCAGACGGCTTCACGGCATGAGAGCGTAGGCACAGAGAGCGAGGCACTGATGTGGAGAAGCATGCAGAATAGATTATGTGTGTCAGTGGGATATCTATGGACCAAAATAGTGCAGTCCTGCTTTGCTGGGCGGCACGCGCTAGGGGTCCGCCCTGGCCCCCAAATTTCCTTTGATTTACCTTCGGTCGAGTCCTTGCAGGCAGCGTGGTCCAACACTTCATGTTCCAGTCTTTTCTACCTATGTACATTGCACTGGACCAGCTACACTGGTCGCGCCGAGCGGATGGCCGAGTGGATGGCATGTTTGGTCATGTTAATATTACAATACGATAGAGGGTGCATGCTTAATCAGCAAATAGATTCGCCATACCACCACCTTCTATCACCTTCTAGACATCTTGACCAGATGGCAGCACTCGGTGGATGGTGTCCTTTTATTGCGGTTAGTTTTGCGCATCCACCATTGCCGCAGACAGCAGTCGATCTAGACTTCTCGGTCATTGTGCTACCAAGGCTGTAGTTAATCGTGAATAGAATAATCTTGACGGACCCCACACCTGATTGAATGTATTATTTAAGGATTGTTTACATGCGATATAAGGACGCAATAGTTCCGCAGGATATTGCCGAAGCGAGGTTAGTCAGCAGAAGATGGAGATGTAAAGACTCCCAGCACGCGAACACATGGCGAGATAGTTGACAAAGCTAAGAAATATGGTGCCCGCAGAAATGAAACCCGTCGGATCATTCCGAAGGCGATGTCAAATTTTTTTTTTACAATGTTTGCAGATGTTGTTATTTTTCACCGAGTAGGGGGTATTTTTCCCCGAGTACGTACACAAGTACAATGCTCAGCCACTAAAAACATTAGGTTTTTGTCTAATGGAGTGATTTTTTCAACTACACACAGCCACTAAAAAGTGCCTCACAGTTTTTTGTCACTGACCTGAATTAAGGTCCCCCGAGATATAAAAGAGACGATCCTTATTACATAAGTACTCGTAAAAAGGACATTCTGTGCCAGCGAGGGCCACTTATCAGTGCTACTGAATGAAGTACTCAAATAGCGTTCACCGTGAACGGCGAACGTGGGATGCAACATGCCATGACTCTTCATGCCTCTTAATTTATACATTGCCGACTCCTGAGCGGTGCCGATCAAGCGGCTGCTACCCGGCCGGGTGGCATCAAGAGAACCACATCTATTTACGAAGGCTTTACCGCGGACAGACCCTCCCGCAGCTTTTCAATATATCAAACGGTCATTCCATTACAGTAACTGTGAAACAAGTACTCCCAAGCCCGGAACCGGGTGAGCTACGAGAATGATGCAACACGTCTCACCGGACTGACTTGAATATATATTATAGGCGCAGTATATCAGAATTTAACTAGCTTTATTCTTGAAAAAATTCTTGGTAACTCACCTGGCTGCCCCCACTAGTGCCCGAGCCACCGGTCCCACCGGCTTGACGCAGCCCCGTGCTGTATCCATTCCACCATCAATCTCGCCTATTCGATGCTCCACATCTAAACTTGCCACTCAGTCACGGCCATCTCTTGACGCGCCCCATTTAATGCCGGATAATGCCGTCACCACCTCCTTTGATGCAGCCCATATCGCCTCGGCCAATCCCGCCTCCTCTGCCCCGGCTGCTCCTCTCAGCGCCCGCACCAACCCATCGATGACTTATTGGACACCGGTCAATGCCGGCTCCTCCCCAGCCCCCCCCCCCCACCTAAACTCACCCGGCACCCCGACAACGCGCACGGACCACGCTGGCAGGCGAGATGTCGTCTGCCTGTGCCGCTCCCCACCGCAAGGGCCAATAGCTCCTCAATTTGCTCACTGTCGTCCTTCTTATATCTGCTTAAAACTTTGTGCTAACCGACCGTTTCTCTGGAACGCCATCTCTGCCCGCGCTTTCGTCTTGTAAAGTCCGTACTTGCTCGGCATCGTCCTGCAGCCACCACCAATGTATTTTACGCTACACTCACTTTATTGTGTTTCCTTCTGCTCCTTAAACATCCACAACTGCACCATTTGCGCGCTTTTCAGTCCCCCTCGCCGTTCTCCTGTCTTTCTCTGCTCCTGGTTTGACCATACCCCATACACCCGGCGACGCCCTCGGACCAATCCCCCAAGTACTCTCCAATTTGAACTTTTGGTCCACCAGAATTCCCGGTTCCGCCAATCGCGCTCCACTCGAGCGCCGCCGTGGCCCTCTTCCACTGGTTGATCGATTTAATAACCAGGCTGGTTGCACCCTCGTTGGAGCACCTTACTCTGCGAGTTTTTGGACCTAGACATATATCCCCTTCACTGGTGGTGCAGTGATGCCGTGTCCGAAATCTCCCCTGGAATACCCTGCGGCCGCCTCTTTCCTGCTCCGAAAGTATTGATTCCCTTGACCTGGACACCATGCACACAGGGCTCCGAGTGGCTGTCGTGCTCCGCTATGGTTCATACCGCCGGGGATTGACTTCACATCATTGCCATCCTTGAATTTCTCTATCGCAACACTCTTTGCAGTGAATCCCCGACCCCTGCCATTCAACTAACCTTGGGCTTGTTTGGATAATTGCTGGAGGACCGAAATTTCCGAGTTTCCGATATTCATTCAGTTGGGTCATTGGCACCTTTCTTTCGACATTTTCTCGGCGACACTTCTCATTTGGTTGGGCCAGTTCTCAGTCCACAGCGCTGACAAACCCTGTTGCTTTTGAGGAGAAAAAGGGACTGGGTACGCCGCGCTATTCATTCTGCGATCTCAAGACCGACGCTCATGTCAGAAAAATACCGACATCGGCTGGACAGCATTCTGGCTTTGTTTGTTCTTCGACTGTCTGCATCTCTGTATGGCACATATACTGTCCAATAATTATTTTGCACACAACTCAGCTTTTTACAGGGTTTTGAACTACATCTGAGCAACATTCCCACAACTTTGCCTTTGGATTACTTCTTTTAAATTAAAGATCACAACTTTAATTCTCAGCTGCATGCAACCCTTTGTTCATGTTTACATATCAGTTGAACTTCGCTGTGGTTTAAAAAATTGCGGACTTTTAAAAATGCTGAACAGTGATGGTTTGTTTTGCCAATGTCCGTATTCGGTGATCATAACATATATTAAGGCCCTCCGGGCATCCCTGGTACCTTTGAGCCGGACACCGGGCTTTCTGTAATGTTTCAAAAAATCGCACCATCTCACGGTCAGGGAGCATGGAGACTGAAACGCCGCTCATGTTCACGCGTGCGACTATATACAACAACTTTTCTGAAACAAGGCCACCCAGTCACTTCAATCATAGTCGCTCTCCTTCTTCATGCCACCCTGGGCCGCAGTGAATTCGTTGTACAAGACCTGCAAGTCTGCGATCTGCGCAGCCTCGATGGCGTCCTTCGCGTCCTTCTCGACCTTGAACATCTTCAACTGAACTTCCTCCTCCTTAGCCCTCTTCTCCTTGCGTTGGTGATATTCAAGGAAGAGCGTGGGTATAGTGTCAAACGCAGGTGCGGGCAGGTGGTGGCAGTGCAAGGCTAATATTTTTTGGAAGTGCCTCACATCTTTCCCGATGTTTATTCATCGGCAACGAAGGGAGGGAATGACTGACCTACGGGCGGATTCTGGAGCAAGGCTTGCACTGCTTCAAAGCTAATTGGGTCGTTGGCTATTTTGTCCAAATCGACGTACACAACTTGGTGTGCGCGAATGTCGTTGTTCTGATCCATGAGCTGTTATTGCATTCCGTTAGCTGTCGACACTGGGAAAAACAACCACCACGCTCACATCAACGACGTACTGGCACAAGGCTCAACGCAGTACTTGGAAGTCTTGGTGGTCATACCCCGCCGAATTGGCCTCGATGTGGGGCTGGGCTGGCGGGGCAGACGGTCCATAGGGTGGGAGCGACCAAAGACATGCATATTCGTCAATATTTCTGGTACGGGGCACAACAGGCGCCTCGTCAGTTGCTTCATAACGGTAGGGTGGCAATCCCAATCTGCGCATATTCTTCGACGGTGCTTATGTGAGGCCTAGGGTTGGCGGCAGCAGAGACATGGGGGTCTGCAGGTGCAACGGGGACAGCAGCAGCAGCGGCAGTACGAGAACGCAGGACAGGTGGCATTTTGGTATCAAGTGAAGCAAAACACGTCGTGTCACAATGCGTCACGTAACGCTGATGCGTCAAGACGGTGCGCGAGGAGTCAATTGTGAGCACGCGTGTAGTAGGAAAAGGAGAACCAATTTGAACAAAACTGTATAACATACTTACAGTGAGTTGTCTATAACTGCGATGGCTTGCCAGCTTTGGGTAGTTTTGAGTAACTACACAGCCACTATTATCATGAAGGATAATCTACAGTCGGCCTGGCAAGTTCCCCACATATGTATACTTTCACACACAACTTTATAAACACGGCGGACTTATATTCCTAGACCCCAACGTATCAAATACATTGGCTGCAAAGGTCGTCTACCGTACAGACGTAAATACCGTACCGTTGTCCGAGGTAAAATCAGGCTTCAGCGTGAAGCAGACCGAAGGGACAATGGTGGTTCCTGCAACACCAATCGGTGTGCCACACGATGTTAGCCTCGCCCATTTTCTGCAGGGCCATGTCCATATGCTCTCTGCCTAAGTCGTCGATGCCGTTCCAACTCCAACGGCCGACGCCGTATAAACCCCTTGTCGTTCGCCATCGAGCGGGGCAATCAATACCACATTCGATACACCAGTTCTCGGTAGAACGGCTCATGCGAACGCTGCCAGGAAATGGGTTGGAAGGCGGTAGCCTGTTGATGGGCATGATACCGATTGCACGCTGGTCGGTGGTCAGGCCAACGTTGAACGTGAAAACCTCATAAGCCGTTATGGCGTTAAGATGACCTGTGTGAGGAGCGGAGAGGAAGACTTCGAAAAAGTGCGGGCCACGAGAAGTCGTGAACGTGATGTGTTTGTTCTGCCATGACTTTTCAGCACCCAAAAAAAAAAAAAAAAAATTTGGTGAACACTGACGGGAATTGAGGGGTGAGTGAAGGCCATGTATCTCTCGCCCGTGGTCTCCCAGCGCCACGACGCGCGCACACTGAACTCGAGCGCGTACCCTAGTTCGAGCAGCATCAAGCAACCCCAGACCTCCTCGACTCCGCCAGTGGTAAGTACGTTCAAATTGTCGGGAACGTCAGGGTCGCAGGTTAAGGAAAGGACGGCCGTCGGACAAGAGCCGACGATCCAGCTCAACATCGTTTCCAGGGTGTCAAAAAACCGCTGCCAGCCGAAGTCGTCGGGAAAGAAGGGGCACGTGTAGCGGCGCACTCGGCGCCTCAAGACCTGCACAGCCTTCTCGGTATGGTCCTTGCACAAGAGGCCGTATCTCGAGAGACCAATCACATCAAAGTACTGCATGAGCTCCAAGTGCAGCTCTGCTGTCGAGAAAAAGGCATCGCAAGCTCTAGTGGCAGCAGGGATCGTGGTTAGAACATTTGCGTTCGTGGAGGGCGCGGAATTCATGACGAAGGGAGAAGATGTTCTGACGATGGTGGACACACACAATGAGAGTCCCTAGTTTAAATACAAGTGGGTATCGACGAGCAATTTCAACACTACGTCCTATTATTTGTGCACGATGACGTCGAAAAGGCAATACAAAGAATTGGATGCCATGGAGAGGCTCAGCCGACCACGCGGGTGCGTATCACACTGCACTGCAGTTAGTAGTTGCTGCGAGTCGCAACACGATCGCTTACCTAGTGACAATGCATTGAACGAGGGCTCCGTCGGACTCGGCCATATTGATGATACGCTTAAGGGGCGTCGTACCGTGTTTAAAGACCAAGATGTTGCCCCTCCAAGGCTCTGACAGCCCGTGTACGTTGTGGTTAATGAAGTCGTTCGCTGGATAGATGTCGGCGCCTGTAGAATCTTGAGGGCAGACTACGATCGTATACCAGTGCGGCAGATCCTGGGGTGCATCGAAAGGGAAACGGCGAATAGTGATTGACGTCCGGTCAAAATCAATCGAAGGTCCATTATGGCGCATGCAGTCCACAAAACAGTGGGTCTCCATGCCCAATGCGGAGGTGGTGTAATGCAACCCGCGCGTGACGGGAACACGAACCCACACGCGACCTGCTCCGAACATGTTGCCGTCTGGATACAGAACCGCAGATTGGCGACGCCGGAAGGCCTATCAAGTTGAGGCAGGGCTGAACGACGATGTTGACCAGGCTTACGGGAATTGCACTTTCTATGCCCTGACGGATGCGGTTGAGGACCGCACAGTCAACGCGGGCTAAGATGTTGGTGAACCGAGGCGGCAAGACGGGCAAGATCGGTGCGGTTCCAACAGTGGCCATCTGGGATGGGTATACGAATACAGCACTGTACGACGCTTAATTAAAGACTTCTAAAAGCTAGAGGGGTTCTTTGTCCGTCGGCAAAAGACCCCTGAATAGTGTTCCCAATCGAATTTCTGTAAAGTGGAGTCCGTCAGCCGCGATCGAGACAGATATGTGGCAGATACCTCTGAAAAAAGACGGCGATCGGATGGAGGCTGATACCGACGGACGCAGTCGATAACCGGCGGGCTTCTCAGCACGCATACCGGGTAAGCTGGGAGCAGTGCCGAGAGCCAACTGAACAGGAAGGAGCAAGTACGGAGTTCAACTAGACGACTACAGTGCAGTTAAACTAAAACCTCCCATAGATGCAGGGGCTCATGATCGAGCTTCCGCAATCCCCCGAACCTCTTGGCCCACCCTGTCTCTGTGCGTGAACGTCAGCTTGAAACAGTAGGGAGCGGCTGACTAAAATACCTCTGAAAGCTGATGGCGATTGAATGGAGAGACCGGTATTGGAAAGGTTGTTGGTGGAGCAAGAGGTGACACCTAGCTGCCAAGAGCTGACATGAGGTGTTGGTGGCGAAGGAAGCGGGAAGAGGGGAAGGGCGACATCGAGACAGCCAGCATCCACTGTGGTTCGAGGGGTGCACGGACAGCACCAGTGGGATCCGCAGTTGTGAGGGACATCGAATTCAGTCATGAACGAGAAGCCGCGGTCGGTGTATTTCTTCAGCACGCTCCACGATCGGCCAAGGATTCGCATGTCGTCGGTCAACGGCATTTGGGTCGGGGAGGTCATTGCCTTTCTTGCTATAGTTAACGCAGGTTCGCCGTGCCAAAACCCATCGGCGTCGAGAACCCCGAAGACAGGAGTGGAGTGGAAGAGGAGCACAGAGTCGCAAGCAGATTGAGAGGACGATTGGATGACATTGATTTTGCAAGCCTGACCGGAGGCTCCTACTCCACTAAGCTCCCATATGTCTTTGATACCAGCGAGACTGTCGTACGCATCGGGTAGTTTCGCCGCAGTGAAAGACCCCGCGAGGCACAGAAAGCACATCGAGAGGACGCCGGTGCAAGCTGGGGAGAAGAAGTTGAGGTCGTTTATTTCGAAGGGGACGGGACCCATAAGGCAGGGTATAACGGAGCCCGACAGGGCAGTTCCTGTGGCGCAGAACAGAAGGCGCACATCGTAGAAATCGAGGTTGTATTTGCCTAGCTGGCGAGCGACATGCTGTTGAAGAACCAGTGCAACCAATGCCTGATTCCGGGGTGATGACCGAGTGAACGGTCCGTGCTGTCCCATGTCGTCCAAATAATCATTCAAGATCATGGTGGCGATTTCGAGGGGCAAGCGGCCAAAAAAGCCGTCGCCTTCTGTAGCTCCTGGGATACAGTCAGGGATCCGGCGGGTACTATCGAGAATAACATACCTGGGATAGCTGCACAGAGCATACCCTTTCTTCGAATATAGCGGGAGACGTGGCCGAATACCCCATTACCTGACACAGCTGCCAGAACCAGCTGGCGCGCGGATAACCGACGGAGCACGTCCTTAACGGCTTTGCCGTACCTGTGGGTTTGTAGGAACCGGATGGCGGCTTTCAGCGTTGCTCCCTGAGCGGGTAAAGTGTCTGAAAACAACATGAAGTCTGCCCGGGCTTAACGACGACAGGCTTACTGAGGCGCATGGTCCAGCACGAGCGTATAGAATAACTACATTAAGTACAGTGGGAACGACGATTATATACCCCTCGTCTCATCTCCTGAGTGTCGAGACCAAGATACTATAGCTCCCGACATGCTGATCAGACGTGTATAGCCGTCCTTGATTAACGTCCATCACGGATATAGCCGGAACTCTCAGAATAGCTGCAGTTTCGAACCGTGAACGGTTACTGTTAATACTACCTGAAGTCCAGGTGCACTAAAAGATAACCTGCACGAAGACTACAGACCTCAGCACGGAAAAGGTATCTCAGAGACGCCACACATCCGTTGGCCAACCCGAGCATAAAACTATTCGGACGAGATTCAATCTACATTGGGTTTAAATCAATTTAAAAGTCAGCCCTGCACAACCATAAGTCGTTTAGCATACACCGAGGTCATCTCTGCGGATCGAGTGATCTGGCATTGGCGAGGAACAGGAGAACCCGACTCCTAGACGCCAATAATAAAAAGGCGAGTCACTCTCAGGTCTCGATCTTCATACGCCATGTCCACACCTAACTGGCCCGCACATCTTGCAACCGAAGCTGATCTGGTGACGTACCTTCAGAACGCTCGGCCGTTGGCTTTATCCCAAGCTATATTTGGCGTGGACTTCCACGAACCTCTCGAACAGCGTAGGGACTGTACCGCGTACACCCAGGACAACGAGACTCCGTTCGAAACTACCATAGTCGGCCGTGTTTCTCAAAAAGTCGTAAGGAGCATCTTGAAGCGAGCATCAACCACCTATCACAGTTTTCCAGACGTTTTCATATGGCCATCGCACTCTTCGCTTGTCGACCGGAGAGCCAGGCTCTGACCTCGATAGGGTCTTTACAGAACAGCTAGGGCTGCTCAGCGATGCCATGGAACACGACGATTACCCACTGGTGAGTTCATGCTCCTTTCTGGTGTGAGAAATATAACTTTCTGTGTTTACAGAACTGGGCAATACATTTTCCCACCGATACCAGCCCGCCCGCCGTTGCGGCCGCCTCTTACCTCGAACTTCACGTGGATCACGATAGCACTCGTAAGTGTACTGTGTACACGGGGAACACCGGTCTTGACATGGCGGTGCCCTGCACGGCGGACGTGTTCCCTATCCGAGAAGGTGACTGGATAATTGGAGTGGTATCCTTGCACCGGTGCGACAGTGCCTTGAACGATGACAGAGTGAGCACATTCAACTGGCTGGAGCTGCTCGAGTTAAACATGGTTCACAGGCTTATAAAATTCTCGCCCGTCACGTTCGGGTCCTGAAGCTGGCCGTCCCGGTTAGCCCACCGTCCGACTCGTCAACTCTGGAGGCCCCTGACGATGTAAGCGAGGCGGACAGCGTTATTCCTGGCGTCATTGTTGAAACGCCTGAGACCGCTCAGAAGAGGAAGGCGGAGTCGCCGATGGTCGCCGGTGGTTCCAAGAAGGTCAGACGCAGCCCTCGACTCGGCGTTTAGGTAGTCGTGTCGTCGCGAATTTTTATTTTATTTTTTATGGTAAATGTAATAATTAAAGCTGGCCAAACTTATCTGATTCTCATAACATTCGACTGGAGTTGACACTTCAGCAGATATGTACACAGAATACAACGGGCAGCGTTCAACATAAGTACTCAAATACTACGAACTGTGCCAGGGGAAGAGGAGGCAAGAACCCGACGAGCCCGAATGACGTATTCCTACTGGCGTGAGTGGTGTGGTACGGTCTCGCGGCATGTACTCACCCGAGCGCATCCTGTCTGGAATATTTGGAAGTTACACGTCTAGGCGACGGTTTCGACTTGCGCTGGAACAGGGACTTCGCTGTCGAGGTGAACGTATATTTCAAGCTCCACACGGTCCGCGCCCGGACCGTTGTACGCTGAGTGGCCGGTCCAGTAAAAGACGCGATGGACTCCCTATCAAGGCAGTTAGCAAATTTGTATGTCATTCAGAGTGTAACTAACCCCGTCCTTCCACTGTACCCACAGCCCACTGGACGCGTCTAAGTGGACAAGGCCGTCGAGCGCCTTGCCTTGCGCACAAAATAGCGCTACCCGATCGTCACGCTCATCGGCGGCACCGGCAATGAAGGCGGTAGGGGCGACCAGCGTGACAATATTATGGCCATCGCGGCATTCCTGAGGTCTAGTGAGCAGGCGAACTGTAAGTCAAGTCCGATACATACCATCCTGGTGACCATGCCGAACACAATGGCTTCGAAGGCTTCAGTGTAATTCGGGCCTCCGAGAAAGGCGAACCCGTCATCGGGAGGACCGTCAGAGCTGTCGAAATCGGCCCCCACTCCAACATCGACTCCAACTTCGGCGTTACACAACGGCTTGAGGCAACAGCTCTGTAGGTTAGGACAGATCGACAGCAGTTTGGCGTCCATGGTGAGGTAAGATATTCAGACGAGGGCAAGCCGGTCATGTCGCATTAAATAGTGTATTGTTAGGGGCTGCGTGTCAGGTAGATCGGCACATTTTATATATCACTAGACGACACTAATGCACTAATCGACGGCGAATTGGACCCCGTCCCAGTTGTAAGGAGAAGTCGGCGGCTCAGCTGTGGGGGCATCAACCAGTCCTTCTCGGATGGCGTCGAAGAGCTCCAATTCAAAGGCATTGTCCCGAATAGGGGGCTCTCGGATCGGTGCACGGCACATAGGGCAACACATCTGCTCGCGCAGGTTTCTGTAGAGGCAAGCGTAGCAGAAAATGTGCATGCAGAGCGGACTATCGCACGTCAGGTACAGCCAGGTAGATAATTGCACCACTCACACAACGGGGTTTTGCATCGTTCCCAAGCAGATGCAGCAAATGAAGCTTTCCTTGTGTTCTGTAAGATCGTCAGTAAAGTTCGTGTGCGGAAGGAGACGACGGACCTGCTCACGCAGCGGCCCATCGTATGGTATCGGGAGGACGGGAAGGACCGGATTCAAGCGTCGAGGCACTCACACTCCTTCGACCCCACTCTTCGACGGCAATACCGTCGGCGCTGGTACTGCCCAGGTCGACATCGATCCGATGTTGCGCTGTTCCCTCCCATGAGAAAAAGCGCTGGGGCCCTGGCACCCAAAACGTGTCGACGTCAATGAACTCTTGTTGCAGCGTTGAGGAGTGGAGCACCTGGTCGGCTGTGGCGTCGGAGCTGACGGCTACTCCGTCAACAGCCTGCGCTTCGGTCACCTCAAGACGCTCGAGACCAATTGGTATCTCTGACATCCTCACGTTTGTAAATTTCTAGTAATTAGGCGGTTATAAGTACAGACAGTACGTTGCTATCGTGATTACAAGATGGAATGAGCTGCGAGGGTGCGTGGCTGAGTGTCCGAACGACAAATGCTGGATAAAGGAAACCGTAACTTTTGACTACCGATCACGATGAAGTTACCATGGTCGGTCCTGCCGCGTCGTCTATCCATTGGCGATCGCCATTAACAGCGGGTCCGACGATAACCACCTGAACTCCCCAGAGTGTGTTAATCGGGACCGCATGTTCTTTTGGCACGAAGCCCTCCAGCTCGTTCGTCGTCAAAGGTTCTAAGAAAACCAGCCGTATTTTTCTCACTTTGGTCGCGGCCAGGCCGATCTTAATTTTCATAACCGCATTGTCGCCTTTCTTGAAGTCGTCGGGGACTCGATCCACGTAACCCGTCTTCCCATATAGTTCCTTTTTCCAATATACGTTGTCGAGCACCAGTAAATCCAAAAAGTGGCCAGCTAGTGCTGGTTGTCGCAACCAATCGCCTGGTGGGAGGCCTCTGGCGGAGGCAGGGACTGGTGGTGTGGAAGGTGCAGGTGGCTCCAGAACTGGGGGCCACTGGAAACGGGCGAGGGGAAGGGCGCGCATCGCAGCTGTCGAAGGTTCGTGTACTGCGACATATTGTGCCTCGCGCGTCTCGCGCAGTAGCTGCAAGCGTTCAGGAGAGGAGAACCGGGCTTCTTCCAAGTACAGGCCCAAGCTGACGAACTTGTCACGAATGTACCAAAATGACCGGTTGGAGACAACTCACTGCCAGTGAATCAGCTGCCCAACATGCAGGCGTACGTGTTCCTAGGTGTGTTCCAGGACGACAAGGACAGAGTACTCGCCGGCGTCGGTAGACTTGACGGTTCCGTAACATCCTTTTTCCACCCGCCCGAAACTCGGACGTCCCAGCCAGCGTAGAGTTCGCGATTTTTCAGTGAACATTGACCATTAGGTGTGACGATGTAAGGTTGTTCCTATTTACATATGAGCGCAGGAACGGGTGGACCTTACATCAACCCACTGGTAGTGCCAGATAGGTGTCGTCAAACTTGGGACCTGCATGTGAGTCTACATTCTGGCCGAAAGGCGTGCCGCTCTGCGAATTAGGGTAGGAGATTGGTGCCTGTCCTGCGTCAGCCGGGTTCGTCGGAAACGACAAAGGACACACCTGAGGCGGAGGGCTGTTGTCGTCCAAGCAGGCACCTTCGAACAAGCTTACGCGACCAGCCGACGCAGCCAGATCAGTTGTGTCTGAGGAACGGGACAGTTGACACGCGGCATCGAACCACGCCAGAATCATTGCGGAATCCTGCTCCGGGTCGTCGCCCCAGTCTGGCAGCTCCGTGAAAATACGCAGCCAGGCTGCTTTATCTCGAATGTGGCTTTCGAAGAACGACCAGTCGTAGCCGCACCCAGAATTCATGTTCTACATAAGACAGGAAGGCTAAACTAACGGACTTATACGGGACGATGGCCTTCGTACCTCATTCGGAGAGATGATCATGGTTAAGAGTAAGGCATGATCGCCACTGTAAGAGACCGCTCGATCATCAAGTGTCAACAACCATCACAGCCATCACGGACGCGGCCGATATGGGTAAGCCGACTAATACGGACATCTACCCCTGTTTTGCTTGCATGTCTTTGCCACCACGCTTCATGGGAGTCCACAGCGACCTATCTACATTGATCAAACGTCTCACTCGGAGCGACGCTCATGCGCTGTGTCATAAGGCGCAAGAAGTACATGAATTGGTACAAAATCAGGCCTCGTTTACAGTGTTTGGACTCGCTAAGGTAAGCCATTGCTACTGTAAAATATCTGAGCTAGACACGTCGGGCAGGTTGAAGGCAGCCAGGTGTACTTGGTTAGCCCGCCGTTAGATGTACGCCATGCAGAAGCCCGATTTGTATGTACAATGTACGAAAGGCAAGTGGGGGTACTCAATGCATATTTAGCGACTTTGGTTAGTGCCCGATGTTTCGCATGTTGGTCGTGAACTGAATAGGGTTCATTAGCCAGGGGAGCAGGAACTTGAACGTGTACCCATTTCATGTACAGAGAGTCCATACGGCGTGGCCGAGATGGAAGGCAATATTGTTGCTGCCAGGGTAGTGGCAGAATTATTTCCACTCAAGGTCTGTTTATTCCGGTCGATCCTCATGCGCAGTTGCTGATCCCGCACAGTTCAGAGTCAGCACTTATTTTGTTGTCTAGTTTGTGAATGTATTCTAGCTCATTGGCGCTAAATATACGTTGTACAGCGACGGAGATAATCATGACCTTGGATCTAAGTCACGAAAAAAAGGCCTATAATAGCAGTGCTAGTCTGAGTCGTCGACGGCCACGACGTCTTCATCCAAACTGCTAAATGCTCAGTCCTGATATACATGAAAATGCTTGTGACTTACATGAAGGGGCTAGGACCTGGACCAGTACTCATACGTGCGGAGCGCGGATATGGGATGTGGCGGGTCGAGCTGTTGGGGCGAAGGCCAGGTATAATTGGCGGTAAATATGCGAGCAGCTCTGGACTGGCAGACACTGCATCGGCCCCGACCAGTGCAGGCACATCGTCGAGATACATTTTGCGGACGGAGCGAGCCACCAGTCGGTAGGACTTGACGACATCCGTCGGCCGGTATCTGAACAAAATAGCGTCGAGGAGTACCCAGTCACCAACCGCAAAAGGCGCGTCCATTAGAGTACTGGAATGCTTGGGCAATTGGACGTCGAGGTATTGTCTGGCGGGAGACATGCGAAAGTTGCTGGGATACGAAGCGTGTACGTCCTGAGTGATGGTTACGACTGGGTCAGGGACAGTACGGAGCACAGACCTTGTGTAGGCATTGATCCGCATAGTGTTCTTCCGCGACAATGGAGAATATGCCGCTGACCAGCGACTGAAAGAGGTGTTTGACGGCCATATGTCCAGGTCCTATTCTAAGCGCGACGCTGGTGTTGGTTCCGTCCTTGCGTCTGTCAGGACTTGAACGCGCGGGTAGAAACAACTCACGTAAGGAATCATAATCTCCCTGAACAATAAGCCCACGAAATCTTTGCCTGATGCGGTAGTGTATACTCCTGAGTTCCCAAGGGGCGAGAAAATGTCGACGCCTGACCGACGGGTCCCCATAGATGGTTTATCTCGAAAGTATTTGGACAGATCGCGAAGGCTGGTGGGTAAGGGAGAGGAGTCCATGAAGTCGATGAAGTAGGAGGGGGCATTGTTTTAAAGTTGTCGGCAGGATACGATGCCACTTCAAATTAGTGCCACCCAACCTGATCAGAGTCGGATCCGTTTTCCCCCCTTTGCCATCCATTCCACCCCAGTTCCAGTGACCGAATCCCTCAAGACCTTTAGTGAACCTGTATCGCGCGGGACAATCCACGCTGCAGGCGGAAGACCAGGCGCTCGTGCAACGAGAGATATGCACTCCGGGAAAAGGAGCACGGGATGGGATGCCGCTGTACTTCCAGCCCTCGATGGCGGTCAGGTCGGCGGTCATATTCATGTTGGCGGTAATAACCTCGTAGGCTGCGATTGCGTTGAGTTGCCCCGTGTGGCGTCCAGCTAAGAACAGCTCGAATATGTCATCATGACGGGACGTAGTGATAGTAATCCGTTTGGCTTAAATAGCGGTCAATCACCGCGCTGGAAAGTAGGACGTATACTCACGGGGACCTGTGGGTGCTCAAAAACCATGAAACGTTCGCCAACGATTTCGTAGCGGCCTGAAGCGCACGTGTTTCCTGTAAGCGTAAAGCCCATCATCTTCATCATTCTGTACGCCCAGTATTCCTCTTCTAGGTAGGACGTGATGACGTTGAGGTTGTCGGCGCCCTTGGGGTTCTCGTTCAAGGACACGACAGCGAGGGCGATGGACGCGATGATCCAGCTCTCCAAAGTGTCCAGGGTCTTGAAAAACATTTTGTGATTCCGCTTGTTGTGGAAGAACGGGGCGGTGTATCGTATGACGCGAGCCTTCAGGAACGCAACGGCGTCGGCCGCATGCTCACGCGAGAGGACAGAGAGGTTGTTCAGGCCTTTCACGTCCAACTTGCCCAGAATGAGCTGGTAAAGCTCTGCAGTTGCCATTACCCTTGCGTGAGCATGGGCTTCGTTCTCCACAACCGGGGCCGCCAGCGTGGCAAGCGTTCGAGTGCTAGGTACAGCAGGCATGTTGTTGTCAACCAATTTATGTGAACTGCAGGCTTACAGCTAATGTCAGTACCGAAGGCGCCGCGAAAAAATTCCCATTTTAGGCAGATTTTGATCGAATTCAAAGAATTGCTTGTAACTGGATGGGTTCTACATGTATTGACCTAAAAGTGGATAGAATTGACAGGATAATTCATAAGCAATTAGTGATAGAGCTAAAGTAGTGAAAATGGTATATTTTTGGGTGTCTTGAGAAAGTCAGAGTTTCAAGTAAGAATCTGGGCTGGCATGCCCAAATCACATCCAAATGAGCTGGACTTTTGGTAGGGGCTGTTTGTGACTACTCCCGTAAATGTCATAGAGCCAGAATAGTTGATTTACCACAGAGCACAGGTATATAAGATAATTTTATCCCATTTGATCTGAAAATGGTTCCAATGAGCTACAAGGCTTAGGGAAAAGGTTATGTGCAGTTTGGGCTCTATGACATTTATGGGAGTATTTATAAACAGCCCCTACCAAAAGGTCAGCTCATTTGGATGTGATTTGGGCATGCCAGCCCATATTCTCACTTGAAACTCCGACTTTCTCAAGACACCCAAAAATATAACATTTTCACTACTTTAGCTCTATCACTAATTGCTTATGAATTAGCCCGTCAATTCTATCCACTTTTTAGGTCAATACATGTAGAACCCATCCAGTTGCAAGCAATTCTTTGAATTCGATCAAAATCTGCCTAAAATGGGAATTTTTTCGCGGCGCCTTCGGTACTGACATTCGCTGTAAATAATGTTTGTACAACGACGGGGATTTCAAATGTTGCTATTCGACCTCCTGTGACGTGGGTCAATGGGCTGCCATGGAAATTGGGCAAACTCACCATACAACACTTTGCATAGAATCGATCCAGGTAGAGAGTCGCTACGTTTGACTCCAGAAGAGTTACTTTTAAATCATGGTCGTCTACAGTGATCTACTAAGGTTATCTACCGAAATTAATCGACCCGTCGTCTAATTGTCCGCGCCAACCAACCCATCGCGGAGCACTCTGTAAATTATCAGGGCGGTCCAGAAGGAGAACGAGAAGATTACCTGATGAGGATAGCCTTCACGAAGGCCAGGTCTTCGTCGGACATGTTGATGATGGACTGCGATTTAGTCGTTCCGTGTTTGAATACGAGCACACTTCCCCGCCACGGATGAGCAAGACCAGGTATGAGACCAGTAATGAGCCGATTGACAGGATAAATATTCGGCCCTCTGTTCCGTTGGGGAGCGACGACGATGGAGTACGCGTTGACCAGGTCCACCGGTTTGTCAAAAGGAAAATGTTTAACCATAATGATTGTGTTGTCCAAGTCAATGGCGGCGCCGGATCCTCCTCGATGACAGTCAATGAAACGGTCGGTGTCCATCTCCGACGTGCGAGCGGCGCGTTTGAAACCCCCGCAGGACAGGCACCCGGACCCACAGCCACCGTTCGACCTGATCACCGTCTGGGAAAAGGAATGCCGATTGTTTCCGAGCGAACGCCTGCAGAATGTCAGCGCAGATTGGGTAAAAGGTGACTGCGCTTACAGGGATGGCATTCTTAATTGCGTTCCGGACGCGGTGGATAATGGCCCAGTCCATGCCGGGCAAAAAGGACGTAATCAAGGGCAGTAGCGGAGGCAGGAGAGAAGGCATGAGTCTATCTTTTACGCAGTCCCTTCTTAAAAGATTTGGATGGAGGTCTGGTCAGCAAGACTACATTATCGAGGGTTACAGTTAGGGGAGTAGGTATAGGTAACCAGGCCGCGGTGTCTACTGGAACTGTCCATATAGTCTACGACGTCAACATACGTTCGAAGGTGCGACGAGAAGCGACCTCCGTAGCATCCACCCCCGACGCTATGTAATACCAGAGAATCTTGCAAAACTCAGGAGAGTCGAAGTCGGGGACCGCCGTATCCGCAGGGCCGTTCATGACCACCAGCACATCTCCATAGATTTCGCGGTTCAGGATCATGGTGGTGATGGTGTTCAGTTGGGAGGAGATAGGCGGAGACTGTGCCCAGAATTCATAGTACCAATTGATAATGGCGGGCCGACGATCGTAGACTGTTCCTAGTAGGGCAGCCTGATTACCGATATGACAGAGTCCACCATAGTCGCAGTAGCACACACACCTCGACCGAATTCAATTCTGCAGCAATGAGAGTCAGCCCCAGACGGCTGTTAAGACCGTGTGTGTTTCGGACACGAAAGGCGTCCTGAACGTTGTCATGACTCAAAAGTGTTTGGAGTCAGAATCGATTTATGACCCACGCTTCGCCTCTAAGAAATTGAGGACAGTTCAATGACATCCTGCTCCAGATTGACAAAGGTGGTGGGGAGGTCGCCCGCCAGTAATAATGAGAAGCCATAGATTGTAAGAGTTTTAATATGGAGCTGCGCGCGGACAAACGTATCCCAGCCTCTTGAAAGCGCGTAGCCTGCCGAGAATGACAATAGTCGAAAGCGGATGTCGCTGACAATGCGGGCATCCATGTGGACATACTGCTGGACGGCCAGGTGCTGGAGATGGATCATCGCGACCAGAACTTCATTCCACTCTGAGCCCACGATATTGGTTACTGCCCGTGTGACGAAGGGGAAGGTCAGCGAGCATACCTGTGGCCAAAATTCAGCGGTAGAACATAACCCAAAAAAAAAAAAGGACCATCTCAGATAAAGCCCGGTTGTTCGCCAGTGTGCTAACAAGAAGAGGGGCAGTGGCCGCTACCTCGATGTGGCGGTAGAGGCTAGTGCGCGTCGCGTTGTGTGTGGTGCTCGAGGCTCGGTTCAATGCAGTAAGAGTGTTGCGGTCCACATGGTGGGAGATTTCCAAATAAACATCGGAGGGCAGCGGCGCCAAGTTGCGCAGACGCGGTGTCATGACTCAAAAGTGTTTGGAGTCAGAATCGATTTATGACCCACGCTTCGCCTCTAAGAAATTGAGGACAGTTCAATGACATCCCACTACACGGACGGTCTAGCGCTATTTTTCGAATCATCACGAATGGACAAGATTCGCATTTTTGCATTACGAAGCAGCAGGCACACAATTGGTCATTTGTTTTTACAAATTTATTAACCACGCACAGGATTGCACAGCCACTTACCACACCGCACAGCATGAATAATTAATCATGCACAGCCTGCCTGATTAATTAAGCACAGGATTGCACAGCCACTTACCAAACAGCACAGCAACTTTAATTAATCAAGCACAGCTTGGTGATAAATTGCTTAACAACTAGGCAATGGTGACAAGCTAAATTGCGATGGGAAACGAGGGTCGCCTAGCAACTGGCAACTTAAATTGCGTTTCAAGGGATGGATTTTGTAATCAGGATGACTCATCAATGTAGCCAGTAGTATATAAGCCGCTGTATTTGCGTAGTAATGAAATCGAAGATTAGCCCACCAGTACTTTACGTCTATAAGTTTGCTCTTGTTTGTCTCTACACTGCTTTTGGTCATCTTAGTTAGTCATCAGCTAGCTCATTTGCCTAATAAGTACCTCAGCGCTTCACACCGAAAGTGACTGTTACGACTGCTAGGTTCTCTCACCCTTGGCATACGATACCCGAGGGACCCTCGTAATCAACTGTATATTATCGGATCGCCATCCCGTTGGCTACTTTGTTTTCTATTTGGTTTGGTCACCCCTGGCTTACGATACCCGACTGACCCAATTAGTCATTCGAATAAATTTTTCTACTACCTGCAGGTTTGGGCAACTTGGCATACGATACCCGCCTAACCCTTCTAGTCGTGAGAATCAATCGGTAAAAGCTTACGTAGTATAATACTTTTTGCGGATCAGCAGGTTTACTCACCTTGGCATACGATACCCGAGTAACCCTTCTCCTTGACGGTAATACTTGTGCTACACGTAGTTACATTTTAGCTACATTCATACGAGCTCCCGCGTCTACTTAGATTTACCTCTATTTAGCTACCCCCTATTCTTTTGTACGTTACCTCCCCTACCTACATTAGAATACTCTTTTCCCAGGACTACCTACATTACCTACTTATCCTAGATTCGCACTTACTAATTTCCACCCCACACTATTTTCGAGATCACCTCAATTTAGTGATAACTCCCTGATACAATAATTTTTCGAACCAGAGAGAATCGCTCGAATAACGACACTTCCAGCGCACCTCTCGTATAACAAATTATACGCACGACATCTTGGTGACCGAGCTAGGGGGAAATTTTATTGTATCACACTACATATATATTTCCTTCTACCTTAGCTACGATGACTTTTAATAATGCTCACACTCAACAGGACAATCGAGCTCCATTTGGGCCTCAAGAAACCCGATGGGGAAATACCGGACAAACCACCCGCGCACGTGGCAGCGATATACCGCTTAGACCGCAAGCCCAACCAGACACAGACCCTTGTGTATTCTGGACTGCGGGTCCTCAGCCCAATTTTTCGTACCCCACGCCTGACCGTAATTTACCATTTCCTAACATTTCGAGTCAACCTCCATCTCGTACACGTGATCAGCCGCCTCATGTGCCAAGGCAAACTGAGCCGCCTCCGCACGAACTTATCCC